>JACBWW010000003.1:64866121-64884603 GCA_020086605.1 Lanius collurio
TAATTCACTGCTTTTTCCATTCAAGGAACTTCAGATTGGCAAAACAAATGATTTTCCAGCACAGAGGACTTTAGGCACTACACCTATCATACTTCATGTTTTGATATGTCATAGAGAATGATACAGAATCCTAGAATCATTAAGGCTGGAAAAGAATTCCAAGACCATCAAGTTCAATCTTTGACCAAATACCCCCGTGTTCCCTAAACCATGAAAAGCCATGCCTACTCATTTTTGGAACACTTTCTGGGATGATGACTCCATCACTTCCATGGCTAGCTCATTCCAATGTCTGATCACTTTTTCATTGATGAAATTTTTCCTAATATCCACCTCTCTCCCCTGGAGCAACTTGAGGCCACACTTCTATTTGAACTTTTATTAATCCTAAGTAATACCAAAATATTTTTTTCAGGCCTTAATGAACAACATTGGAAGGTCACTGAATTGGTTCAAACTCTTCTAAAGGCAAGAAGAAACAGCCTTTTTTTAGGTTTTTGACTGATGACAATAAGTTCTCACTGTTTGATGACTCTTTGGGATAAATTGATGGGTTTTCAGCCTGAATCAATGGACTCTGTCCAGTCCTTACCAACCACAACTGCAGCATTTCTTTAGTTGATAATATGAAGAGGCAATTTAGAATAGAACCTGAATAAAGTTTTAGTTTCCACAACCAAACCCAAAAAAAGATAGAATCATAGAATAATAGAGTATCCTGAGTTGGAAGGGACCCATCAGGATCATTGAGTCCAGTTCCTGTGCAGGACAGCCCCAAGAGTCCCAGCAGGTGCCTGAGAGAATTGTCCAAAAGCTCCTTGATCCTTTAAATCTGGGCCACCTTCCTGAGCAGCTGCTGTCCAGCCAGCCTCAGCTCAGCAGAAAACTGGACTAACATCCCTTTGCAGATTTTGCCTGTGAAAGACCCCAAGAGTGGCTCCTGCCTTTGCAAAGTGTGAAATATCAGGAACCAGCCCTGCCTTCCTCAGCATCATCACACACTGCTGCATTTGGATTTACTGGGCTCTCAAAATGGTTTATTACAGGAGAGTGTTTCTGCCCTGATTCCCACCCTTACATGTGCACTGAACCCTCACCTCTGTCTGAAGCCTCTCTGAGTTTAGGTTTGTATCTTTTCATTGTGTTCTCTCTCTCTTTTTTTTTAACAGAAAATAGATGGCCATAAATTTTGCCCTTTCAAGTGTTTAGTGACAGAGTGGAGCTGCCCTCAGTCACATCTGTTTATCCTGGTAAGCACATTTATAAAGTGATTTCCTATCCTCGTTATTCTGTCAATGGCATTTCACACTGCAGCTACTTTAATGCAGCATTTTATCACTTGTCCTGGGGGCTGCTGACAGCTGCCAGTTTCAAGGCTTCATTCCAATCTTAATTTTCTTCTTTTCCTTTTCTTTGCCCTCATTCCCTTTCCCTATTGCCTCCTTTATTTTCAGAAGAAAGGGGAGTTAGATGAGTGCAACCAACGGTGAGGATTTCCTCTCCCCTTTAACACAGAGACGTTATAATCCCGTAATAATCCCATAATGTGAAGTGTGTTAGTGAGGAAGAGTTAAAATTCAGGAGAGCGAAGTTGCATTCCAGTTGACTATTGGATTTTTCTTCTTTTTTTCTGACAAATTCTCCATAAATGCTCCTGAGTTAAAATTTCCCTGCTCCCTCGCTATGCAGAAATTGGATTGGTCATCTCCCAGGGAAGGTACTTTATGTTCGTGCTTGGCGTGATCCTCCTGCCATCCAGAATTACCTAAATCAAACCAGAATAGGCTACAATCCACATCAAAGTACAAGAGGACAGAAATTTTACCTAAGGAATGCTTTTTAGAGCACTTTGGGACAATTCCTGCCACAACACTTATATTTCATAAAACCACACCATCATTTAGGATGGAAAAGATCTTTAAGACCACTGAGGCCAACCATTAACCCAGTACCTCCAAGTCCACCACTAAAACATGTCCCCCAATACCACATCAACACATTTTTTAATAGCTCCAGGAATGGTGACTCAACCACTTCCCTATTCCAGTGCTTGACAACCCCTCTGTGAAGGGTTTTTTTCCCCAATATCTGTTCTAAACCCCCCCTTGCATAGCTTGAGGCCATTTCTTCTTGTTCATTTGTTCCTTTGGAGAAGAGACCAACCCCCACATTGGTCTATCCGTGACCATCCAAGGAAATTTTTCATTGATTCAGGCTGAGTTTGCTCATGCCTTAATGGTAATTCCTAGTTTGCTCAGTGTTCCAGCAAGGAGCCTTTTACATGGTAAGAAAACATCACAGGACCCTGTTCCAGTGCCCCACCACCCTCTGGGGGAAGAACTTTTTCCTGATATCCAACCTAAACCTCCCTGGACACAACTTGAGGCCGTTCCCTCAAGTCCTGTGACTGATCACAGAGGGAACAGAGCAGTGCCTGCCCCTCCTCTTTCCCTCACAAAGTTGCAGACTGCAATGAATTCTCCCTCAGTTCCCTCCAGGGTGAACAGACCAAGTTGCCTCAGCCTCTTCTTGTATGGCTTCCCCTCTGGAACAAAAACAATGTTTTGCCAGTACCAGAAATGTTGGCCTGGTTTGGGATACTCTCACTGGTTTGCAAGGTCATATCAAAGTGGGTCTTGCATCCTTCTCCAAGACCAAAAGAAAAAATTCATCTTGACATGAGCCAACCATTCTCTTACTCATATTTTCATTTATTTTTCTGAAATAGTAAAAAGAGTTTTCTTCTTCTGATCTTCAATTAACATGAAATTCAATTACTGGGATTTTCTTCCAATGGAATTGATTTTTTCCCCATTTTGTTGCTGGAATGTACAGTCACGTTGGTGAAAAAGGGCAACGTGCCAGAATATTACTCAGATAATCCTGACATGCTTAAATAGAAGATTTTCATTTGTGCAATTAAAAGTACACATCAAAATCAGGGCATTGTTTTCCTTTGATTTTGTTATCTTGACTAATGGCTTATAAATGCATTTATTCATGGGATCATCAGTCTGTGATTATCAAGAGAATTGAATCATAGAATGGTTTGAGTTGGGAGTCACCCTAAAAACCATCTAGTTATGCCATACTCTGAAGAGGAAGCAGGAAACAGGTCAGGAATGGTCTCTGAAAACAAAAAAAAAAAGTTTGCTATTTCCTTGAATCCTTCCAGGGATGCCCCATCTCTGGAACTGTTCAAGGTCAGGTTGAAAAGGGCTCTGGGTAACCTGGTCTAGTGGGTGCCATCCTTGCTGAGGGCAGGGGTTTTGGAATGAAATGAGCTTTGAGGTCCCTTCCAACCCAAGCTTTTCTACGATTCCATTCTTTTTATGATTTTACAGGTGCAAGTTCAAATTATGAAAACTTCAGGTGACAAAAATCTTTCCAACTTAGACACAAAGGGAGGAAGTGCTCAAAGAGATCGGGGTGACAGAAGCTGGGACGCAGCACTGCCTCTCAAAGAAAATTTTAAAAACCCACAAAAGAGTATTTTGTCCAAACCAGGTGAAGAAGCAGCCTACAGATATCATTGATTATGGATGCATGCTTGAGTTTTTGAGATAAACAACAGGAGATGTTCTAGAGCAAATTAAGAGAAAAAAGCTGATCACGGGTCAGCTCATGGTAGAAGAGATATCTAAAATTTTAGTGGATGACTTGTGTTCTAAAAGTGTGTTTTCATAGATTATTTTGAGACCTTAAAGTCAGGCAGAGACATCTACACCCTGAAAACTTCCAGTTTATGGAAAAAGTGCTTTGCTCTGGGTGACAAGAAATCCTAATGACCTGCAGAATCCCCCAGACTTGCGAACAGGAACATCTAATCCCTGTTAAGGAACAAGCCTTGTTGCAGATTGCCAGCTACAAACAACTGAGCTTTACAAAAAGTCTTGGCTGTTTGAATGATGAATAGAGTAATAAAACCTTACACATCATGGTAAAATGGCTAAAACAGACCAAAACAACAAAGCACATGCAAGGCTGTGATAGCCTGGTCCTTGTAAGGAAAATCACAGCTCACTTAGCCCTTGCAATTGTTTAAACAAGTCAATAACTCAGTGGAAATGAAAAAGAAAGTGCAAACCAGTTGCTTTAATTCTTTCTCAGATTATAGAGGTCTGTGATGTTGTCACTCCTCAGGTGACTACAGAAGGTAACTACCATGGAGGGAGGTACAAAGCAATGCCAAATGCAAAAGCTGGCCAGGAGAAAGAAGAAAGAAAAAAAAAAATTAAAAAAAACAACCAAGAAACCTACCCAAAATTAAAATTAGGTCAGTTTTCATCCTGACAAAAGGTTAACAGCCAGTTTCCTCTAGGAATTTTGCTGGATGCCACATTGTTAAAAATGTTTATAAGCGATCCAGGAAGGTGAATCAGTGATGAAGAGAGGCAGAAAAAAAATAAAATAAAAAAAAAATCCCCAAAATAAATCTAAACAAATCTCAACCTCTCATCATGATAATCGTGCAGATTCCATGTTAACATAAAAGCTCTATTCAGGTGCAGAAGACTGTAACCTTTGGCAAGCTCCTTTGGGTCAGAAATCGGATAGAGAACTGACAAAAAGCCCAGGACCACTTGAACAGTCTCATCTGGAGGCTACAGAGGTGAAGTGGACACAGCTATTCAAGGACACAAAGGTTACAGGTGGAGCCAAAATCTCCAGGCAAGCCTTGAGACTGGAGGATGAAAAAACCTGCCAGAGAAAATGGATCATGGAGCTGAGTCTGGCTGGCTGGTGAGAAGCAGAGTGTCTCCAAAACCTAGGGAGGACCCCACTAAACATTACCAGGTCTCAAAACACTCAAAGAGGTGCCCAAATCCAACAAGACTGAATTTGGGCAGCGGATCTTGGGCCTTGCAGGATGTGCCAGCTGGATGTTCATGCCAGATTGCATCCAGAGCAATGCCCAGTGTGCAGGGCAGTGAGAGGACATTGTCTGGAATGGGTGCAATAACAAATAGACTTGGTACACAAAAGATGTAGAAGTCAATGCCTGGGGAAAATCCCTGGGCAGAACCAGACTGTATTTCTGTAGTCAGGCTTGTCAAGACTGGACAGAGGTGTTGCAAACATTAGAAGGTCCTGAGCACTTCCACTAAAATGACACAGAGTGATGTTCAACACTGATTAATTCAAGTGTGAGAGAAGGAAATGAAAATGGCTCCATCAGCTCCTGTGACTGCACATTTGGCACACAAGTCCAGCAGAGAGACTCGAGCAGCCCAAGGAAAACCACTGCTTAATGCACTGGTGCCTTGCAGAACAGCAAACAAGGTATGAGGACACACAGGGAACCAGGCAATAAATAACACAAGGTCAGCAGTCTGGCACCACTTCCCAGCTCCAGCCTCACTCAGGAGAGAGGATTAATTTATCCCTGTGCTAATGTGACACAGCCAGCCAGTGCCAGCACCTCGGTGGCTGACAGGAACAATGTGGCCCAGGCAGGTGGCACTTCAGTGGCACTCCTGACCCTGGATCTCAGAGGAGGGAGTCCTGCCTCACCTCCTTTGAAGGTCACCAAGCATCAGAGAGCCTTCAGTACAAAGCCATCTGCTCAGCCACCCACTCAAGTCAACCCACCACAGCGTGGGGCCGTCCCCACACCTACAGGGAAAACCCACCTGGGAAACAAAGCACTGGTTTCTCACAGCCCCTCCAAAGCTATGGTGGCAGCCTGTTTGATGGCACACAACAAGAGGTGCTCTAACTCCACAGGCATGGGGAGAAGAAGAATAGCAAGAGGTATTTATTTAATAGTCTGTAACCCAAACCTCAGCGCTCCCACACAGAGTGCTGCAAAATTAATCAACATCAGTTTCAGGGGGAGTGAAGGGATGGGGAAAAGAGAGCTCTGACTGAGCTAGGTTTGAATTATAGACTGTTCCCCATGGTATAACAACTGCATGGATTTGGTGGGGATGTACTGGTGCCCTGGAGACATCAGAGCTGTAAAAACTCCCAACACTGTCCCCTGTTGCGAGATGACTGTGCTGCTGTGATATTGGAGATACTCATCTTGCCCCTCAGCCTGCTCCAGAGCTTCTCTGTGTTGCACAGATTCCAGCCTGAAAATCCTTCTGGACTGCCCTCTGCCTGCAGCAAGGATGGGGATCCCATGAGGTCTTCTCAGCCCCAGGAACACAGAGCAGGAAGGAATCCTAAAAATATTCCAACTGCTTCCCACCCCCCAGCAAATGTCCAGGGTAAAGACTGGGAGAACAGGGAAGAACCACTGCATCCTGAGATTTAGGGGACAGCATGGTACCTTGAGGGAGGGACAAGGACAGAAAAATGTTGAAAGATGATCTAGTATGGCAGGATCTGTTTGAGTGTGGCTATAAAATACCTTGTGCTCCTGCAAAAACACCCAGGGGAGAGGAAAGCTGTGCATGACAGAAATGCTGCTCATGCTTTTCTTTGGAGGAGTTTGAAAGTCATTCAAAATGAGAAATCATTGACAGCATGGAAGTCAGTGGATCTATAGCAGTCTCCCATAACTGGGGATCTACCCTAAAAGCAAATTAACCCACTCACCAAATTCCTGAAGTTTATTTGGGGAAGACTACCTACATTTAAAATCTGTTCTTTTACCAGAGACTCTCCTTGGGTCTCTGCTATGAGATGACTCAGAAGAAGCAATAATCTTCCTCCTGTGGTCCAAATAAAAGGCAGGAAGTTCCTCTAAATCTTAATAGCTGAGCTGTAAAAAGTTGTGACATTCAGCAGCACCTGGAGTTGAATGGGAAGACGCAGGACTAAAAGATGCAGAGTCCTTAATCCTCAGACAGGGAGACAGGTGACTGGTGGAGAAATGCACAGCCAGTTCCCTGTTTGCATTTAAAGCTCTTTACTCCTTGGCTCAGCAATTCTGCTGCAGCATTTATTTTTAATGCTTTATTTTTGCAATTTGACTTTCTAATGGCAACACCTGAAGTCACCTTCCTTAACCCTTCACAGTGATATAAATTAGAAAGAACATCAGTGGGAAACAACTGAGGGAACATGACTTAGCCCTGTCAGACTTCAGTAGGAGGTGACTCCCTCCTAAGCAATCAGCACCAACATGCAAAGGTGCAGGATTTCCTTTTATTTCCTCCAGACACACTCAGGATAGAAGGACCTAATCCCAAAAGTCCTTGCATCCCAATGCTGAGATCTATATTTACAAGCATGAGCTGAAACCAGGGAAACCAGGGGTTTGCTCTTAATTTCCTTCCCCTCACCCTTCCATCCCCAGTTTACATTGTTTGGATGCATGTAGAAAGGGGAAAAAAAGGGGAGAAATCCCTTGTGTGGCAACTGCAGTGCTCCAGAAAGTTCATTTCTAAGGGCTCTTTTAAAGGATCCTGCCAAATACAGGGGCTGATGCTTACAGAGTGACTTTTGGGTCCCAGCTGCCAGCAGCACCCAGTAATCAAATCAGGCTGAAGAACTGAATTTTGCAGCAGGGTGTTTATAGGGACTGTCACAATGAGACTAAATATGAAATTCTGCTGAATCATTGCTGATCAAGACATCCTTCACTTTGCTTCTTTACTGGTCTCCCAGTCCCCACTGCCCCCACCCCATGGTAAAAATACCAAAAAAAGAAGAGACACTTCTGCTCTCACCTGAGTTTTATTGAAAAAGACACAAAACCCTGGAAACAACAGTGAGGAAGACTCTCCAGGAGTTGCTGTGTGTATTTTGGGCAGTGGGGAGAGCACAAGTTGCTTTGTGCAACCCCCTTCAGCTGCAGTGATGGGCTACAGGCACTTTCTTGTCTGAGACTGAACCACCAAATTAATTCCATCCCTGTTAAACTGAAGTTTTCTGAAGGCACTTTGGTTCCCCAGAAGTCTGCTTGGTACAAAGGACAGAACAGCTGAAAAGACTCCACTCTGAAGGCAACAAAAGGCCCAATGTCCAGACCAGACCCACTTCTTAGAGCACTCTGCTGCCTCCCTGGGGTCTGGGTTAAAGATGTGAAAACTTCCTATCCTGTTCCAACCCTCAGATTATTGTCCATTCCTGATTTTTTTCTGCTATGTGTCAATGAAGTTGCAATACAAAGGACAACCAAGGGCTTGGGATGACTGATTAAAGGATCAAGAGCACAAGCAGTGTTGTCCTCGATCCTCCCAGGTTGCAGTGAGGGGGGGCTTGGTCTTTTCTCCCAAGTAACAAGCAATGGACACCAGGAAATGCCCTCTGGTTGCACCAGGGAGGGATTAGGTTGAATATTAGGAATTTTTTTTTCCCCAAAAGGGTTGTCAAGTCCTGGCACTGGCTGCCCAGGACAGTGGTGGAGACATCATCCCTGGGGGATTCAAAAGATGTGCAGATGTGGCCCTTGGGGACATGGTGTAGTGTTGAGCTTGACAGATCAAGGGTTTGGCTGCTGATCTCAAAGGTCTTTTCCAATCTAAACAATTCTATGATGCTAAAGTTCCTCAAAATCACTGGATGTATGGCCAATTCCTAAAATTGGTCAGGCAAAGAGACAGTAGCTGCTGCCTTCAAACACTGGTCTGGCAGATGAAGTTGAGTTTTTTCCTACATGAGGAAATAGCAGCCTTTTCAAAGAGCCTGCAAGAGCTCTCAGTGCTGGATGAGATTTAAAGTTGCTCCTCCTCAACACTAACAGATATCTCACCAGTTCCAGGAGAGAAAGGGGTCTGCCAAGATCCACGAGAAGGGCAAAATGAGCACAGGTTCCTTCTGCAGCCAGCAATAAAGCATCGTTCAGAAAATCAGCACATGCTAATCGAGGTCTCCAGCATTCAGCTCTGAGCACTGAATCCCTTGTGCACATCTGTCTCAGGCCCACAACACCCAGAAACTCATCTTTTAATCCCTCAGCACCACGTTGTCTGACACAACTGACATTCACCTGCAAGTTTCCCCCAGGTGTGTTTTATGTGTACAAGCACAGAGCAGCTCATTCCTCCCCTGCCCTCACTCCTGCAGCCTCATCTTCACATCTGAAGATTTTTCAGAGGACAAGAATTTCTCTGTCTCTGGCAGAGCAATCTGTGCTTTCAGAGAGACAGGATGATGTTCAGCAACTCCTGATAAAGTCATGATATCATGGGTGAAACTTCACATCCCAGCAAGCCCCCTCTGTAGGGAAGGTCTGCCTTCAGCTACAAATGAAGATCTGAGTTTTCCTTGAGCTTCATCCAAGCTGAATGGATGACAGGGTGTTTTCTGAACAGGAGCACGTTCCTTCTGCCTGGCAATTCAAATACAAGGAGAAAAATTAGAAGCTAAATATGCCAGATCTTGTATTTGGATCTCTCGTACCAGCACAGTCTGAAGAGAATTGGGTACGGAAGTACAGAACAAGCAGCATTTTAATCCTGGCATTGATCCTGACTCTTTCCCAGGTCTTAAGCAAGGCATTTACATTTCTATGGAGCTCCACTGGCAGAGAAACAATCCATAATGTCTCAGTTTCTCCAGCTGTGAAATGGGAATAGGAGCACGGTAAGAAATCTGTGGCAGCTTTTATCCCTTGTGGGAGAACTGACAAGGAAAGATGAAACTCAGGAACATTTGATCCAAAAAATCACCAGCTCCAAAGGCAGAGATAAAAATAAGCAGATGTTTATTGCTGTAGGTACAGCAGAGAATCACGGAATGGTTTTGGTTGTAAAAGACCTTAAAGCTGATCCAGTTCCAAGCTCCTGCCATGGACACCTTCCACTATCCCAGGTTGCTCCAAGCCCCATCCAATCTGTCCATGAATACTTCATGGGGCAGCCACAAATTATTTGGGCAACCTGTGCCAGGGCCTCCCAGCCCTTACAGACATTTTTCCTAATGTCTAACATAAACCTGCTCTCTTTCAGTTTAAAGCCACGGAACAGTTTAAAACCTGGAGAGAAGGAAGTCTTATCGATTCCCAGGAACACTTAAAGTGATCCAGAAGAATCCTTTTAGTCCTGACAGCTTACAAAAATTGTTAAGTAAAATTACAAAAATTGTCTGAACATGTTTTCACCTTTGATCTAAAATCCTACCACGCATCCTTCAACAGCAATACCTTAGCCTTAAATTACAAGAAATTTCAACATTTGTTTTATATCAACAAGAGTCCACAATTTCAAAAAATGCAGGTTTTAATGCCAACATGAGCAAACCACATCTGCAATCCAGCTGTTGCTGGACAAGGGAGATCTGAATTCTTCTGAAATGTGCCTTTGGTTGTACCTCTGCATCAAAATCACAGAATGGTTTGGGTTGGAAGGGACATTAAAGATCATCTTGTTCCAATCCCTGCCATGGGCAGGGACACCTTCCACTATCCCAGGTTGCTCCAAGCTCTGTCCAAGCTGGCTTTGAACACTTCCAGGGATGGGGCAGCCACAGCTTCTCTGGGCAACCCCACTGATGGTACATGGGCACAGGGTCACTTAAGAGGATTTCTCTTCCAGGGACACTCATGTTTCTGATGGGTAAAATATCCTAACTATTTCCCCAAATAAATGACAAATGTGGTATGAACAGAGGAGCAAAGAATGAACTGTGGTGACAATGGATGGAAGAAGAGGGAGAATGAGGCTGACTGGGGAGCTCCCACAGGCAGGGAAATTGAGATGTTTTGGCTTTAGGTTGAAGCAAGATTAACACATGAACTTCTGGTAGCCCTCAGTGGTGCAGTCAAAGGAGATGGAGAGATAATGGGATCATGAGATCACAGGATAATTCAGGTTTGAAAAGGCCACAGGAGAGCTCAAGTCCAGCCTCTCACTCACAGCAGGACCAGCTCTGAGGTCAGATATGGTTGCTCAGGGATCTAGCTAAAAATTTGCACTGAAGAAAATATATTAAAATCCTAAAATTTGCAATTCTCCATAGCTCCTAGGTGAGTCTTAATAGTCTTCCTGCCCCAAGTGAGCTGTCTGAGAGCCTCAATAGAGAGGAGAAGAGGTGACTTCAGTGCAGAGAAGGAAATAACAACCAGAGGAGACACTCTAGGTGGATAAATGGTGAACAGGGTGGTGGGGAAAGACAGTTCTGCAACATCCATTCTCTTTCATAAAGGAGCAATTAAAAGTATTAAAGAATGCCTCAATGAAATGAGCCTGCATAGTGCAGAGGGCATAAACTAATACTGTCTTTGTCATCAGCCTCTAAAATTTGACATTCATTGTTAACAATGTTAAGAATGTGATTTTCAGTCTAATTTCTGTGAGGATGAGGGAGAATATTCCTGTCAAGGATAATTTATAAAGGACCAGGCACCTTTTGGTAAATAGCAGGGAATGGGAACTGGTCTTGCTGTGAAATGTGAATTTCATTATCCTTCTCAGCCATCTCTTCCCTTGTTACCTCTGTGGGGTCTTTTCAATATCCTTGATTCATTTCCCTCTGGGCTGAGCTCTGATGAGGGAGGGCTGACTCAGTCTCCAGTGGGTTTTTGAGATTCTCCATGGCTTTGCCAACAGGAACATTTATATTTCCATGACTTAAGACTCATCTGTGGTTACTCCACCCATCTTGACTGGGGAAAATGTTGATTTCCCTACCTCCCCAAAAAATTAAAAAAGAAAGCACAGCCCTCAATCCATGAAGGTAAGAAGCCAAACCTGCTGGGACAGTTCTTTCAAGCACTGCTAGAGGATCTCAGTTGGTTGGTGGGCTATTGGTATCCATCGTTATTAATTAGCATCAAGGAACTAGAGAGTGAACTGCTCCAACCTAAGTGATGGGTGAGAAGGGTAATTCCACTTTGGGGCAGCAAATCACAGCCACAAAATTGTTCTACTGATGTTTGTACTCTCTGTGCTAAAAGAAATAGGGACAAGTTATTACCTTTGTTGAGACAATCATCATCTGGTGGCAAAAACTTAGGCAAAAGTGCAGTAAAAGGGAGAGGAAAGTAAAATATTCTTTTAACAAAAGAAATATTAACACTTAAGCAGGTGGATTTGCAGAAGATAAACAGTATTTCACCACCAGCACTGGAGATCTCTCTCTTTCCAGCTCTCTGCCATACCAATGAACATTGACAGGTCATACACGAGACTTTAACTCAGCTCAGTTTCTGGGGATATAAATATGCAGATGTGTCTCGCTAAAATTCGGATTGTTAGCAAATTATGTGTGTCTCAGCACTATTTTCTCCTTCTGCAGAGGAAATACTTCACTTTTAGTAGGTTCTAAAGTCCATCCCTATTCAGCAAAGCTGTTAAGACACACATAAGGGATTTGCTGAATCCAGGCTTTCATTATTGCCTTCTTCATGCAAGCTCACTGAAGGAATAGTGCATGAAGGGTTTAGGGCAGGACTCTCTGACACTAGCAGTCTTTGGATGAGGCACTGGGAAGTGAGAAAAGGAAAATTATCTCTAGCCCACAGTGGAAACCTCTCCAATTTAGTTAAAAACACTTCACTACACACCGTTTAGTCATAAGGTTACACCTGAGACATAAGAAATTGCCTAGGGCTAAAAAAGATTTGTGATATATTCCTGAAACCTCTCTGTCTTGCAAAGGGATATCCAAGGCTATACCCATATCCCTGGTGAAAACCTGATTGCAAAAATGTACAAGCTCTAATCATTTCCATGAGGAGAGGAAGAAATGTAGTTTTAGCCAGGCAAGAAGAAAAGGTTTGGATGATAGTCATAGCAAAAGTGATGTTTGAGCAGAAAGGAGATGATGAGAGAATCTTCACAAGGTGTTGTCCAGTAGTTTTTCTTCTCTTGCTTCTCTGTCCGTCATGCACTGGGATTACAGGACAGATGGATGTGTATTGACATATTTATAACAGCACTTAATAAAGAGTGGGAAAACGGAAAGAGAAGGAAATACAGCATGTGATGTGCTTGCCAGTTTAGTGGTAGAACCTGAGGGAAAGGCCTGAAGCTGTGTCAGGGGAGGTTTAGGTTGGATATTAGGAAAAGGTTCTTCCCCCAGAGGGTGGTTGGGCACTGGAACAGCTCCCCAGGGCAGTGGGCACAGCACCAACCTGACAGAGCTCAAGAAGCATTTGAGAAAAGCTCTCAGGGACATGGTGGGATTCTTGGGATGTCCTGTGCAGGGCCAAGAGCTGGGCTCAATGAACCTTGTTGGTCCCTTCCACCACCTCAGGATATTCTGTGATCCTCACAGAACCCCTGAAACTAAAATTAATGAAACATTTCAGTGCTGCCTGGCATGACAGTGGCAGTTGGAAACCAACACACTGAAGATGTGCAGATGGAGTGCAAGGGGTTTGGACACGAAGGGAAGTCCCTTATAGCAATGCAGGAGTGTTGGAGGCCACATGGGCACTCAGAGGGAGGCACAGTCAAATCAGTATTCAATGGAAATGGCCACTGCAGGATTCCAGTGGCATGGGCTGCTCTTTGTTCTCCTGAATTGCTAAGGCTTCTCCACATTTTCAAACAGGCCAGATTCTATTTTCACATACACCTCATTTTGCCCTCAGGCTTGCACAGTTTCCCACAAAATTCACCTTCTTCTTCTTCTTCCCTAAATGTCAGTGAGGACTAGAAGAATTTTTTTGTGATCAATTCATAAATCAATAGGGCTGCAGCTGTACAAGGGCATGGGAGATCCTTGTTCTCAGGCACTGAAACTGCCCTTCACTGCATGCATATCATTAAGTCCCCTTACCCTCTGAACAGGGTGGCTGCACCAAACAGCTTCTGGAAAACATGTTACCTCTCAAATCCTGTCAGTAACTGGGTAAGCACTGGCTAATCTGGGTCAAAAGTGTGTCAGGATATGCTTAACAATTAAAAAGTGTAATGAGCAGGTTCTAGTTTCTTTGGTGAGTTTACTTGCACAGAAATTATCTTGAAATTTTCCATCAGCACTTGTAAGCTCTGAAGTGGATCCATGGAGCTTTTTACACTTCTTTTCTGTTCAGCTCTGGTACAACACCAAAATCCTATATACAGTCTGCTGCCACAGGAGCAAAGAACTAACAAATGGGAAATAATTGAGAAGAGAGCACTGAAGTGACTGAAAAGCCAGGGAGACCAACTTGTGAAGAGGAGGATAACTGTTAGCATTTGAGGAGTTTAAAAGCCAAAGGGGAAGAAGAATTATTTGAATGGTCCAGCAGAGTTTCACCAGGTGTAAAAAGCCGAGAATGAGAAAGGGATCTTTAGCAAGAACAGAGGGAAGCATTTCATCAGCACCGAAGCCTGCTGGACCGTGAAATAGTCTCCCGAAATAAATGGTGGCAGCCCTGCAGCTCAGGTAATTTTAAATTAGACTGGGCAGGACACTGGAGCTGGTTCTTTAGGGAACAACTCAATACCAGTCCCAGGGATGGCCATGTCAACCTGGCAGGCAGCTCTGCAGCTCAGGATAATTAGGCTCCCCAACACCATCACGAGAAGGGTTTGACACTCACACAGATTGTTCACGGACGGTGCTTGTCATGATCTTGTGTTATTTATACATTACTCTGAGTCAAAGAGCCTCTGTGAAGACACAGGCAGAGCCCTCATAAGTCAAAGCCCTGGACTATTGAAGTTGATGAAAAGTATAAAATAGCTTGCACTAAACCCTCTAAACCGCAACCATCAGCGAGAGATTTTACCGAAAACACCCCTCAGCAAGAAATGATACGTAGTAATGAGGGAACAAGGAACATGCTTGAACTAACAAACATGCTCTGCCAGGCTCTGTGGGGCTGTCTTTTGTCTTATTTTTATTGTGTTTCATTTTCTGTCTGCCTACAAAGGCTTGAGTGACAGGCGTGGAGGCTGGCATCTATCACTTCTCTTCAAAACAGATAGGGAACAAACATCAACACTTCTCAAACACAACCCAGAGGGAACATCCTCTCCTAAAAATAAAAGCAGTTTCCTCACACCTGTTGCCACAACCTATCCATCTCTCCTTTTTTTGCCAAGGGATGCATCAACTAAAATGCAGCCGTTGTGATGTGTTTTGCTTTCTTCGGGATATCACGGAAAGACAGAGTGGTTTGGGTTGGAAGACACCCTGAAGATCATCTTGTTCCAACCCCTGTGCCATGGGAAGGGACTCCTGCTGGTCTCCAAGGTAGGAAAATGCCCACTCTGGGGAAGCAGAGGATGGGGATGGGAAACTGCTGTGAGAGAGAACAAGTGTTGATGGGCCCTGCTGGGGGAGTTTTTTCCTCATTTTCCTTTCTCATCGCCTCTGGGGAAGCTGTCTGCATGGGGAGGATCACGGGAGACTTTCTGAATCAATACAGCATTTAGAATCTTTTTCTTTTTATAGATCTGTCCTGTCACCAGCTGAAATTCTGTGAAGTTCCCCATTCAGTGCTTATCCATTTCTTCTCAAACTTTTATCATCTCCCATTTTTCAGATGACCACAGGTGCAAATGAAAGGCATGGGATGGTAAATTATATATATTATATATATATATATTGGCTATGACAGAGCTTGTGCCAGCACTGAGCACTGACAATGCACATTACAGTTCAGCTCATGTATTTCTGATGGCACATTTTACAGTGCTATATATAAAGTTGTTATGGCATCTATTATTCACTGCCAATACAGTTCAAGTTAAAATAGGTTTTATATAACAGTTCAAAGCAATATTTTAAGAAATAACACTTGTGTCAAGGCTGCTGTGTCCTACCAGATTTTGACATTTCCAAGCAATAAAGATCTTTATCCAAAATGTAAGGTTTTGGCGAGACATCTCCCTTGCAGACGTCTCTGGTTTTAATCTGCAATCAATAGCAAAAGGAGCACATTTAAATAAAATGAACAGCCAGGTGAACTTTTGACTTGGCTGTTATCTTTCTAGGTGAAAACTGTGAACGTTGCAAAGTGACTCGAGGGATGTTCCTGACAGAGAACAATGTCCCATTAACCTGAACCTCTGAAGAGATTCTGGAGATGTGGAAAACACACAAGTGGGAAAAAGTCATTGGAACATTAAGAAAATGTCTATTATGGGCACAACTTCATATCTGTTTTTCAGGACACAAGACAGGAAGAGAATTTATTTCCTTATTTCTTCAGCAATGAAAAAGATTTTATACCCGTTCTTGCAAAAAGGACAAATTCAATATCTCTTAAAAAAAAGCCCCATGACTGGTACCAGCACCATGAGCTTCTCCAAAGTTGTGTGTAGTCAGAAGATGTGATGTTCTTACAACATCTCCTGTGCTGCTCAAAATCTCTGTGTTTCTGGAGCAGGATATGCAGCAACATGGAAATCCCAGTGAGACCAATCTGCTTGCACAAGACAAGTTTTGCACAGCTCTATTCTTCATTCTGGTCCCCAAAGAACAAATGACAACAAATGCTATACATGAATCTGGCAATAAATTTAGTTTATTAGTCATGTTTGACAGGAATAACGTGTCATTTTAACCTTCTTGGCTACTCACTGGTTATGAAAATATACTGGAAAAAAGTTGTTATAGTGACTGTGAGTTCAGGGAATCCCCTGTGTACCCACAATTTCTACTGAAAACAGGGAAGATTTAATTTGCAAGATGAGTCCTTTCACAAGAAATATGCTCATGTGGGTCAACAAACAGAAAAACAAAACACAGTGAAAATTATTTAAAAGCACCATCTGCTTGTTCAAATACAGCTGGGGAGAGGAACAATGCTGTCCAAAAAAACTCATTTTCATTATATTTCTTTCAAAAGAGATGTTAAACAAAATACCATCGGTCCTAAATGTTTTCCTCCTGAGGAGAAATGTTTAAGCTACATTTGAAATAATGTTTGTGGAATGAAGCTCTCCTTAGAGGATGATCCAGGGATCTTGGAGAGCAAAGCAAAATGGATAGAGGAGATGGGGAAAAACAGCTAAAAAGGAAGTGCACACATTCTCAGGAAGCAAAAGCCTAAACAACATTAATTGCTTAAGCTGACTAAATCATTAATTGCATAAACTAAGAATTCAGAGGTAAAATCATGTCAGGCAGAAAGGTATCTAGGATCAAATCAATAGATACAAACACTCCACAACAGATGAATGTTTTTTGGGGTTTTTTAAGCTATTTAGGACTGTGATTGGGTTCACTTCACCCCCATCAGTTACCCCATCATGGCCACATGGTCCTGTGCAATTTGGTGCAGAGACATCAGATTGTGGCACAGAAATGGGATTTAACCAGCAAAATAAAGATCTCTCCAAGGAGACACAACTGCACTCCTTGACTTTCCAAAGCTGTTGATCTTGAGGCTGCCTTGGGAGTTGTCATTCCCCACTGCCTAATGGGAAAATATTAAATGTGGGTTTGTTTTTTTTCCTGGGGACGACAGGGGCAATGTAAAGACAAAATAAAAAAGGCTCTGACTATATTTCAAACCAAAAGGATCACAAAATCACAGAACCACAGAATGGCTGAGGCACCACAGTGGGGTCATCTGGTCCAACATCCTTGCTCAAGCAGGGTCATCCCAGAGAACATGGCACAAGATTCTACTCAGACTGTTGTTAACCATCTCCACTGAGCTGGTGGTGCTGCTCACAAGATCATTTCAGAAATACATTTGCTACCATCCTTCTTGAACATCAAAGTGAAAGAACAGCCCAAAACATGCATTTTCTTTGCAACAAAGTTCCCTACAGTTTGTCCTGCTGGATGCACTGAGATCCCTCAAGTGCAAAATGCCAATTCACAGACAAAGATACTCAGTGTGACAATATTCTTTCACAGTTCCACCCCTAGCAATGGACCCAAGTCCACAAAGCTCATTCATCTCTGCTCAGCAAAACATAACAGAAATTAGACAAACACTGACCTTGACCTGCTCCTGTAAAACTGTCAACATTTCTGGCTTGGAGAGTTGAGTCATATGTGGCCACCACTGTTTGCAAACAGAGGTCCCAACCTCAAAGCACCAGCCCCCAGCAGGAACTTTTGTGCCCTTTTGTCACTGTTAACTCAATCACAATTCCTGCTGTACAGCAACCAAAATCTATCCTGATAAAATTAGCCCTATCCAATTAAATGACAAAGTATAGCCCTTAATTAAATGTTCTGATTATTCTGAAGTCCTCTTTTTTTGGTTCATCTTGAGTTTAGGTCTGTAAAAGCATACAAATTAGAAAGGTTTAACATGTTCTTGTTTTACCCATTTATCGCTTAAATTTACCTAACAAGAGTTTCCCAAAAGCATAAAAAGAAGTATAAAAAGAAAAATGTGGGATGTTTAACTTATTCAGGCCTCTTTTTGTTCCTTTTGTTTCATATTTTTACATTGCTTTCAAAAAACCCAAAGGGAATAAAAATAGTATGTCCTCTTTTAACTACATCAAGAACATCCAAATTCTTTGATATAGCAAAATATTGAATTATTTGAAAAGGTTAACAAGTTGTTTCCTTTTGTCTACCTATTATTCTCTCTAATGGTAAAGCTGACTATTTTTTCCTGTGACAAATCCAGTTTCAAGTTTGAGTGCACTGAGAAAGTTGCTTTGCTGAAGAACCCAGCTCAATTAAACCATCTCACTACAGACTGCTGTGGAAGACACTCTGGGAAGAACCCAACCATG
>JACBWW010000003.1:64894593-64937819 GCA_020086605.1 Lanius collurio
TCTCTTCAAAAGTTATTTCCACCTTTATTTAACTTTTGATGTTTAATTATTCAGTGGCACCTGTACTGAACACGTTTGTCTCATTTCAGATGGTTACCTTCCAGCATGACACTAAACTTTTGAGTTATGAAGATCACTACTCTTCTCTGCAAGGAGGCTGCCCTGTTCTCCTAAAGGGCAGTGCAGAAATCAGGGAGACACTGATTTTTTTACCATTCAAACATCGAACCCTGGATCAACCCTATTTCACATCTCTTCAAGTTTTCAAATAAGAAATGAGCAATATTTGTTGAGGACACTTTGGACTTCCACAGGTTCCAGTGAGATGAGGAACTTCACAAACTAAGCTTGAGTCACAAGTAGTTTGTTACAACATGGAGTCACTACAAAAGCTAATCCCAATTCACATCACACTCCTACCATTCTGAAAACTGCAGCAGTTTTTAAATCCTCTTTCACTGAAAAATTGTTGATGAGCAAAATACATAATGTTCCCTATTACTCTCCACCTTGTGTATGTCCCCTGGGCATTGAGACTCTCTTATCTTGTTTTCCTAGCTGTTCCTCCAGCATATTTATATTGTTAGCCTCACAATGGGTATCATTATGTCAATAAACACAATTTAAATATTAATCCTATGGTTCTGGGCAGAAATGTAACTGATCATATCATATGCTATAAAAGGGGGATTTCCATCACAAGGAAATGGTTTCAGTGCTGTTTGCTCTCAAATGCTTTTTCAAGAATTTTACAGAGGAGAATGACATGAACAGAGTAAGGGGGGAAAGCAGAGGTGGTGACAAAGGAAGTGGGACAACCAAACAAATGAGGGCAGGGGCTGTGCAAGAGTGAAAGAAGAACACAAAAGGTGCTCAGAAAGGGGACTTTTTAAAGATTAAAGAAAGCATGCAAGTGAATTGAAAGGAATCCAAAGGCAGATCCAGGTCACCTTCAAAATGCACAGATCTCCCACTCAGGTATGACAGGGGCAGAGACAGGACCCTCACAGGGACTGAAACCCTCACTAGTGCTGATCTATTTCAGCAGGAAGGGTAAGAGAAGGAAGGCAGAGAATTGTCCCAAAACCAGAGTAGCCATTATGAAAATCTACAAATCCCTGTTGTTTCTCCTTCAATACCATACAATTATTGGGGAGCAGGAAATCTCATTTATAGGCAAAAATATCTCTCTTCTCTTGAAGAAATATTTGTCACTAGTTTCTGAAGATAAACCAATATTCTGTCCACATTCTGGAAAAGAATCTTTCTTGCCACAGAGTGCTTCTAATAATAAAGATAAAAATGGGTAAAAAAAAAAAAGGAATTGGAAAAAACTGCTTTTCCAGATAAATACTAAACTCTGCATTTATCTGAGATCAGACTGAGTGAAGAAATTGTTGGCACAGTTACTGTTGGACATATACTTTCCACGCCAAATTGTGGAAGGTGACTGAGTCCACAATATCCCTGCATATTTTATCATAATCATGAGGCTGCACACGGACTTTCTCCATGGGAAGCTCTCCCTGAACCACTGGCACTGCCTGCTGAGGGAGGTGACACTTTCCATCAGCAAAGCAGCATCGATCTGGCTCAGCATTTTAAAGTCCCTGATGAGTTTACATTACCTTTCTGCTGGAGTCCTTCTATTTGCATCCACTGCCTGTGCTCTTACCCCTGCTGCTGCTCAGCTCAAACACAGCTGTGCTAATACACCAAAGCCACACAGCTAATCCATACTCCTCAGATCTATTTTCAGGTCTCATTTGGCAAACGGAAGGGGGTGAGACCAGTGGGAACACAGAGAAGAGACAAGCCCTTGAGGTGTGTCCTGGGCCAGTCTCCCAAGGACGCTGATATGAGCTTAAGTTTTGTAAGAATTACAGAATCACTGAGGTTGCAAAAGACCTCCAAGATCATTGAGTCCAACTTTTGAATGACCACCACCCTGTCACCAGACCAGAGCACCAACCACGAGGTTCAGTCTCTTCCTGGACACCTCCAGGGATGGAGAGTCCACCACCTCCCTGGGCAGCCCCTTCCAATGCTTAACCCCCCTTGCCATGAAGAAATTCTTCCTGATGTCCACCCTGAGCCTCCCCTGGCACAGCCTGAGGCCATTTCCTCTCATCCTGTCCCTTGTTCCCCAGGAAAAGAGACTGACCCCGCCCTGGCTATAACCTCCTGTGAGGGAATTGTAGAGAGCAAGAAGGTCCCTCCTGAGCCTCCTTTTCTCCAACCTGAGCCCCCCAAGCTCCCTCAGCCTCTCCTCACAGGACTGACTCCCTAAACTCTTCCACTGCTTTGCTGACCCTCCCTGGACACACTCCAGCCCCTCTTGACCTGAGGGGCCCAGAACTGGACACAGCACTTGAGGTGTGGCCTCACCAGTGCTGAGTACAGAGAAACAATCACTGCCCTGGTCAAAAAAAAGAAACTACACTTGGCTGAGTTTCACAAAAGGATCTGAGCATTGCCCACATCCTGAAATCCCAGGAATTTTTCCAAGAGCAGCTATGATAGCTCAGTTGTCCTGGATGAGTGTCATCATTGATAACTCCATCCTGCCAGCCAAAACGTGTCTGCTGGAGTGTGAGGATGGAGATATTCTTCTCCTCCAGTCTCACACTGTCATGCAGTGACAGTGCCCAGTCCAACACTCCTCAGAAGAACTTGGCTTTCTCTGAAAGAAATTTGAGGCCTTCCACCCCAACTTAATTTAAATATGCCTGGTAGGTCTCATGAGTAATTTACCTACACAAAGAGATCTCAGAAAATGTACAGACTGTGCAGGAACATAAATTTTGACTGAGCAAGTGATGAATAGAATGCAGAGCAACATCCTCAGATTTTGGGCAAAGAATATATAATCATTCAGTGGTGTTTGCGAAACATGTCAGGCTCTGTCAGGAAGAAGGGTTATAAATAAATGTGAGGGAGATACTTTAATAATGCTATTTCATATACACTCAATAATGAACTTTAATTATTTCTTTGGGTTTCTTTATTCTTTCACTGCAGAAGATGAGTCAAGCCCAGATGTGTAATGAAGCTGATACTGCCATCACAGCATTTTCTTTAGAGGTGGCTGAAAGAGCTCTGTGGATCAGCTGTCAAATCATTTCTCCTCCGGTGGGGTTTCCTTCATGTGTCTCACCCAGAATTTAATTCCTCCACATATGGCATGAGTGAATCATAGAACAAGGAATTTTCTTGATGGAAAAGATTTTGCAGACAAGCAGCCTTCTCACATCACTTGTCCTGAAATGAAGCCAAAGTCATCTTTATCACAGGCAGTGGAGCAACCTGCCAAGATGAACCAGTTGCCAAGGTATGTAAGGCTACAGCATCTATACCTTTACATTCTGAAACTATGAAAACTAATTTAGAGCTTATCAGTTACCTTATCACCAAATATTTGCTGCAAGGAATGAGGGGACTGATTTGTTTCCTACTGTGATGCTGGGAATTAACAGAGGATATCAAAAGGAAAGCTCCAAGGTGTTAAATGTAACGATGTGGATAAATATGAAATATCTCACCCATTCCTTGGCTTTTCAGTAGAGACTCAGGGAAATGAACAGAGGAAGGTGTCACATCACTCCTTTTGCAAAATGACTTCCTGTCAACGTCTGCAATGACTACATGACTTTCTTGAAGAAGAAACCACATGTGATGAATCTCACTGAAATACTTTCATTCTCCCTTCCATTTTTCCTGCTCTGTAAGCAAGGAAAAGAACAACACAAGCCTACTGAAAGGAACAGGATGTTCTCCAAATCCCCTCACCATGAAGACACTGTGTCTCATTCTGCTCTCAGAGACAGGAGCTTTCACTGAGGGGCCACACTAAAAGTGTCTGACTTTACTTGCCAGGTCTACTTCCATTCCCACACCCAATATTGCATTATAAAGAGTGGATAAACAAACCCAGGAAACACATCAATGCTGCAGACTGCATGCAAAAAGTCTTTGTCCCTAATAGCTACTCAACCTTTACTCAGCCCCTTTATAAACACATCCAGACTCACCAATTTCCATTTCCTTCTGAGAATCAAGGTAAGAAAAAAGCAGAACAAAAGAAACAGAACAAAAACCCCAAGAGATAGCAAAGCAGAGAACCCTGGCAGGACCTGTGGATGTGTGGAGAGATGAGCCTGTGCTGCAGCAGTTTTGCTGGTGGGACTGGAGACCCTGTGGAAGGGCTCCAGTCTGGAGCAGGGTGAGGAGGAAAGAGGAGCAGAGTCAACTTGTGATAAAGTGGCCCCATTTCCCATCCCCCTGTGATACTGGTGGGGAGGAGGCAGAGAATTCAGGACTGAGTTCTCCTGGGAAGATGGGAGGGGTATGGGAGAGATGTTTTATGATTGGTTTTTATTTCTCATTATCCTAGTCTGATTTAATTGATAAGAAATAACTAATTTCTCCAAAGCAAGCCTGTTTCGCCTGTGACAGTAACTGGTGAGTGATTTCTCCTTGTCCTAATCTTGACCCACAAGCCTTTCACTACATTTTGTCCCCTGAGGGCAGTGACAATGCAGCTTTTGTGGGCACTGGTGTCCAGGCAGGGGCCACACATCACAAATGGGGATGGGTTCTTCCCCCTACAGAGCAGAAACATCTCATTTTGCAAACTGTTTGTGATCTGCAGGGGCACCAACTAAAATTCAGCATTGGAAGGTTTCCCAACTCACCTCCAATTTAGCACCAAGTCTTATATACAACCACCAGTTTATAAACAAAGAAGCAGTTCCAAATAAAGCAGTTCCAAAAATAGCCCACAAAGCTCCAGACCACACATTTTAAAACCTTTGCTTTGGTGGTCAGTTAATAATTTTCAATGTTTTTCTGCTCCTCACGGCTTAGAAGGGCAAAAAGCAGCACTGGTGAGCTCTGAGATTGAAGAGGGCACAAGGGGAGAGTCAAGAAGGCAAAAGGGTGATTAAAGGGATTTTGTGTGAACTCAAGTCTACAACGGGTCAGTGCCTGTAGGCTTGGAACAACAAGCAATGTAAGGAGGAGAAAAAGGTTTTATAACACTGGGTATCATCAAGCCCAAAATAAAATGCATCTCAAGGGAAATAGGATTGGTGTAGGACAAGAAAACAAATGACATCCCACATGCAAAGAATGCATCTTTGTAAAATGAGCCTCTTTGTATGAGGGACAAAACATATAAAAACAAAAGAAAAAAAGGCAGACACCAAAACACTTAAACAAAAAATATGTTTCTCTATAAATAAAAATCCCTTTCCCTCTTTTTGTGCAAAACACTCCCTCATACTTCCCTTTTTCCAGTCTGGGAGGGCCTGGCAGCTCCAACCAGGCAGGCAGGTGTCCAACAGGTGGGCACCCTTTGCTATCACCATTACCTGCTCTCACACCAATGAGCTGAGGTTTCTTGTTCTTTTAAAAAATTATGAACCTTTTAAACTCAAAAATAGCAAAATAGCACTACCCCATGCTACACCAGAAATGGGTCACCATGTCACCTTCTGCCATTTATCAGATGGCCTTCCAGACCCTACTGTGCCTAAGGCAGATGTGCTGATGAGCAAGACCTATGCCCACCTTTTGGGTGCCAAAATTATGAGAACTGGGTAGAGAGAGGACCTGCACAGCCCTGTGGACTTTAGTAAAGATGAGAACCAGACCAGCTGAGGCTAAAAACTGCCAAACTCCCAGCAGATGTGAACTAAAGCTCAAATTCCTCCCCCCTAGGAACCTCAGAAGTCATATATTTATACACAAAATCATTAACATTATCCCTATTTAAGCCCTGTTTAATATGTGTATTCTCCTTTGTACAGAGAGGGGACATGGAGCAGATTTCCACAATCAAGCAAGGGATTCTGTCTCCAACAGACACACAAAACACCCTGTTTCACCCCAACTCTTTGCAGAGTTTATTCTCATCTCAGTGATTCATCAGGGCTTCCCTGACACCGTTTTCATCTGAGCACTGTAAAACCAGGCTCCCGCATCCGACCGAGTCCTGTGCCAGCAGATGGCACTCCAAAATGTGCAGCATCCACAGCTTTCCTCACCCCACTCCCAGCATCTGCTGTGATAGGTGTTTTGTGGGTTTTTTCCTGTGCCTCATTCTTCAGTGGTGCTTTTAATCATGCTTCAATATGGGGGTCAACAAGGGAGCTCCCATCAAACTTCCCAGTGCTCAGCTTCTGGGAGAGGTCACCATGTCCTGCTGCACATAAAGCCACATTCCCATTCCCTTTCCTTAAATCATCTAACCAGTTACAAACTGGTGGGCACAGAAGGGGAGAAAACACCTTCCTCACTCACCAGAAATCAGTTGTGATTGCAAGAAGATGCTCTGATTTTTTAATTTTTGTTTGCTGTTTTGTTTCGTGGTTTTTTTAGGGCAATCATCTTTGTTACTCAGCACATCACTGCTGAGCTCTTCATGTGAATGTAACCCCATACAGAAAGGAGAAGGGGAAGGGAAAAGAAAAACCCTTCTTAAAGCAAGAAATGTAGCAGATCAAGAGATTCAATTGTGTCAGGTGTAATATTGAGTTAAGGTTCTAGGAAACATCTCAACAATTTTATTACATTCAGAACTTTACAGACTCAGTGAAGGTAGAAAATAAAACACTGAAGCTTTTCATTTCATCCAAGTGAGGTGTGCAAACCACAGCTCACAAAAATTCCAGGGCTTGCATGGATTGGAAATGGGATCTTCAGCTTTGCCCCATGGAAAACTGGGTTCATGGAAATAAACATTTGTGGTTTCATCCAGTTTCCCCACACAGCCACTAAAGGTTTCTCCATGGCACGGTCTCTGTGTGCCAAGGAGGACCTTGGGAACCTCTTGTCTGTGAGTTTGGCTTGGGAAGTTGCACAAAAAGGGGCAGAACAACAACTTTCATTTCCTGTGAGGAAGAACCTTCCTTGCTCTACCATTCCCAGCTCCCTTCCAGCATCTGGAGAAGACAGTGAGACAAGAAGTGAGATTAAGGCCTCAACTGGTTTAGGGAACAGGGAAAAAGTCCTTTTGCACCAAATCAAATTAATCCAAGGCTCACTGGAGTGACCTAAGGCTCATCCCAGGGTATCACGTGGTAGCTTTAATTAAAGCACATTAATGAAGGGGACACTGCAAAGCTTTACTGTGTTTCACTGCAGGGGACACAGTAAAATGCAGCCCTGTCACCCATTTGAACACCCACAAGAGGAGAACATCTGTGGTGGCTTGGCTGCATCCCTTCCCCCAGGATTCATCCAGAGTTTACTGGGATGAGCAGGGACAAGGGGGATGCTCAGCAGGTACCAACCACACAACTTTGATTTGCTCCCCACAGTGGCAGTGATGAGCAACACTCAGAGCTCAGTTTTTTCATTCACAGAAATCACAGAATATCTCAAATTAGAGAGGAGCCATGAGGACCATCAAGTCCAACTCCTTTCCATTCTTATCTATGGGAGCATATCCTGGAATTTTCATCAGTGTTTGCCCATGGTGTAGGCTCTGAACTACCACCTATTTCATATTTGGGGCAATTGGATGAAAAATTATCTTAAACTTAAAGGAATTATTGGCTTCAGAGGCACCTTCTCAAATCAACAAGTTTGTGAGATTGCAGTGGAGAACCTCCATCTGTGTTTAGGTGAACACATTTATTTTATTTATCACACAGACTGTTGCTATCAGCTCAAAAATAACTACTTGAAATGTTATCAGCACCACATGCCTTATCCTACAGAACCTGTTGTGTTTTATAATGACACTGCATATAAATTACCTCTCTGATATAGGTCCAGCTTTATGACTTAACTCCCAAGGAATTTCAGCATCCTGGATTATCATTAAAAGTGAGGATGAAACTCTGTAACAAACCAGTAAATCAGTGGAAGTTTAACTTGGCAAGAAGAACACAAATTTGGGTTACAATTTTCAGAACTAAGGAACAGAATAAAGAATCAGAATTATAAGTGTGATGCTGTGCTTCCTTGTATTTTCAGTAAATCAGAAATAATTGGGACCAGTTGAAAGAGCCTGAACAACCTGGTCTGGTGAAAGGTGTCCCTGTCCATGACAGAAAGTTGGAACCTTCCAGCTCAAATCATTTCATGATTCTTTGATTTCATAGGTGAGATGCAGTACAGGGGAGGTAACAGCACTGCCTTGTACACAGGATTGAAAGAGGTTAAATGTCTTAAAGTCTTATGGTGGAAATAACACTGGTTATTTAGACCCTGAAAACAAATAAGATGTACCCTAGAAAGGTCAATAAATATTATTTTTATCTTCACCCTGGTGCAGCAAGGGTTAACCTATTTCCAAACACATTTCTTAGTGGGAAAATACCATTGCTGTCCCCATTTAATCATGTGATAAATGCAGCCATCAAAGTGGATTTAGAAGAATACAATTTCCTTCCTTTCAATAATTCATCTCCACAGGGGGGTTTAAATGTATTAAATAACACTGCATTCACTTTGGAGCAAGGTGACACACTCAGTAAGGTCTCACATTTGTTACTCCAGTTGCTCCATGTGATCCTCACCAGGGCAAAAGCCAATTTAGACTCTTGCAGTGCAACTTAGGGAAGGTGAGATTGAAGGAGGACAGGTGGATGGGATCCTATGAGCAGCCCCCTCACACCAGCAGAAACCACTTCCACTCAGAAGAAACACTCACTATATAATTATGCTTCTGAAAAAAAAATAATAATATACGTGAGAGTCAAGCCCATAAAGTGAACAAAATTCAAGCTTTTAATTCATTTTTTTTTAATAATTATAGTACTCCCACTGTGGCCACACACATCCTGCAGACCTAGCCCACATTTTGTCAGCTCTGGGATCTTGGCCTGTGTTTGCTCTCCTCTTCAGCTGCTGTCACACAGATCTGACAGTGCTGCCAGAGGTGACCCTCACTGCCCAGAAATGCTGCATGCAAGGACAAAGCTCTCTGAGCAAGGTGAGTGTCCATCCAGCTGCCACTGTATTTATAGTTATATTTAACTTTATATTTTTATTTGTATTTATTTATATGGATGAAGGTGTAGCTCTCTACAGATACACGTGTATATTTACAGATATAGAAATCTGTGCCAGCACTGCTGACTGGAACCATGAACTGCCCACACTCACTGGGTAAAAAGCAACACTCAGGAAGAAAGAGGATTCAGAATTCCTTGACACTACGTCTGGATCTCATATGATAGGGGAGAAATGCTTTTCTCATCTATATGGATGCAGTGACCCCCTCCATGAATGAACCTGGTGCAGCAGGAAGATGTGCATTTGAAGTATCCTTTAAATTTAGGAGCTGACAGTACCTGAGGGGGTAGAAAGGCTGGAGAGGGATGTTTTGCAAGGGCATGGAGTGATAGGACAAGGAGGAATGGCTTTAAGCTGAAGGAGAGTATTTTTAGATTGGATATTTGGAAGAAATTCCTCCCCATGAGGGTGGTGAGGCCCCAGGTTGCCCAGAGAAGCTGTGGATGCCCCATCCCTGGAAGTGTTCCAGACCAGGTTGGATGGGGCTTGGAGCAACCTGCTGGAAGGTGTCCCTGCCCATGGCAGGGGGTTTTAACAAGATGATTTTAAATGTTTCTTCCAAGCCAAACCATTCTGTGATTCCACAAGACAGAAGCACAGCAACCACCCAGGCAGCCACCACAAGCAGAGGGGGAAAATATTTGCAGAGCTGTTTCTGGTTACAGAAGAACAATAATGTGGGCACCAGCTGAGTGATCTGTCCCAGCCTCTGGGCACAGCATAGATTTTTTCCCTGTCAAAGTGCTCTCTCCCATTAGCAGGGCTGGTTCATGGCAGGGTTTCCTCCCGTGGCCTCAAACGCCTCCACGCGACCCCGGTGTCACCATTCCCTGGTCACAGCCCTCCCAGCAGGGTCTGTGCCAGCGTGGGGTGAAAGTGTCTCCCAGGATCTGGGAGCATAAAAGCAAGGGGTTGCAGAGCTGGGGACGAGGCTGGCACATTCCAGACAAAACAACCACTCGGTTTGTGGCTCCAGCAGTGACTCAGAGCCGGGGTAGAGGAGCCAGCGAGCTGCTCTGGAGGAGGCTCCACACAAAAGAAACCCTTTCCTCGCCTTCATCCTCTGCCCACACAGAAACCTCTGTCCTTTCTCACTCAAACAAAAGGAAGACTAAAGAAAAACACACAAGGGAACAAACAAACTGGAAAAAAACCCTTAACTAACCAAACCCAGCTAATAAAAACTCAATTCTTTGCCTGGGTGCTGATAGAGGCAGCTGGAATTTCATCAGTAGGCACAGGCAAAGGGGGGTGATCCCTTGACAGGCACTTGACAGAGGATTGCCAAGGAAAATCCACAATGCTCAAGTTGTTTGGGGATTTAGGAAATGGCCAGTTCCCCCCAAACCTGATGATACAGGTTTCTTATACAGCTTTGGATTTTTTTATTTTTCTTCTCTTATAGGATAAGGAGATTGGAAGCTCATCCCTCCAGCTTTTGAAAATTCCTTCAATTAAATTTATAGCAGCATTTGGGGTGTTTCTTACATGTTTCTACTGAAGCCCAGAGCATTCCTGGTGTCCCATAAAACCTGCCCCCAGCAGCATCAGGAATCTGGGTCTTTTCCCAAGGGCTCTGGTGCAGGATTCTTCATTTTAAGGTTTACAGTTGAAAAATTCTGCATCCCTGACGAAAGGGAAATTTAATGGTTACTTAGAGAACTTCTGTGCCTGTAGAGCCCACTGGAATTTTTTTTCAAGATCGTAGGCATGCTGAGAAGAAAAGACCTACCCTTCCCAGAGCAAGAAGAGTACTTTGGGACATTTGGAATAGATTCCACCTCCATTGAAAATACAGGGAACAAATTAAAAGATTAGGTGTGAATCTATTTCCATCCACTTATTAAATCCCTCGATGAGAATGTATTTCTCTACCCCCAAAGAGGCAGGAAAAGAAAAGAAAATATTTAAATTTTCTTAAGAAAATTGCTTTAATGACTGCCTTAAAAGAACCCAAACCCTTTAAAACCAAACAAAAGCCCACACTTGAGTAAAGTCAAGAAAAAATAACTGTGATTTAAATGCTCCATATTGACAACCCTAAGAACAGGGGAGTGGGTTGATTACAATATGGCTTTTAATGGATGCACAGTCATTTAAAACAAAGTTGACATTATTGAAATAACACTTCTTACAGAAGTAGCTGCATCCCAAACGACCTTGAAAAGACATAGCAATTACTACCACATATGCAAGATAAATTATCACCAAAGCTAAGGCTTGATTGCTGAGATACAGCAGCCAGACTGGAACATTAGGAATCGGGACGAGTTCTGAGATAAGATGGTAGAGTCAATAAGACAAATGTGTAAATAAAAAGCTCAATTTGCCGAGGCAAAAGCTGTATTTTGATTGTGAGAAATTAAATGTTGCATTTCAGGAAAATACACACCACGTCCTCTCACAAATGTGGAAGCTGATTTCCAACATGAGGAGCATGAGGAACACCCGCTGCATTAAAAACTCATCATTAATTATTGTTCAAAATAAGCTGTTGGTGTTGGCTTAGCCTGTGAGGTCCTCAGGGTGGCACAAGGGAGTAGCTGTGCTTATACAACACCTACCATGACAAGGGCCTGCTAAAAATAGAAGCCCAAATAACCAAAGTCATTACACACACACACACACATCCATATATGCAGTTTATGCAGCCAGTATTGCCAAAAAAGTTGTTGTCCCATAAAGCCAAGGACTGGATCTTGCTGCCCCCAAAATGAGAATTCTACTCTTATCACATAAAAAGAACAACTCCAAAAATACAGGAAGAAAAGGAGAAATGATGCTTCCTGTGGGAAGGAAGTCCATTTAAAGCAAGAATAAACTGATGCAGTCAGAAGAAAAAAAAAAAAAAGCTTGTCTATGCAAATAGATGTTTATTACCCATCTTTGTGCTCCTAAGAAATATAATTTACTGACCTTTGAGAGACGGGTCAAGTGGGCCCATAGAATAAGAAACAAAGGCATTTTTCTGGCAATTGCCATATTCCAGAGCAGTAATTATCCTTTCCTCTCCCCGTGAGCAGCAGGAAATGAAGAGGGATGCCATTACACCATGACAATTACTGTAATTTTAATTTCTAAATATTGCGAGGAATGTTTCCTCCAAAAAATCCATAAAAGTCTGTTCAAATTTTTTATGTGGTTTTAGACAAAAACTCATTCCTCAGCTAAAACAGAGCTGTGCTTCCCCTTCTCCCACTCCCTTGGGGGAACCACCCACAAAGTCTGCATGGTGAGAAAAACCCACTTTTCTCCCCATTAGTGGAGAAGAGAGAATTTCAGAGAATCACAGAACGGTTTGGGTTGGAAGGAACCTTAAAAATCATTTTGTTCCAACCCCCTGCCACAGTCAGGGCCACCTTCCACTAGACCAGGCTGCTCCAAGCCCCATGACTTGAAATTATTCAACTACAGGCACAACAATTGATTCTTTCTGTCAGAAGCAGATGAAGTTGGATACACAATAACTATAAAAAACTAAAAAGAAGGACTCTTTTCATATCCAGTGCTCAGAGACATTATTGGCTCTGTTGTGGATTTTCCACAGTCTACCATTAATGATTTTATTATTATGGAAAATCTATCTTGTGCTGGTAGAACACGGATGCCACCCAAGAGGACACCTCTGCGTGGCTGCCCAGCCTCTCCTGCCACTGACCACACTGTCCCAGGCTCCAAGGGACACCTGAAACCCTCCCACTCCTACTCTGGAGTCTGCCTGGGAGAAGGAGTTTGACACAAGGGCACACCTTGGTGCCTCTGTTCAGGGGGAGAAGTGGGATTTGAAGCCCATCCCAAAAATATTCAGGAGCAGATACCCCAAATTGTGTCTCTGCTAGGCTGCACCAGCAATTCCCATAAACTGGAAACCACCTTCCAAAATTCCCCTTAAAGAGCCTTTTGAGGTCCTATTTTGGCCAGTAGGTGAATATTTAAAATTACTTTCACAGATTCAAGGGAAAGCATTTGCTTGTTTTTTTTTTTTTAATTGCTGCCACAAGGCACGTTCAACAATGATCATTTAGTGTAGTAAAAAGTTGTCTTTCAATATATGCACCTATAGAACTCCATTGATTTGTCTATACAAAAACACATTCCTACAAACACATATTTGATTAAGAATTTATATAACTTCAGGCTTCAAGGAATTTTGGATCAATGCCTTTATTTTGCCTTTATAAACAAATAAACTCAATTAAAGAGTACTTACAACAAACCACAATGTGCAGGAAACTAATTTTCCCAAGGCTTCCCACGGCAATTTTTACCTGTTACATGGGTCTAGGGAATCAATTACTCCCTAAAGGGAAATTATTAGGGCTTGTGTTACCCAACATCTCACCTTTCCCACTCACCACTGCAGAGAACTATAGGGACAGGCATCCAGAAAAACGAGCATTCTTCAGACCTCTTACAATTTGCCGTAATAAATTTAAGTATAAATAAAAGAGAACAAAGCCCTGCAGGCAAGCAGTGTTTGAATCAGGGCTGGATCTGCACCAAGTCTCTGTGCAGCTTCACAAGGCCCATAAATCAGGTCTCCTGAACATATGTAGTGTTTTGCATTACTGCATAGGGTGTTAACTTTAATGCCTGAATATATTCACATGGTGGTCAGGTTACAGTTCCTGTGGGAACCCTAAATTTGCATGTCCTGGCCAATGTGCTGCTGGAAAAATAGTAATAATAAGTTAAAACTAACCATACCACCACATTGCCTTCAGCAGGTTTTATAACTTTAATTTTTCTCTTTTCTGTACTTGAGGGAGGAAGAAGAGGAGATGTGTGAAGCTGCAAATGTACAGTGAAGCTGAAGCAGATGTGAATTAATTTTCATCTTTTTCTTGAATGAAGGCTCATGTATCCCCAGCCCAAGCAAGTGTCACTGCATGAAAAAGGTTTGTTCTTGGGTGTGAGTAAGCCTCTTTGTGAGTCAGAACCATCTCACCAAAGACATGCTACAACCTCCCTTTTTGTAATCCACCAAATCCACTTCACTTCACCTGCAAGTGATGGCTACAAGGAGAACCAACCTGAGCTGACCCAGTTTAACCCAATTCCTGCTGATTCTGCCTGACTCACACCCAACTGATCCTGCTGCAGTCTCCCAGTGGTTGGATTCTTACCTGGTTTAAGGCAAAGGGGTTTGTCTGTCTCATTCTTCCTCCAGCCTCCTTTTGTTTCCAACCCCACTCTTACTCGCTTCAAGATTTGAGTATTTTTGTCTGACATCCTATTTTTTTTTTCCATATTAAAACTCTGTTTAGTTCCAGAGAAAGTTGGTTTTGGAGTCATCAACCATTTTCAACGTACCAAAAAAAGCTGGTTTCATCCAGGCCTGCTCCCAGTGCCAGCAATTCGCAGTAATCAGCACCCTTCATTTAATTTGCACTGGTTGATGGCCAGCAGAACCCCACATCCTACGGAACAGCCATGACCATGACACCACGTGGTGGCCCAGGCACCAACAGAGCTGTTCCCTCCTCTGCAATCCACTCCACCAACAGTAGCCAAACAGAAGTGGTTAGAAGCCCAAGAAGTGATGCAATAGAGATGGTGTGAAAACAAACCACGGTAAATTTGCACAAAATGACCCAAGAAATATTTGCTGTATGTTGGATTTGACCACAGTTAAAGGTTTTGTTATTTGTGCCCCTGTTCTACACAAAACCAAAACAAACTGTTAGTTTTTCTAAACACAGAGCTGAAAAGTAACATCTGTGCACAATCTCTCCAAAGGTGGTGGGGGGAACCCTCACTCTGGATAAAGGAATTCATCAGCCCTTTGGTACCTTAATTTCATTTCAGTGACACCTAAACCAAACCAAGCAACAAGGTCTAAGGCAGAATTGTAATTGCTTGAAATTCAGTTAATAATAAAGCTTTGGTTTATTTATCTGCACTAATGGTGGGGTCTTCAGTGGCATCATTCCACCCTTCTTGACAGAAAAGAATGAATTTATAAAGTACAACTATTTCTTATATACATTAAGGAGGTTGTAGAAAATCACGTGGCACAACAAGGTAGGGAGAGAAAAGTCATTAGGAAAGGAGAAAACCTGCTGATTGCTCCTTAAATTAAAAAAAATATCAAAAATATCTGAAATAATCACTGAAATTAGGCATAGAGTTCTGGGGTTTGTTGGCACAGTATCAGTTGCAAATGCCTACATGGTTCTTATCATGTAGGCTTTAAGAGACCAACCTAATCTCTGTTGGACCTGTACTGCAGCCAAAGGATCTGTTGGCACCAAACCTCTCTTGGAAATCTTTGGAGATTTCTTAAACACACACACACACCCCTACAGATATTAAATCTTTGGTATTTTGCATTAATATTTGTGAGAGAATACACACGTATGCATACATACACACATATATCTACACAAAAATATCTTTTTGCTCTTCGAAATTTGCATATGTTTACTGGCACACATGCATCTAATTATATTTTATGTATACATTCACATATATCTACATATGAAACTTAATATATGCATCATATATGGAGTAATCAGAGTATGCATGAATAGGCATCCACAAATCAGAATAAATATATATACTCTGATTACATATAGCATTTATTCATTGAAAAAGTTCCTAACATGAGCTAAAAGAGAATAAAAAGGCTCAATTTGCATACATATAAAATAGTTAAGCACAGTGCAATGTAGCCAAAGAAAGCAGAATACATAATCCCTTCTAAAACTGGGGAAAGGTTTGATAAAAACTCCTCTCAATTCCTTCCATGAAATTGTCCTTGGAATGTGATTTCACTGCGCCTACAAGCCCAATTTCCAGGAAAAGGGAGTGTAGGACTGCTTTTTGATATGTTTCATAGCAGACAAAACTCCCATCAAGAGTGGAAAAACAGCCCCATGAGGACAGAAAAGCAGAGAATAATTAAACAGGTCTTATGTAAGTCTTTTATTCCCCGAGTCCTGTTATCTTCCACCTCCAAAGACGTCACACATCTCTATTGGAAAAACACCTCACTGGCTTCAATGTAGGCAGTGGAGGAGCTCCAAGCTCTTCAGCATCATTAGAGGGGTTAGAAAATAGCTTTTTCTTAGCACTGTACTTACTGCCACACACAGAGACTCAGGTGAACTTACCTGCTTGGTGCTTCTCTGCCCAGTAGGCAGCAAAGCTTTGGATTTCTCTGCTATTTTCTGTTAAAAGGAAAAGAAGAAAAAAAAATTAGAAGGAAAATAGCTGAGAAAACAGCATCCAAATATTTAGGGAAGGAGTCATATGAAGCTATTTTCTTCTGCTTTCTAAAGAAAAGGACATAGAGAAAGCTCTTCCTCTTTAGAAGAAATGAGGGAGTATAACAGCATTGAAAAGTTCAGTCTTGCAGGCATTAAAAGTCTTCAAAGCTTCCAGAATGACAAGGTTATCAAAACTGAAACAGGCATTTAAGGAATGACAGCTAGGACGTGGATAAGTAGCAATTTATCACTCAGATTGGTTTCCTGACGCAGCCGGGCATTCACAAACTGCAGTGGTTAATTTTGGCACTTCTGAATTGATGGCAGTTTTTAAAATAAAAGAAATCCAACCTAGATATACAGTTCAGATGGACTGTACTCATGAACATCAGAGGACAAAAAGCATAAAAAAGATGTGTGTGTTTATGGGGGTGGAGCTCTACTCAAATCATTCCAACTTCTCTTTTAACACCTAAAATAATTTCATTTAAAGACCCTACATTTAGTTTCTTGAATAGGACACATAAATAATTTAAAATATGAGGCAGCACTACAGATGATGCAATTCTATTACACAACAGACGTGCTGTTGAACTGCAATCTTATGTACATCCATCTATTTATTTAATTAATTTTTAAAGCACAGGCAGCAAGTGCTGGGAAATCAATCAGTCCAGAGTGTTTCTAATAGAGACACATTATTAAGTGCATGTTGCCAGCCAAATTTCATTACACCTCTATAATTACAATATATCCTTCCCATTGTTGTAGGCATGCGTCAGACTCATTAAAGTGATATAAGAAAGCCACCAGAGTTTGTCCAGGTTGTTTTTCGATTAATCCAGATAGATCTCCTAACTTGCACTGCTGGGGAGGGAAGCAGTTTGGGGATGCTAAATTTAAGTCATTACTACAGTGTTTAAAAGCAAAGCAAATCTGCTCTCCAGCAGAGCCTCCCCAGGGTAAAGTGGGTGAGCAAGAAGCAAATGAAGGAACTGGAGTTGTTCAGAATTTGTTTGTTTTATTAAACAGCTTGATCTTGGTGACACATCCAGACCATAAAATGTGCCTGGGAACTTTCTGGCACAGCCAAATAGCAGAGCAGAATTATCACTTGAATTATCAGTGCTGCCTGCCCATTTTCCACATGCAGAAAAGGCAAACTGTTACAATCACTTCTCCTTTTCCTGAGAGAAAAAAATAAAATAATGTCATGGCTAAGCCAGGGGAAATGCAGATCCCCTCAGCCTGGCACTGGGGAGGCCACACCTCAGACCCTGGGGTCAGTTTTGGGCCCCTCATGCCAAGAAGGACATTGAGGGGCTGGAGCATCCAGAGAAAGGAGCTGGGGAAGGGTCTGGAGCACAAGGCTGATGAGGAGAGGCTGAAGGGGTTGGGGAGGGAGGCTCAGCCTGGAGAAAAGGAGGCTCAGGGGAGACCCCACTCATTACAAACTCTCTGACAGGAGGTGTAGCCAGGGGAGGGTCAATGTCTTCTCCCAAGCAACGAGGGAGAGGACAAGAGGAAATGGCCTCAAGGGGAGCTTTAGAGGGGCCATCAGGAAACATTTCTGCAGAGGAAAGCTTGTCAAGCACTGGAACAGGCTGCAAAGGGAAGTGGTGGAGCCACCATCTCTGCAAGTGTCCAGTCAATGTGCAGATGTGGCCTTTAAGGACACGGTTCAGGTGCTGCTGGGTTGATGGTTGGATCTGATGAGCTTAAAAGTCATCTCCAACCTCAATTCTATGATCCTATCATTGCTTGACTGACAAAGAAAGAAAAGAGGGAGGAAACCATACATTGGCAGCCCTGTGGAGATGCTCCAGGCTCCCAGGAATTACACTTACACTTAACACATCCCAAATGCACAGATGGAAGCAAGATAGACACTCACTTTCTGCACAGCTCCGTATCTCTGGATGGCATCTGACAGCTGGTTCTTCAGCCTGTCCAGCTGAAGACGTTCTTGCTGTTTTAGGACAAAAGAAGGCTGTTTAGAACGTCTGTTAGAGAGAAATCCAGTAGTGGGCTCTGCCTGCTACCATGAGAAATTGTCCTGGTGGGAGACACCAAATAAAAAAAAGTGGACACAAATGGTATCCTAAAAAAATCAGTCACACTGGGGCTGCCAGGATTTTATTTTAGGAAATGTGATGCTTTGGTCTTTCAGGCCAAAACCACCAAACAAATGCCACTTTGGATATCCAAGATAGCATTGGAGAAAATAACTGAAGAGATCCTCCTATAAAAAAGTTCTTTATTCAGATAACTCCTCATTTGGGAGATTTACTGGACTTGAGAGGTCCATCAGCCATAACATTCCCTCTGCTTGGTCTGACTGTCAGAAACCAGCTTATCTTCATGTTTTCCAAAGCATGAACCCAAAGGTCACTGCCTTTCAGTCCGGATCTTGCTCAAGCAAGGTTTCAATCTATGTTAAAAAAAAAAAATGCTCTTGGAAGGAAGAACACAGTCAACCTGATGTAAGTCTCCAACATGCTTCCAAACCTCTGTTCTCAGAGGGAATAACCAAACCTAAACAGCTCTCTTGGAAGTGTCCTACACCCTGGATTTCAGATTTCACATGTGCAGGAGCTCATCAGTCCAGATTTCACAGAGGGAAATGCTGCAAGGAAGTGGGATGTTACCTTAAAAAACAAGTGGGAAACAAAACCCAATCTACACTAATGCTACTGAGCAGAAATGTTCATTTTACAGCCATTTCAGCTGCTTCAGAAAACTGCTTAAGATTACTAAAGTAGGTTTTATAAAGGATGGGATAAACATCTTTAATTTGAATGCCAGTATTTTCACACACAGAAGAGCACCCCAGTCTTTCTTTTCTTCATCTCAAGATTTAAAACCATTTTTAGAGCAGGGCAAGTATAATTATTCCCATTCTAGAGATAAAGGTCCATAAACCTTCTGTTTGCTCCACATACAAGATAAGATTGTCAGCCTGGAGAGCTGATCTTATGCTCCAGCACTCAGCCTACCAAAAAATGGAATTCCAGATCTACCTCTCCATTTACATCCTTCGAGGTTAGCTTGGAATGAAGCCCTAAAAGAGCCATTTTACATCAGTCTCCTGCCTTGTGTCACACTGATCCACTTAGGGCAGCATCTTTGCTCCTGCAATTCTATCAATTTGCTCAGTTGGGCACCCTGACTCCAATAGCTCCAGCAGCACTTGGAAATTTATGGGAAGTCAGAGAAAGTCCCATATTGCATCTCGTTGGCAGCACATAGCTGGTGAAAAATAAGGAAGAAAAGGAAAAAAAGCTCTTTTTTTTTTTGGTCTGTGTGTGCATGCAAAGCAATCCACAGAAAAAAATGGATTGGTAAGGACTAACTATAAAGCTCTGTAAGGCTTTTCATGCTGGGAGTAATTTTATGGGAGGAGAGTTTGCAGTGCTACCCAGATCCCCAAGAGGGACTTACTGACCAGCAGCCAATATCCACCAGAACAATTTATTCTATATAAGAGATGGGAGCTACAGGCTTTGTATCAAAACTTGTAGTTCAATTACTTAAACTCCATCCTGTTAGAAAAAGAACAGTTAAAAAAATAAAATATGCTAAATTAATTGACCAGTGAGCAGAAAAAAGTTATTATGAAATGTAATAGAGAGCAGCAAGTTTATTTGTCATATTACTGAAATTTTTTGTGTGTCTATTTTCTTCAGCTCTTAAATATTTTCCCTTCAGCTTTGCATTTTTCTCCCCATGACAGTAAAACCTCTTCTCCTGAGAGTCCCCATCAGCTTCAAGGGCAAATAATGACATTCTTGTGTGGCACTGCAATTGGATTTAATGTCACCTTACCTGACTCTGCTTTGGACCCTATTTAAGTCACAAAATAGAGCCTGCAGATCAGCACAAAAAAGCCCAGATTCCCATATCTCCGAGACAGCATCTTCTGTTTCATCCAGCTCAGATATAATTATGCAAGAAAATGAAAAAAACCCAGTCCTTGCCATCCATCACTGACCAAAACAACATGCCAAAAATTAAGCAGGTATCAAGTTTGATGTCTACTCATGGAAACAGTCATTCCAGGCTTCTCTCCCCATCCTCTAGAGCAGACCATCACCCATTCATTTTTTTTTTTAGGCAGGCTGAATTGCACATGGTCCTTCAGAGGTTACCAAGGTAGCCTGGGGTGATTCAACTTTTAAATCCTTATCTCAGCTGCCTGTTGGCAAGTGCCATAAATTCAGGCTGTAAAAACCACTTGGTCAGAGATGAGTAGTGTGTTTAGAGCATTCTTTTCTAGGTGGAAGGGCAGTGAGAACAGAGTTGAAGTAATGCAGGACTTTGGAAAATGGCAGGAAGTGAGTGAGAATAAAATATGAATTCAGGAAAGTTCCTGACTTAGAAACCATATGGATGCTGGAAGCAAGAATGTAACAGAAGTTTTCATTTCAGGTGGTGAATCACCTGTTATGTGGGTGAAACTTCTCCTCAACTCTCACACCAGCTGCAATCTGGTCCCCACAGTCTGCTTGTGTTCCTGCCCATGATGCACATCATGGGACAAAGTCAGCAGGTACATTTGGGGTATAAAACCAGTGTAGAAAAGTAAAAAACCTTCTGTTTGTCCAATCTTTGCAAAGGGATGGGAGGTCATTTAGACCCTGTGACACTGATCCTCACATGAGTTGAACCTAGAGGTGACAGCCCAGTCTGCCCATGAAACAGATGGGATTTTATGGGGTAAACTGGAATTCAGAGTAGGGTAAATTCTAATTAAAAATCCTGCTCTGATCTGGCCACAGCCTGTATTTATCTACCCCCACAGCTGCCTTTGCACTGTCACACAGTACTGAGTCAGTGTCATATCCAGGTATATTCCATGGCTTTGGCCTTTCCAGACACTTAACACACTCCCAAACACACCTGCATCCCCTGCAGCCACAACTGAGCCTTGGAATGCCAAACTCATGCGAAGCCAGATGATTTCTGCAATATTTTCACCCAAACTGAGACCCTGAGATAGATGTGAACTGGCCAAAGGCTTTGCTGCTGAGTTCTTGATTTCCAATTCCACATGATCCAGTTTGGGGAGGAGAACTGGTGTCTGCAGTGTTTTCCTCTGGGTCATTTATCAGTGAAAACTACCCTTGTGTAACAGGAAAGGAAGTTATAGCAAGACACGGAGCTTTAACAGCTTTAAAGCACCCACTGCCACTTCTCATTTTCATTATTCCTCCTTCCATAAGACCCATCATTCTCCCCCAACAGCATCTTGACTGACACATACCCTGGATGAGCCTCTGACAATCTCAGACAGCTGCTTGATGGCTTTGGTGCTAGTCGTGATGGTTTTATTAGTCTCCTGCTGGGTGGCATGCCTGCAGAAGAGAAGAGATGATGGGAATTGCAATTGAAATTAATTGCATAATGAGACACTTGGAGAAATTTATCAAGCTGCAGAGCAATTGAGACAACACAACAACAGCAGCAAACAGAGGCACGGGAGGGCCACAGGAGCCCTGGGTCTTGACCAGCAATGGAAGTCAGAAGGAAATACTTGGAAGGAGGTGCCCAAAATATTCTTCCTGTTGTCAGCACAAAGACAATGCCTGTGGACCATTCAAAGGGAAGTGATGAGGTGGAAACAGGGGGTGGACAGGGAACAAGGCCATCACACATGGTTGGTATTGCAAATTTTCAAAGAAGGGTTGTACAGCAAGAGGAGATGGGACTGGGGAGCTGCCTGAAGGCTTGCCCAGGAAAATATTGTACCCGGGAGAGAAATCTGAAATTGAGCAGGACAAATTTACTTACCCTGGTCCTCTACCCCTTAATGACACAGTATGTCCAGGAAAGCACTGGGGACATGAAGGTGCAGACCTGCTTTACCAGTACTGAAACAGGCAGGAGCAGAGCCAAACCCCTCCAGTCATGGGTGTCCCTCCCCTTTACCCCCAAATTCCAGTGCCATTATTCCTTGTAAGGACTGGTTGCTGGCCTTGCTCTTTGGGACCACACAAATGAAGGGGAAGAGACATAAATGCTTCCCAAAGGTATTTATTAGCTCAGTCCACTAGTTCTCAAGCTTTATAAGGTCAACAGAGCACTCTCAGCCTCTAAGTTTCTCCAGAGAGCACTTTATATCCTTTTAGTCAAAAAGGAGTGGCTTCCCAAGAGTTTTCATTTAAAAACTCAAGAAATACTTGGAAAAGACATGGAGAAAATGATGTTTTTTCTCCCTCAGAGGAGATATATGAGCCAAAGTTTTACTGAAAAAAAGACTCATTTGTCAGTGGTTATTTTGCTGGGGATTTTTTATAGTGGTGAAATATGGAATGAATGGACCTAAAAATGTCAAGATGTCTATTTATGGTCCCTCAGTCTCCTAAAGACCCAGAAGTCCTGGCTTGTCCTGACTTTTTAGCTCCTTCCTGCTTCTCTGTCAGTTCTGATGGAGAGCAGCTCTTTCAAGACTTAGGTCAACTCTTCCAGCACCTCTTTTGAGGAGCAAGGCCAGTCCCCAAACAGCTTTTACCAAACACAGCCTTAACTACAAATAAATTGAGACCTCTCTTGTTGAGGTCATAATCCAAAGTTTGGCAATTTTGTTTTTCCCACTTCAGTGTTTTTGTGCAAACAGCTCAGGTGGGAAAGCTGCCCTCCAGGATCATGGAATCACAGGAAGGTTTGTGTTGGAAGGGACCTTAAAGACCATCTTGTTCCAGCTCCTGCCATGGGCAGGGACACCTTCCAGTGGACCAGGTTGTTCCAAGCCCCATCCCATCTGGCCTTGGACACTTCCAGGGATGGGGTAGTCACAGCTTCTCTTTGCAGCCTATGCCAGAGCCTCCCCACCCTGGCAGTAAATAAAAGTACACTTGATTTCATACAAGGTACCTACAAGTGAAAGCTTAGTGTACCACGAAGACAACACCTTAGTTGCAGAACAGGAATTTAGATGTGTGTCAAGGGTTGCACACTCACACAGAAGGCATGGTTTCCTTTGGCATCATGCAAGAAGGAGAAATAATCCCATATGAAGACAAAATTGGATCCAATAATGAGTTATTATCTCTGTTTATTTAAATTAAGATACAATTTCTGTGTTCATTCATCAAAATGCACTTCACTTACTGATGATCCTAGGACTCACTGCACCAGCTGAGCAATTACACCACTTTTAATTTGAGATGGAAAAGATCATATCTACCACAGGCAGGTATTCCACACTGCCACTGCAAGAGAGGGAGCTGGGAACTGAATCCTGTCACATTGCTAACATTGGGGAGCGCGGTCAGCCTGATCCCCAATCTCTTAATCAAGCAAATCTTGCCACCAAATGCATGAATTCTATAAGGAGCAGATTCAAAACTCAGATTTCCATACCTAATTCCTCTTACTGGAAAGCAAAATACTGGAGTTGACATCCATTTTGCAGACCTCATTAAATTATCTGCCCACAGAACAATTCAGGGATTTACATACCAGTAATTCCCCATCCCTAAAGTAAAATGGCTTGTTAGGCTCTTGCATCTGATCCTTCCCAATCTCTAAAGTTAAATAAAGTCTTCTTCGTTTGCATTGTAATGTAAATTTTATGTTAGATATCTTATGTAATAAATTCGTGCTGGGCACAAAATTTACTCTGCTGCAAAATTCCTGGGAACAGGAGTACAAAAAAATAAAAGTTCTGCCTCACACCTCTTAATTCAAAATGCTCTCTAACCAACATTCTGGTGCTTGATTTTTGCACTTCTCACTATGTTGTCAGCACAATTAACTTCTTATTGTTCAGTGCTCAGGAATCAGACAATGATTATATTTAATTTACATTAAAGGCTATTAAGATCTTAATTGAAAAAAAAAAAAAAAAAAAAAGCCCTCTCAAAACTCTGCTTCCTGCAGCATTTTATTTTAATTTGTAATGCTAACAAGATATGTTGTTTTTGTTGTTGTTTTTATTATTATTATTAACAGTAGTAGCATTATTAGTATTATTATCTGTCTTTATATTCTGCTCCCCATGGAAGTGTGGAAGTTAATTAAAGGGGTGTCTCTGATGAATAAAATTTCCTTTTCAAAACAGTCCTCAGTAAGTTAATACTCCATCTGTGGAGCTACCAAGTACCCAAAATACAAATGTAGTAAAAGATTCACCTCTCTACAGCTCTACTCTGAAAACAAGCCCTGAAAGAGTAAGAACCAGAGAGGGCATCTTTTAGGAGGAGCAACATCACTTGCTGAGCATTTCTGTGTGCACAAACACTGCAAAGACAGTGCACTAAATAATCCAGAGCAGCCAAACTGCTGCCTGAGAGCTCCCCACGCTGCTCTTCCTCTGCGGGAGGAGCCCGCCCGGTTTGTTCTCTGAACAATCATCTCCCCAGTTCATTTATCCACTTTTAAAAGGAGCACAGCCAAGAGGCAGATGTGGGGGTGGCTGCTCCCCTTCTCCTCTGCTCCAGGAAGGAGCTGCTCCTCTGCTGCCTCTTTGAGACACTCGATGAATGGCCAAGTCAACAGAAAAATGATCAGAACCCAAGTGGAACAGAGAACACCCACAAGAAAAGGAGATCTCTCAGCCTCACCATGCCTGATGACACTTACAATAATCACAAAGGGATTTCTTTTCCAGCTCCAGCAGGAAATGGCATTTCCACTTACAAAACAAGATGTAGATTATTTTATTTTCATCTGATCCCTAATGGAAGAGCAGTTAAGGAGTTTTTTGGGTACAGATCAAAGATACCTTTGCTGTAGTGGTTTGGACATCATTAGATTTAAAATCCCCTTTGCCACAGGGCAACTGCACAGCAATGGAGTAGTTTTTTGCACTTAACAGTGGTCAAGTAGGATTGGCAAGAGTTAAGTCAGATAGCTCAGCATAACTCAAAACTTGCCTTTTTCACAGCTGCTGTAGTATTACTGCAGTTTTCTTATCCAAAAAGGGGTTAAAAATCAGAGCACTTTGAGCAGAGCACGGAGCTGCAGGATCTGTGGCTTAAGCAGAAGTAGGTTGAGCAGCTGCATTTACATTTATTCCATTGCTGCTGGAGACAGAAATGCATAAGGGTGCATCAAATATGCAGAGGGAAATTGCTGGCACCACAGGACATCTCCTTCCTGTCCTACAGAGAGATTCTGTCAAGGACTGGGGGCTGTGGGAACTGATAGGCCCCAGCAAACCACAAATACGTGCAGATAAAACCTCATGTGCTGCCCACAGGGACAGCAATGGATCCTAAGGATCCTGTTCCCCTTTGCCCACCTAATAAAGGTTTCAAACTACAGAGCAAAGCCAGTGGAGGTCCTTTGTAGTCTGTAGAGGGGGGCACCTGCTGCAGGATGTTCTGCCCTGGAATGTGGTCAAAAACCTCAAAAAATGGGATTGCAAAATAGGGATTTTGCATGCTATTAGTGGTGGGCTGAGAGGGTTTTGTGTTGGGTTTTGGTGTCGAATTATATTAAAACCCATCTGCCACACCAACCTCAAACCAACACCCTGATAGTGAGGCAAAGATCTGGCAGATGAGATTCTAAGCTGACCTAGAGGCACAGGACCAGCATCAGCCCCTGTATACTCTCAAAGTCCAGTCCACTTTCCACAGGGTAGGTTCTTCTATCATATTCCTCCTTGGAATGTGTGTGGAGATTCATTCCTGTCCTAATTGGGTAGGGGAAGCTCCCCAAGGATGTCCCTTGAGGCTGAGTGAAAGAGATTTGCCCACAGTCATTGGCCTGGGTGAGTTACATCAATCTCTACCAATTGTTTGTTTTGGTAGCTTTAACACAATTTCTTTAATATTGCTTTTATATAGTGCACTATACTGATGCTATATAGTATATTTGATACTGTGATAGTAGTTTTAGCTTTTATGCTGTGCAGTAAATAATTCTGATTGAGTTCTTTTTGTCTAAGCCTTCATCATAATATATAATCCATTTTTATAGACATATATCTGATTTGCCATCATTAAAGTCTGAGGGACAAAGTTGTAAAATTTAGACTGTTGACAAAGTCCAGGGATAAGCCAGGATCCAGCTGTCCCAGGCTCCTCTCTGAGGAATTTAGAAAGCAGAGGGGTCCTCTCTGCACCTTGTGGCTCAACAAGAGCTTCTCTAATAAACTTTGTCTGAAGCTCCCCCTCCAACCTGCAACAGCACCTCCAAAATGATGCAGAGAATCCACACTTCAGTAGTGACCCACCATTCCAGTGTATCCTCCACAACCAGGGTGATCCTACAGCAGAATCAGAGAATATCCTGAGTTGGGAGGGGCCCACAAGGACCATCCAAGCCCAGCTCCTGGCCTTGCACAGGACAATCCCAACAATCTCACCCTGTCCCTGAGAGCATTGTCCAAATGCTCCTTGAGCTCTGACAGGCTTGGGGATGTGACCATTCCTTGAGGAACGTGTTCCAGTGCTTGACAACCTTTTGGGGGAGAACCTTTTCCTAATATTCAACCTAAGCCTCCCCTGACACAGCTCCAGCCATTCCCTCAGGTCCTGTCACTGGTCCCCAGTGAGATCAGTGCCTGCCCCTCCTCTTCCCATCATGAGGACGGTGAAACACTCATCCATAGGATGGAAATTTGGGATGCCTTAGATCACTGCACTTCCTGCCCACAGAAAGCCCCCAACCTCATTCTCCAGGACGTACAGAAAATCACGCTGTGAGAAGGACACAAGAGGAATCCTGCAACTTTATCCGAATACAGGGAGAGACTCCACTGGAGCAGACACCCGGGGGGGTTTCTCTCTCGAGCTGTCAGAGGACACAGCTTCCTTTTATCCCAAACTCCCGGCTGCACACTGCCCTCTTCCTTTCCCCAGTGCCTGAGGCACCAGGAAGGTGCAGCCTTCCCAAACTGCCTACAAAATACTGTCCCCTTGGAGCTGTCATTGTACCCCCAAGTTCAGAAACTCAGGCTTGTGCAGAGCCACTCACCTGTTTCAGGAGTCAAACTGTCTGGGCTGTGCCACAGATCTGCTGCTTGAAGTTGGTAGAGACATCAAGACCCATCCCCTCACCCATGGAATTGTTTGTGAAGACATCAGCACACATCTTTCCTATCAAGGACCACTGGCTCTGTTTCCACATGATGAATGCAGGGGGAATCTCTCACCTCTAAGCACTTATTGCAGATGTAAACAAAGCAGAAAGATGAGGTAGGAGGAAAAGTTATTTTTAAGAATCATAAAATCACAGTCTCACAGGATGGTCTGGGTTGAAAGCAACCTTAAAGATCAAGCCCTGTGCCACCCTTGGGCAGGGACGTCACCCTCTAGATCAGGTTACTCAGGGCCCCATCCAGCCTGGCCTAAGTTGTTTCATTAGGTTTCACCAAGCCCTAAAATATATTTACTGTGTTGTTACGGTCATCAAAGGAAGAAAGGTTAAATCTACTTATTCTGGCTCCAAACTGACTTTCTCTGCCTTTTTCTCCCCTCACTTTTTCTTCTTCAAGTCCTAATTGTGCATGTTGAGGAATAGTTTACAACAGAGCAAAATAAGAGCTCTAATTCTGATCTGTCAGCAAAGCCCTTTGCATAGGTGTAAATCATCCAGCAGAGTAAAAGTCAGGAGAAATACAGACTGCTGCTTCCAGGATTCAAGCCACACAATATTCTAAAATAAAAGCATCATGGATTTCCAATTTGCCTGTCACTTGAAAGTATTAGGAGACGTGGCACTATTTTTCTTACAGGAGTTTAGGGGATGGTCTGTGGCTGTGTGGGAAAAGAAGGGGAGGTATTTCAAACCCACCTGACACGGGTGAAATACCATCTCCAGAGAGGAACACGGTTTGCAGTTCTGTTGTTCAGTGGTTCTGCATTAAAACAGGAATTTCTGTCAGATAGCAGCCCTCACAAATTTCATCACAGAAGTGCAAACCTTGGCAAATTTTTTCATAGCTTTTTCAATACCTGGTTTTAAGTACCTTTTTATCATGGCTTCTTAAAATTAAATAATCATAAATAAAGAAGCACTTACTACTGGAAGAAGGAGAAGGCTTGCTGCCCTGCAGGATCTGACCAGCTGCAAGCAGCTAGTTACTCATTAACCACTACCAGCAATTCAGATTTGTGTTTTTCAATTAAATTATCCGCAGAACAGTTTAAAAGGCCTCCCCCCTTAACCCTGCATCACCTACAGATTAGTTCAGCATCGCCTCAGACTCCATCTGTTAAGTTATTGCTGACAGCTCTCAAAACAGGACCCCACGGGAAGCAGCTCAGCAGGGTCACTGCCATTAGTCACCTCTCACATTGGTTTTCTTTCTGCCACCCATACTATGCCCAAGTTTTAATTTTAAAAGTTTCACTTTATTTCCTAATGGGAGAGCCCCTTGAATCCGTTGTAACCACCCTGCTAGCACTGAAATATATTACACCTCCCTCTCCCTCATTATGCAGTAAGCCTCTTAGCTTATGAGAGGCAGAAATTAATTTAATTTGCCATCATTTCGTTTTGATGAACCCTGGTGCCTACTGATCATGACAGGTATATTTTTTTTTTTTATTTTTTTCCTCCAGGTGCTGATAAACCACTTATTTCTTTTTAACTATTCTTGCAACTTCGTTTGTACTGAGGTAAACCATCCTCCTGTGCCAGATTTCTGCAAAAAGCACACACATCCCTCCCTTCCCAGACCAAGGACCTCAGCTGCCCTCCGTGAGCTCTTAATATTCACCCGACTTTCCGGAATTGCCCCGATAATCCTTTTAGCGCCCCGAGATAAATGGCACCAAACTGTGACCTCCCTGATTCCTGTGCCCGGGCTTTCTAATTCCGTCCCGCCTTTCACATTCCTGCATTAACGAGGGGACCACGGCTCAACATCTGTCACGGAAAGGTCACCGGGATGTGTTCCCGCAGCAATTCTCAGCGCCACAGCTGAGGTGCCTGCAGCAGTAATAGAAAGCAACTTGAGCGACACACAGCCTACAGAGAGTTGTTATCACGCCTCCCTTCCAGGGGTTTGCTGCAGTTCCTTGCTGGAGTTTGGATTGGAGCTGTCTTTCCAAGTTTTTCAGGGTTGGAACTCGATGATTTTTAGGGTCGCTCCCAACCCAAGCCATTCTATGGTTTGATGGTTTTGCCTCCGCTCAAGGAAAGCTCAGGGTCGCTGTTTTTTGGGCTCTGTAGCAGGAGTTAAGTCAACTTGCAGGGAAAGATGGGGAGAACTAAAGATTTTCTGAGTCCTGATTGTAGTCCAGAAACACAGAAAAAAATGCATATATACTGTAAAAGAGTGTTGGAAACTGGTGGAAGGTGTCCCTGCCCATGGCAAGGGGTTGGAACTATGTGATCTTTCAGGTTCCTTCCAACCCAAAACATTTTCTGTCTAGGATGAGAATGTCCCCCTTCCCTGGAATGGCAGAGATGTGGGTGTTGTCCTACTTTCATCCTCAAATCTATTTGTGTGTGGACTTCAATAAATGCAAACTCCCTCTCACATCGTGCCCATTGCAGAACACAGGCTGGAAGCTACAGACACAAAATCCAAAATATAACAAATCCCAAGGACTTAATGAAGATAAAAATGATAACTGATGCATCTGCCTAAATAAGTTTACTCACAATTTATTCTCCTGTAGAGATTAGCTCATGTGTTTTAGTGCAGAATCAGAAACATTGCTTTGAGGGAACACAAACGTGCCAGAAATGTCCTGCACACGCACAGACACGTATGTAGGAAAGACAGGGACAAATGGACAGGAGACAAATGGCACTGCAGATTAATGTAGTCTATTATACTTCCCACACTCCCTCTCTTGGTTTTAGCATTTAACATGCATTCAGTACTCGATAGGGCACTCTGAAAAGCAAAGATGAAGGGTACTTTACTGATGTGAATGAATGATCGATTGCTTCAGCTCTGCTTGAGAAATTACAATGGAACCATTGTTAATAAAAGAGCCAGTACTTGGAGGATGAAAAGTTTTGGCGAAGAGAGAGGTAGAATTTTTTTAGGCTTTATTTCGATTTTAAAAGTTGCTTTTGCTGGTTCATGTGTTTTCCTGCCACCAAAGTTTTTCAGTGGTGAGAGCACGCAGAGCAAACATCTGCAAAAAGGGAAAAAATCACATCAATTTCTGAGATGTAGGCATTTTCATCCCAGAAAATACATGTTTCATTAAAAAAAAACCACCAAAAAAACCCAACATTGCTTAAACCCAGGCAATTTTAATTGAAAAATGAATCCATTTCACTCAAACGACTGCGATGAGTTTTGTTATTTTGTGAAGTGAGCAAGAAATCAAAGGCGAACAAACAGCTCGAGACACTTTTCAGCTGGCTGTGGTTATTTGTGCATTTCTAGTTAGGGGCATTAAAGCACAAATGCTCCTGTGTGTATGCTTAAATTAAGTGATGTGCCTAAACCCGGTTCCTCCATCAGGATTTAAGTGAGGAGGAAAAGGCATTAGCAGCAATTGTGCCACTGGAATTGTCAATGTGGAGCCAACAGGCTGTCTCATACAGCCGTGAAAAATGTCCACCCTTGGACCAGCAGGAAATCTAAACGGAAAGGCAATGACCAAGCAATTCTTTTGCAGTCCAAAGAGCAAAGCCAGGTGGTTTATCATCTCCAAGAAAGTGAGCTTTAAGAACCAGCAGACAAATATCCAGAGCCCTGCAGCAGTGCACAGACTTCGTGCACAACCCCGGCAGGAATCAGGTGCTGTGGGGCTCGGGAGGAAGCAGCTCAGCAGAGGAAACACAATTGTTACCCTGATCTCCAATTCCATCCCAGATTGTAAATGAAGGAAATGTCACCATAACGTTCATAGACTGAGCTGGAGGAAGGTTTGATTCACACTGGTTTCCTTAATGAGGAATATGAAGACAATGTTTCCAAACAACAGCACCTGGGACACCAGGTTTGTTAGAAATGCACTTTTTTAGGCATTGTAAAAAGACTTCATAAACCTCCCCACTGATGTTAATAAATATTGCACTGTTAATGTCAATTATTTAAACTGTGTAATGCAAATGGGCTGGTGTAGAACAGCACCTTCTACAACAGGTGTAGAAGATGATGAAAACTCTACTAACAGTGAAGTAACAAGCAAAGAAATTGCATGTTTAGCCAACTCCTGCTCTATTTGATTTGCTTTGGTACCATCACTGGCAGAGGCAATGGCAGAGCTTTTGGCTTCCAAGGTAGACATGTGTGGATCCCACAACTTGTGTTTCTCCTGGTATCTCTTTCTTTTCCATCTGGAAACTCCATTTAGATGGGACAAGAAAATTTTGGGTTTATTCACCTAGGATTTAAATGCAACTTCACAAAACAAGTCCTGCTTCAAACATGGCTCATCCATAGAGTCCTTATCCTTCCAAACAGAAAAGCATCTTTTGGGCCTCTCAGGACACAGATCCCCTTCTGTGCCCAAAAAACATGGTCTTAATGTGCTTCATTTTTGTCCCACATTTCACCTCCCTGGACCCAACCCTCTCTCTCACATGTGCTACAGAGAAAGAAACTAAATTTTCCCTCCATACTATTTCTACACTACCAACAATGTGAACTTCACCAAAACCAACCACCACCACAAGTTCTCTAATTCCTAAAATAAACAAACAAAAAAAAAAAATAAACAAACACTTTCACACCAGGAGTTTGCTACTATACCTTTTTTATATCAATCTCCCTAAACTCCAATGCCCAATTCCAAATTAATGTGTAAATCTCCTCAGCCCGGGTGAGGCACATCTGGGGTGCTGTGTCCAGTTCTGGATTCCTCAGTACAGGAGAGACATGGAGCTCCTGGAGTGGGTCCAGTGAAGGGTTACGAGGATGATTTGGGAACTGGAGCATCTCTCTGATAAGAAAAGGCTGAGGGAGCTGGGGCTGTTCAGCCTTGACACAACTGAGAGGGGACCTCATCCCTGCCTGTCCCTGCCTGCAGGGAGGGCTCAGAACATGGACCAGGCTCTGCTTGGAGGTGCCCAGCAATGGCACAAGAGGAACAGGCAGGAACTGATCCCAGGAAGTTTCACCTGGACAGGAGGAAGAACTTTCTGAGCACTGGAATAGATCACCCAAAGAGGGTGTGGAGTCTCCCTCCCTGGAGATATCCCAGAGCCATCTGGGCTCAATCCTGTGCTCTGGGATGGCCCTGCTTCAGCAGGGAGGTGGCACCAGATGACCCCTCTGTGGTCACTTCCAATCTGACTCATTCTGTGATTCTGCATTCCCAAAACATTTCCCCAACCACATCACCTGAGCTAGGACATGGCCTCCTGCCCCATTACATCCCCACGCACTCAGGAAGCACAGCCACTCACACCCCTCCCCTGTCCAGCTCCAGCAACTGAGACCAAGATACCAGCACTTCTCATTCTAGTCCTCTGATCACATTTTCCCTGATAGGAGATGCCCAAAACACTTCCTCACTCACCAAAACATTCATCCCATGTTTATACCCACTGTCATGTCCTGAGTCAGACCTGCAGCTCTCAGCCTGCCTGGTACAAAATACTGGGACCAGAATGGGAAACCCAGAATGGGAAACCCAGAATGGGAAATTGAAAACTGCTGCTGCTTCAGGCAGAAAAAAATTACCTTCATGATTCCTTCTGAAGGTGATCACTGCTGCTGAGAACATCTCTGACTGCTCCACATCCTGTGGGTTGGGGATCTCTGCTCTCACCAGTGCCATTTCTGCTCACACTGAACCTCTTGTACCTTCCTGAGCAGCTCCCTCAACTCCACAGCAAGAGCAAACACCAAGTGCTGCACAGCTTTGTTTTTTCTCTCTCTCCTCCACCTCTTCCTCTGCTGGAGTACGGTGCTGTGCAGAGAGGGAGGTCAGCTGGAGGAAAGAGACAGTTTAAAGTACAAAGTGAAGCGTAAAAGTCGACGTTGGTAACAGTGCTGGCCCTGTCTGAGCACACTCCCTTGAGGAACTTGTGCCAAGATTTATTTTTTTCTGATTTTGGGGTTTTTTTTTGAGCAGAAGATGGGAGAACAGAAACAATGTGAACATAATGTAAGGCAGGAATCAGCTTTAAAATATGTTTGTTTGAGAGCAGGATTTTTTTTTGTTGTGGTTTTATTTGTTTTCATATTGCACTTTGTTCTCAAAAGCACAGAGATGACTGGATGGAATTGTGCTGGGAAGAGAAATGGATCTCAGCAGCCTACTTACCACCTATTGCTCTATCCCTTATACTTCATGTGCCTCTTTAAATCTGACATCTCTGCAACTTTCTGAACATAAGGGCAAGCTGTGAAGTACAAGGCAAATTAATATATTTATCCTGCACAGAGTGCAACACACTCAAAATATAGAGCCTAAATCTCTAAATACTTTTCTTTCTCCTTCACTGTCCTTTCCATTCACCTTATATTTACCTCTGCCTGGGACTGCTTTTTGAGCAACACTTTAATTTAGCAGGCAGAAAGATGTATCTGTCTCTTTTCAGGAAGGATTACATTTCCAAAACAGGCAAAATCTTAGAAGAAATGCCACCAGTGAGACTTCTCTGCTCATCAGCCCCACATTTCATTACTTTAAAGATCCTTCATGCTCTCAAGTGACAATAATGCATAATTTCCAGCGTGCCAGAAGTTGCTCTTCCCCACCACCCTGCAAGTGACACCAGACCATAAAGCAGACGAGCACTTAGATTACAAAAACACAAGGCACTTTATTGGCCCATAAAACACCCGCTAGAGCGGCCATGTGAATGAAGACCCCATTTTGTGGGGCAATAAATTTTGCACTAGCACCCAAAAGGCACTGCTATTACAGGAGTTGTGCAAATCACCATCCCTGGCCCGTGACAAAAATCCTCAGGCTGTGGCCAGGAGGATCTGTGTCTCCACAACAATTAAAATGCACCACTGGCCAGTCCAAAAAATTAAACTTCAAAGAGATCCCGCCCTAGTAAGAAACGGGTACAAATAAAAGGATAAACAAACAGAATAAAAGGCCTGAGGAAGTCCATTACAAATCCCCAGGCTCTGAGGTTTGTTTCAGGTAAGGCAAGCCTCTCTCTCTGCTGGCAGAAGGCAATGGATGAAGCATTTAATGAACTCAGATACAGCAACTCTCTGTTTACTGGGAGGGCCAAGGGAAATATCCAAGTGTTCCAACCCATTCAAATGTGAAAACTGTAAGCCCCGTTATCAGAAACCTCTGCTGCTGATAGCAAAGTTGTTCTCTAGGGGAAAAATGGATTCAGCTTAAGAACCACTGTTAAGAGTCCAATGCAGGTGCTTGAAAGAAAATTACCTGATGAAAGATCAATAATGTTTCTCCTCTCCCTGAATCAAGGCTCATGTGCAGAATAAAAAATTACAGAGACTGATTCTCTATCACCTTGCTTCAACATGAGCCATTGTAAATGTAACCAGGGTAGGAAATTACGTATTTAAAATTATGTGGTGAAAATCACATTGCATTTGTGCAGGTAGGGACCCAAAAAGAGAAGAAAACAGAGGAAGTCACATTCAATGCACCATAAAAGCAGATGGAGCAACCCAAAAGTTTCCTTGCCTCCCTAGTGCTTAAAAACAGGATTTCATACAAAATGGTTAAGTGTGCTAAATTTATGCAACAGCTGCCAAAAAGTTGAGCACATGGATCCAGCTGAGGAGTTCCCTAAATGAATTCAGCAGCAAAATCCATTAAAGGACCAAAGCACCACAGGAAAGATGTTACTGAAGCATATGACTGACCTTTCCTTTTAAAATAAAAGGATTTGACATCAAAACAGGGTCAGGCTGAAGGGCAAGAAGCTAAAGGGAGTAATCCTTTTTTTTTTTTTTTTCCTTTTCCTTCCCAAATGGACAGAAGAGTTTGTTCAACTCAAAATGGACTTCTGGAGTAGAGTGAAAATCTGGAGAATTTCAGACATATGAGATCTTGGGTAAACGATGATGGTTCAACTATTGTGGAGCAGAAAGAGATTTTTCCCTCCTTGTCAGCTCATTCAGATCTCTCAGTTGGTGTGTGCTGTGGTAGCAACAGGAGCCTCCAAATGTCAGCTCCAAACTTCTGGGCTGCTTTTGAGTGATCTGAATCAATAATCCCATAACTTTCTAAATGAAACTATTGAAATTAAAAGTTGGGGATAATTCATTATGTGTAAAGTCCTGTCCTTGGGTCACAACAACCTCCTGCAGTGCTCCAGGCTGGGGGCAGAGTGGCTGGAAAGGGATTCGTTGGCATCCAGTGTTAATTCTTTAATTGAGAGAAAATCAGTCAATATCAGATATCCCAAATCCCAAACCAGTTCTTGGTTTGTTGTTTTGTTTGGTTTTTTGCAGGACTCTTCCCAACAAAACACAACCACTGAGTGAGATCCAGACTCACAACTACTGATGCATGTGACATCCAGTCCACCCATCTTAGCCAGGACTGAGTCCCCCTGCAGGTACCAAAACACAGAGTGTGGTTCTCTAATTACTTGAAAACCTGTAAGAATTTAGTGGCTGTTCCTTCCACGGGTTCAGAAACACCAGCTCCATGGAGAGAGGCAGATTTGCTGCCCTTAAAGCTCTTCTGCTCTCCAGGCTGACAATCCCTGCACAGACAATGTCACCAATCAGTTCTGCTGTCACCCCACAAGTTGTACCATGTCTTCTGGCTGGAGCATTCACCTGGATCCCTTCCCCTTATCCCAAAATTGCTGAGAAGATACAAAGACAAGTGAGCTGGAGGCATGAAGTCAGCATGGGTAAGAGATCAGACATTAATAAATCCCACTGTTTTCCTTAACTGAGGTCTGTTGCCACTGGAGGTTCCCAGGAGCCTGATCAGAGCTGGCCTTGTCCTTGTTGTTTTCCCAGATAACATCCAGAAAACCATCCCAACCAACACGATTTTGTGATGTTTTGAGCTCTGCTCAGATTACTGGATCGATGCTTTTCACCAGAATTTATCATCCTTTTCCTTTCCCCACTTCATTCCAAGGGTAACTGAGGGTTCTCTCTGGTCAAAAAAAACAGATTTTATTGAAATGTTTGGAAAGCCCTGAAGCATCCATACTTTTTTTTTTTTTTTTAACATCAAAAATCACTGCTTCCTGATTATCTACTTTCCCTTATTAATGATAAAAAATTAAAAGAAATTAAGTCATCATTGGGTGGAACAGCTAAGAGAACTGGTGATATTTTTAGCTGCACTGCCAAACAGAAATGTTCTGCCCATACATTCCACCTTGTTAGACCAACATTTAGCTGGGTATTTTGGGGCTGTGGGCTCCTCTAAGCAACTCCATCAGACCACGGTGCCCAGGGTGGTCCTGGACAGGGCTGCAGCCACTCCCAGCCCTGCCCTTTTCTGTCACTTTGCTGTGCCTCTGTGACACAACAGCCCTGTCACACCAGCAGGATCTCAGGCTTAGCTCTCAAGCACTTTCCCTGCCAAGCAGTCATGGAAAACAGGACCCTTTTACTCTCAATTACAGAAGATAAAAAAAATCTCTATCATGCAGGATCTTATCTGCCCTAAAAACTTCCATAAAGGAACCTGCTGAATCAGCTGTATTCCTTTGATTGTGCCACATCAATCCCTTGCATAAATGTATTAATTTAATGCCACTTCAGAAGTGTGCTTTATTATTATTATTTTGGAGTTTGGAAGATGTCAGAGATAACTACAAAGAAAGGTCTTTGGTGCTGTCTCACTGAGAACAGAAAATAAAACCAGCAATCCACAGCAGCAGCTTTTGAACAATGATATAAAATCAACTTGTAAAATGCCTGAATGTGTGGCAGGGAACCTGATGAGGAAACTTTTTGTCTTAACAGAGAGAAAATTTTGCATAAATATCCCTCTTCCCTTCTGCCTTCCCTCCCTGAAGATCTGATTTTTAAAACCTCTTTACTATTTCCCCACCAGCCTGGTACTGGCCAGGACAGTAAACTGGAGATCATAAAAAGTTTATCAGAGTTAAAACGACATTCCTTGTTAGAAGAGCCCAACAGTTCAGTAACAGCTGTTGTCTCTTGAGAAAATCTGTTTGCAGATGGGATGGTTGGGGGAAATTCAAGGTATTTCAGTTAATTGTTAAAAATGCAGAGCATCTTAGAGTCCCTCTGAAGCCACACAGATGTTAAGTAATAATAATAAAAAACCTAATAAAACTGTGTGCTCAGGAGAAAGCACTGACCATAACTAAGCCTATTTCATATATGCTGGCTTCTTCCATGTTCCCTATTCAGCAAATCAATTTCTTTTGTTGTTGTTGAAGAAAAACCTATTCCTTTACCTGCATGATAAGGAGAAACTTAACACTGTGACTGCCATAACTGATATTTGTTCAGATGTTGACTGGAGGAAAGAAAGATTTTTTAAAAGCTTGAGGAAATAACCTTAAAAAAGAAGATAGATTACTTTTTTTTTTTTTTTTTTTTGCAAAGATCAAAAACTGAGGTCACCTAAGACTGCTCCTTTCCAGCCAAATATCCAACTGTCTCACATCAGCCCCTTTCAACACTTTTTTGTTTGTTGATTTTTATTCCAAAGTGGACTTCAAGGACAAGCTTTCCTGCACACTGAAAGCACACAGAGCACAGCACTTCCCTTCCCAGCACTATTTTAAAAAAAATGCATTAATGAGCCAGGTTACTTCTGCTTTAACATTTTGGCTTTTCTGTTTCAGTTCCCCTTTCTGTCACACCCAGAACTAATTTCTGCTCCTTTTCTCCTGTTTTCTGTGCCTTGTCAATGGGGGTTGGAGGTTCACCCAGTACAGCAGAATGATGCTCTCATTTGTGCTCTCACTGCACTACAAATGCTGGCAAACAATATCGAAATCTCATTTTAGGACCAAGATGTAATTGGGTCTGAACTTACCTCCGGTCTTACCCTGACGTAATTCCATTACCTTTAATGGAATTACTCTCGATTTGCACCGGTGTCTTGAATTGAACTTTTGCTTTTCAGGATTTATATATCTTGTTTTCCTACCATTTAAAACAAGAAGCCAGCCAAAGTCATTTCCAACTCATTTTCCACTCCTCAATAAATCCAGGCATTATTACAGTTTATCTCTGTGACCTCCACTTGCTCTTGTACATCATCCATCTCATTATTCACGTTTTCTGCAGGACGTTGCATTCCATTATCTTCTATTTATAATCCGAGATGTCTAAGAACAAAAGGGGGCAGGGATCTCCAGAATACACCTTTCTGGCCTTTTTACAGATTTTCTTACTCACTTCCAGCTGCTCTCTGCCTACAGCCTTTCCTTTATCCTCCCAAAATTTGTGTTCTATCCTTTAATTACAGCTTCCCATGACCCCCCTCATGACTAACAAAAGGAAGATCCAAAGAGGCATTGCAGATAATTTGTGATGTAGCAGAAACATAAAGAGACATTTGACATGATCCAGTTTTGAGTCCAGTCCAGGTGGGAAACCACAACTGGTGCTGTGCTGGGTGATCAGAAAGGGAGAGGTGGGAGAAAAGCTTCCAGTTCACTATCAATAAACATTATTTAGCCCACACTCTGTAAATAACACTAAATTATTTAGCCATGTAGCGGTGGATAAATTTTGTAAATTAAAAAGAAAGGAGAGTAAGGAAATAAAGGAATTAATATATCTGGATACAGCCACCAAATGGGAATATTCCAATCAAATACAGGCAGCTCTATGCCTTGGATGACTAAAGAGCATTTTTGTGTGACCAGCTCAGTGAAAACACCTCTGCTGCAAGGTGTGAATCCCTCTCAGCAGGAGAGGAGACCTTCTCACCTCCAGCCTCTGCCCATCTTCACAGGGAGGGAGCATTCCCTCCTGTTCTGGGAGCATCTCCTCAGAAAAATGCAGTTCAGAAGTCTTTCAGGTACCTGCTCAACCTCTCTTTCATTTCACAAGTGGAGTCAAACATGCACAGCAAAGCTTTGGAGATGGGTTTCCCCAGTTAAGCACACTCAAGTCTATTAGTTAATTTTTTTTTCTGTATTTTTTTTTTGTGTTTCTTTTTCTTTAAATTTTTCTAGTGTCAACTTCTTACCCTCTCTTCTTTTCACTCCTTTCCCTGATAGATTTAAGAGCTTTTCCCCCTTGAAGGAGCTTGTACTCTGTAAAAAGTCACTTCTCAGCCTCATTTCTAAAAAAAAAAATAAAAAAAACACCACAAAACAGACTGTTACAATGTTCACTGAGAAACACCTTTTTTTTTAATAGACCTCGATTACATCTTGTGTTTTCTCAGGATCTTTTTTTATACTTTTACCACCAATTGTGAACACTGAAAAAAATTCCACTCCGTCCTGCTGCACAATTCCTCAGTTATACAGAGAGACAAAAAAATAACCCTCCTTTTCCAAACTCAGTAGTGAAGTGTTCAGAGCTGGGAATGCCATTCCTGGGAATTCCTGCTGAGTTTGCTGACCCACATCAGGTCACTGCTTTGCAATGTGCACTTCTGTTTTAAAAACGGTTCAGATAATTTCTTTTTTTGCAATAGCTTTGTGCCTGGCTCTACAGGAACATGCTGCTGGGCAGGGCTCAGCCTAGCACAGCTCCTCCAGCCTCCTTGGGAAGTTCCTTGGTCTTTGTGCCAGCTCTGAATTTTAGTAGAAATATTTTCACAGCCACTTAGCGCTGACAAGAGAAATCACTTATGAGGATCAGGCCTGATAGCAAACACAGAGAAAACCCATTAGAAATGCTCAGTTTTGATTCCATTTAACTTTGCACAGAGCTGTCACACTCCTTATCCTGCCTTTCAGACTCAGTAGACCGTGGAGGAAAACTCCTTTTAGGTGTGTCTGTGCTGGGAGAAGAGCAGAGAGATTTGGGTAATAAGAATGATGTTTTTAGGTGACAAGGGAGCGTTCTTCATCAGAGTGAGACGTGGGCATTTATCCTTTTCCTTGAAAAGTGAAGCAGGTTGTACAAGCTGGAGCAGACACGGTGTAAGCCAGCCACATCCCAGTGGCATCCTGGAATTCTGTGTCAGCACGAGTGTGGCCAGCAGGCCCAGGGATTGGGCACTGGGGAGGCCACACCTCAAGTGCTGTGTCCAGTTCTGGGCCCCTCATGACAAGAAGGACATTGAGGGGTTAGAATGTGCCCAGACAAGGGAACAGAGCTGGGAAGGGTCTGGAGCACCTGAGGGAGTTGGGAGGGCTCAGCCTGGAGAAAAGGAGGCTCAGGGGGGGACCTTATCTCTCTCCACAGCTCCCTGACAGGGAGGCGTAGCAAGGTGGGGGTCAGGCTCTTCTCCCAGTCTACAAGTCACAGGATGAGAGGAAACAAGCTTGAGTCGTGCCAGTGGTGGTTTAGATTGGATACCAGGAACAATTTCTTAACCAGAAGGGTTGTCACTGTTAAAAGCAGCCCAGGGCAGTGCTGGAGTGACCGTCCCTGGAGGTGGATGTGGCACCTCAGGACGTGGCTTTGTGGTGGCCATGGTGGTGAGGCTGAGTTAGCAGCTGGACTTGGCAATCTAAAAACCTCTTTTCCTATCTGAACTCTTCTATGGTTCTCTGACTAACATCACACACAATCCATGCCAGACTCCTGATACACCTCTCACCATGAGGGTCAGATACCCTCAGTGCCCCGAAATGTCTCTGCCCAGGCATGTGATTGGCTGAGCATCCTTCACGAGGGCTCAGTTTCACAGAAACCATCTTCTTCCTCCACAGCAGCCAGGGATGCCCTCGACAGTGCATCTTCACCTGCAGCAGGTGGGGAGGAACATCGGCTCTTTGTCCCCTCCACAGACAAATTATCCCTGCTGGGACTAATGAGGAAAGTGGAAGTGTCTGCTGTGGGCAGCACCAGGAGGAGGTGCCTGAGGAAGAACGCATCTCATAGTGCACAGCACACTGCTAAAGAGCTGCCATTATGGGCCACCAGCCCAACACAATTAAAGGAATTAAAGAATTTTAATTAATGCCACTCAAAACTCTAGGTGATAAAATCTACTTGCAGAACAATAAGGGTGAAAATTCTTCATTTATTCTGTGGTTTTTTTGCTAAATGTTTCTGAGCTCAACTTCCCATTAGATGAGAGCATCAATCTTTGCCAACTCTGCTATGCTTGTTCACTAACCTCAGCCAAATTTGGAGTGATCTGTCAAAAAAACCCCAAAAATCCCTTTTATGTCTGTGTTTCCCTAGAGGTTGCAAAGACAGGGAGAGGGTTTCCTTCTTCGTCTCCTTACTGAAAAGGGATTGTTTGAATTGCTGCTGATGCAATCCTGTTGATTTAGAAAGAAAATGCACAAAGACCTGATCCTCAAGTTCAGTAAAATGAGGAAAAAATCCACCAACAAATAATGCTAAACCAAGCACCAAGATTTTTTTTTCAAGCTGCCTCTCTGGCAAGCTGTGGCCCCAAGTCCATCCCAGTTCTTCCACAGCCACCCCTCCAGTTGTGTTCCCTTTGCATTCTGCAGGGTGAGAGCTTTTATCAGCTGCATAATGGAGCTTAACTGTTCCTTCTGGTTAGCCAGAGGAAAAAGCAGCCTGAATCCCATCAGCTTTGGGAGAGGGAGGTTATCACTGAGCAGTTACACTTGTGGGATGCAGTCACCTATTTCTAAACACTTTAGAAAATAAAGAGTGTCACCCCTGGAACCTTTGCTGGCTTTTTGTTGCCTCAATTACCGAGCACAGAAATAAAGGTGCTGCTAATGCTGGGGTAAAGTGTGATTCCACCTCTGACTGACTTCACTTTTCTGCTTTGTCTTTTTTTTTTTTTAATTTTTTTTTTTTAATGTTCTCCTTTATGCAAGACCTTGAGTATTTATTTTGACAGCTTACATTATTCAGCAAGCAATTAAACTTTCAAATGTATTGTGTTCTCATAGCTTAAAATAGCTTTGGCAACATCAGTAGGGTTTCTCAATCCCCCACACAATGCAGATAAAGAACTTCTCTGTTGAATTTTTTTTTTCCAGTTGCTTGTTTTAAGCAAATACAGTATTTTAAAGAGTCTTCATGTTTTGACATCCTTACACAAACCAGGCAAATACTACCCATGGAATTTCCCCCAAAAAAGTTAAATTGGCAACAGGTAAATAAAATGTGATATAGGATAATGGAAGTAAAGAGATGGAGTGTGAGGAACCAACCAGACTGCTCAGCTCCCTAAGTTCCTTTTGTTCATGGCTCTGCCTGTCCCCTGCACTCTCCTGTGGAAGGTTATGCAGATGGGAGAGAGGAAAAAATTTCCAGGATTCAGTTAAAAGAGAGAATTAAAATAATTGTGAACGCCCCCAGCTCTCCCAGCTCGTCTAAAAGCAGAGGTTTTCCAGCCCTTGGAGCATCTTTGTGCTCTCCTCTGAACTCACTCCAACAGATCCACATCCTTCTTGTCCTGGGGACCCAAAAACCCAAAATCTTTGTTTGAAGAAGTCCTTTGGAGAACTCGAGGAAATATACGCTACCAAACACAAACAGTTTTTCCACATTTCCAAGTACAACTCCGATGCTGTTTTTCCTTCTTTTACCGTTTCTCTAAACCTCCACATTTTGCCAGTTGAAAAAAATAAGATTTTGTGTCAATCCAGCCTTCCTTTTGTGCTGGCAATCGCTGCCCACTGAAGAGCCACCTCTGCTCACTGCCAGGAGCTTGCACTGCTGACCTGCTAATCCACAGAGAGCCTTCAGCCAGCGATTCCCTGCCCAATTCCAGGACAATGGTGAGGCTGCACATCAGATAATGCCTAAACTGGGACGGCCTTCAGACATCCTTGCTTTTATGTGGAAATGGGATGGAAGGCCTCAGGGAAAGGGTAAGAGCAGAGCTTTCAGCTCCTCATTGCTGTGGAGAGGAGAGGAGAAGGGAGAAGGGAGAAGGAAGGTTTGGGAAGGTTTGGGAAGGGAAGAGGGAAGGTTTGGGAAGGGAAGAGGGAAGGTTTGGGAAGGGAAGGTTTGGGAAGGTTTGGGAAGGTTTGGGAAGGTTTGGGAAGGGAAGGTTTGGGAAGGTTTGGGAAGGTTTGGGAAGGAAAGGAAAGGAAAGGAAAGGAAAGGAAAGGAAAGGAAAGGAAAGGAAAGGAAAGGAAAGGAAAGGAAAGGAAAGG
>JACBWW010000003.1:64952638-64963085 GCA_020086605.1 Lanius collurio
AGGGGGATCAGAACCACCCAAGGTCCCTGAAGGCTCTGACCCATTTCCACACAGGTCTAGAAGGACAGGCTGTGCATGACAACTGATTTGCAGAAAAAGTGAGAAAATAACAGAGGAAACTTATTTATAAAAGGTACCCCCCATGAAGCCTGGGCACATGGGCACCCCAGGACCTTGGACACCCCATCAGCTGCATCAACACTGGAGCCAGCACTGATGGTCTCTCTCCCCATGTTTAATCCATCTCTTTCTCTTACCTTTTCACCCTACCCCCTTATCCAAAACTCACTGCCTTTTGCTTAGACAGCAGTCAGGGACTAATTTATACTAATTTCCATGCCAAATGTGTAATTTACTAATAAAACTTTGTACACTTGTGTGGACTGTCTGACTTTTGAGCATGAACATCCACAAATCTCAGGTGCTCCTTTCCCCTTAAGGGTGGGATGCCCCAGGGGCAAACACTTTTCACCTGGGGCACCAAAAGGGGAATGGGGTGAGGAGAAGATTTATTTTTCCACTATCTAGTCACTGGCAGAAGACAAAAATCATCTCATTGTTTACCCATATCTGTGCTCCAAATGGTATAAAAACCACGGGACACTGCTGCAGATCCTTGGAGCAAACGTGCAAGGGCCTGGGCTCACATTGTGGTGCTTCTCCTGTTCCTCATCCCCCCCTAGAGATGTTCCAGCCCTGGTGTTTAACCAGCTGGACCTAAAGCCAGTGTGCAAATCTGCAAATGGGAGATGGGAAAGAGGATATGTGGGAAGGCTGGGCTCCAAAGCAACACAGTTTTCACCAGCACGGAGGGTGCTCTTCTTCCCCTGCCTCTGCAGAGCTCCGAGGAGTAAAGCCAGGGAGTGCTGGTGCACACCCAGCAGTGTGCCCATGTGGCCAAAAGGCCAGTGGGGTGCTGGGTGCAGTGGGAGGAGCATTGCCAGCAGGGTGAGGGAGGTGATCTTGCCCCTCTGCTCAGCCCTGGTGAGGCACATCTGGAATGCTGTGCCCAGTTCTGGGCTCCTCAGGATGAGAGAGAGGGAGTTCCTGCAGCAGGCCCAACAGAGGGCCACGGAGATGATTTGGGGACAGAAGCACCTCAGTTATCAGAAAAGGCTGAAGGAGATTGGCCTGCTCAGCCCTGAGAGGAGACAACTGAGAGGGGACCTCATCCCTGTCAGTGTCTGCAGGAAGGGTGTGGGGCCCAACAGCTGGAGAAGAGGAACGGGCAGGAACTGATGCCCAAGAAGTTCCACCTGAACACGAGGAACAACAACACAGCCCACTGTGGTGCCTTCCAACCTTCCTCAGGATGAGATTTTCTGTGATTCTCCAACCACCACTGCACTGAGGAGGAGACAGAAACTGTGAGCTGAGACATGAAAGCATTAAAAAATTACATAAACAGCAGCAGCAGTAAGAGACCTTCAAGAGGAGATTGTTGGTTGTCCCACAGATGCCACCATTCTTTGTCATCTCCTGGAGCATACACCCCTTGCCACAACAAATAATCACTGTTCCATCACCACAGGTTTTAAAATTCCCAGCCTACATCCAAAACCTTCCTTGATGTGGGAAGATGCTTTTGCTTTGGCCAAGGTTTCTGGCCACCTCAGAACTCTGGCAAGGACAATTTGGGAGAAAAACACTGCAAAGAAAAACTTTGCTGACATTGATTTGTAGTGACCATTAGAAACTGCTCGAGCATGTGAAGGGATACTCCAAGGACCACTCTGAGCAGGGGAGGCAGTTCAGAAGTGTATGAATTTATCATCATTGGAGAATTCTGCAGTTCATCACCAGCTTTTGTAATTTATCACAGGGATGTCACATATCAGAAGCTCTGGGATTCTTAAGGGTGAGATCTGTCACATAAATACAGTTATTAAGGCAGCGAGTATATTATACAGTTAAATACAAATGTTGCAATCTGGCAACCCATTTTTACTGCCAAAACCTAGAAGGTTTTTCCTGTCAGAAACTGATGCCAGCAGCGATAAATGGGGGATAGATAAAGTTAATCCGACTGCTTTGAGTTGAACAGGGAAGGTATTACTTTGAAGGTTTTAGCATATTAACAGAATCAAAATGACATTTCAAAATATTTATGGAAATCTTTTTTTTTTTTTAAGCTTCTACAAGCAGTATAACAAAACCATATAAAACATTATTAAATCCTACCCTTAATTAAACATGCTGACACTTAAAAGCTTCTGTCTGATTTACTTTAACAAATCTTCTTTCCGTAAATTATGACTTTAAAACATCATTCTGCTCTAAATGAATCTGCATTCCAGAGGAATTAAAATCTTTTTAACAGACACTTCAAAAAAACATAATTTTTTTAGCTATACCTCCAACTTATCAAACATAATGGTGAAACAAGAAAAGAAAAGGGAAACAATACACATAAATGGTAAAATTAACTGAGAAAAAAAGCCTTTATTGTTTCATGCCAACTCAGAAAAACTGAAGGACATGGACTCATCCACCTCTGCAGCAGGTTGGTAAGGCTTCAAGCCATGAGGAGAGCTATTCAACCACCCTGGAGCATCCAAAGGAACATGGGAATGTCCAAAGATCACTTTGGTCCAGCCAAGGTACCAATGACCCCACAACTCCCCCCGAAAAGCCAAGAGTTACTGCATTTCTCAGTGTAATATGAGTTAGGTGGGGAGAAACTGAGTCGTCTTAATCATTCACCCTGAAGATGAAATACCAGTGCCAGTTCCCTCACTTGATTCAGGGGGGTCACATCCCTTGAGATGTCCCAGTGTGCCACCACACCTAAGGCTGCCATTTTAGAAGTGAAAGAATGGCAAATCCCAAACCAAAACTGCCAATGCCCTGCACCACCAATGTTTCTCAGACACCCTGGGGTGTTGCATACAGGTAAAACTTTATAAAATGAAGGCCTTGTTGCCTTTGTACAAGCATGGCTCAGGCCTGTTATTTCTGCTACAGGAGGACCGTAGGAAAGAGGCACAGCTGAATTAGAGGTGGGAAAACCTGCTGTGTGATTATGGTGTGTTCACCCAGTGGTGTGTGGTGATTGGTCAAATTAAGCTTGTTGTGCTTTCAAACTATGCAAACAGCTGAGAAACATAAAAGGCACCGTGTGGTATTACAGATAAGCTTCCTGCCTTCTGAGCAGAGTTGGTGTGAGTGATTCCTGAGTGTCCTGCTGTCTCAGCTGTCACTCTGAGGCACCTCAACAGCCCCAAGAGCCACCAATCACATCCTGGGCTGCATCATAAGAAAGTGTGGCCAGAAGATCAAGGGAGGGGATTCTTCCCCTCTGCTATGACCTTGTGAGACCCCACCTGCAGTGCTGTGTCGAGCTCTGGGGTCTCCAGCATCAGAAGGATGTGGAGCAGTTGGAGTGAGTCCAGAGGAGAACACAAAGATGATCTGAGGGTTGGAACTCCTCTGCTCTGGAGAACAGCTGGGAGAGCTGGGGCTGCTCACCTGGAGAAGAGAAGGCTCCAGGGAGACCTCAGAGCCTCTTCCAGAGCCTAAAGGAGCTCCAAAAGAGCTGGAGAGGAACTTTGGACAAGGGATGGAGTAAAAGGGCAATAATAAACTTTGAACTGAGAAGGGCAAATTTAAACTGGACATTGGGAAGCAATCCCTGGCTGTGAAGGTGCTGAGACCCTGGCTGCCCAGAGAAGCTGTGGCTGCCCCATCCCTGGAAGTGTTCAAGGCTGGAAGGGGCTTGGAGCAACTTGTGAGAGTGGAAGGTGTCCCTGTCCATGAAAAGGGAGCACTGGAATTACACAGTCTTCAAGATCCCTTCCAACCCAAACCTTTCCATGATTCTCTGACCTTACCAGGATGAGCTGAAGCTTGAGAGACTCCAGAGACCAAGATAATGTAGGCAACCACTGTTATCTCTTATCCATAAGGGGGTGTAACAACCTGTGCCAAGCAAGACTAATAAATGAGTCCAGTCCACCACAACCTTACTGATTCTATCCTGAATGGGTCAAAAGGGCTTCTACAAATCCAGCAAAGCACCTCAGACCAAGCCTGAGAGCCCTGAGGAGCACATCCTCACAGTTTAATTGACTCGATGTTCATAAAGGCTTCCAGCTTGGATGTGAATGCTTCTCTTCCCAAAAGCACCCCAAACTGACAATACTTCACCCTGGGCTTCCATCAATTTTAGGCTGGCAAAATAAACTGATTTTGCTGTTCCCAAAAAAGTCTTCTGGTGATGATGCAAATTTCCTGGGGAAGGGTGAGGAAAATGGAATTCCCTTCAATCCCAGTAAAGAACATTTGCATGCCCAAGGAAAAGAGGTGTTCTGTGAAATGAATATTTGACCAAAAAACAGGTAAGAGGAGCAATACAAAAGCTACACTTTCATTCTTTTTCAGGACTCTTGGATTGTCTCACCCTGAAGCAGCTCAGGTCTCAAAGTCAGCTTCCCCATTTGGAAAATACTTTGAAACTCCTCTGTGGCCAATGGATTTCTCTGCCATGCACCATCTTAACCGAGGATTTGTATCAGTTCAATCACAAAAGCAGATTTGTTCTCCCACACTGTACCAATGTTGAGCTGAGCCCTCTCTCCGGTGCACAAAAAAATCCTACATATTTCAATAATGTGCTCTTCTTAAAAACAAAAATTAATACCAGTGGGAAAAGTGAGGTGAAATCCAGAAGTCTTTTTTTCCTCAAATCAGAAGAAATCGACACTTTTTTTTTTAGTAAAACTCATCAATGCTAAAATCTCATCAGTGCTAAAAGCCCCAAAAATATCCTTCTTATAACTCCTTGAACAGGAAAATTCTTCTGCTAGTGACTAGTGAAGGATCCAAAAATGCCACAGAATGAAGACTTATGGGCTACATCCCAGACACACCTGAAAATGGGTAATAAGCTTGGATTGTGACTCAATGCTCTTACTCCTCTTGACACAAGGTCAAATGTCCAAGAAGGTGAGAAACTCCTCTCCGAGGCCAGCTGTGCAGGCAGCCTGGTTTGGAAAGCTCAGATCACTTCTGTAGCCACCCAACCTCCAAGGAAAGGACATCAAGGACCTTTCTTTGCCACTTCAAGCTCAGTCTCGTGGGCTCCAGGTAGTCAGCAAATGCCTCTTGCAGCCCACATGGACACTTTGCTTTTCTTGAGATCACAATAAGACAGGGTTGAGTTGTGTGAAAATGAAATACTTTAATTTTTTTTTTTTTCTTCTTCTAACACACTTCTCAGAGAGCTTCTTCTGGGTTACAGGGATGCTTTCATTGCCAGCCACTTTGTGGAGGATGCTGGGAGACCAACCAGCTACACCAGTCAAAAGAAAAGAGACTGACTCTTGGAGACAGTGCTCTGCCTGGGTGTTTAATTTGATTTGCCTAAATTAAAAGCTCATTACCTTCAGTGCCTAATGTTGGAGAACCCCCTCATCCCACATACTCTGGCTAAGGAGGCAGGTAAATGCCTTGGAAGCCTGGATTATTAACCAAAGTTCAGAGAAAAAAACAAATCAGTCGATTTTTCCTGCATCACTGGAGAAAGCCTCAGCTTTGCCTCTTGGCCTTAGCTCCACGGCCCAGCTCCAGGCACCTTTTTTTCCTTTTGCTCCCACTCCCTTCCCAATTAATCCAGGGCCAGTTGCATTCAGCCAAGAGTTTTGTATGGGCATTTATGTTTTACTTGCCAGGACATCCAGCTCCTAGCATGCAGCACACAAATAATTGTGCTGGCTCTGGGAAGAGCTTTGACCAGAATTATTCACTTTGGGTCTCACATACACCCTGCTGACAGCAGCAGCCAAGTCTGTCTCACTGACTAGAGCTGGCACTCCATTTGGGATAAACTCTCCCAAATTTACTCGCCACAGATACAATCCTTATTCTTAAAGACTCAGCTCTCAAAAGCAGAGAAACCATTTCAGAATAGGGAATAGCCCAATTTGACAGTAAGAATCCTGCCTTCATCTGATGCCTTTGTGAGTCATGTTCTTAAGAGGCAGAAAGTCTGCACAAATTTAAAAAATAATCAGGTAACTTTGCCTTTTTTTTGGTTTTTTTTTCTGTTTCAGCAGGACCCTGCAGCTAGGTAAGGAAAACTTCTGCAGTTTACAGTCCAAAGCAGCCGAATGTCCTGTGTGGCCAAACAATTCACCATTAATCCCTATTCCCAAATACTCTGTCTTCCCTCATCTGCCTAATTTTAGGCAGCCTCATTTTAGGCAGAGTGACAGCCACTTAACAAGAAAGTGTGGCAATTTTACTACTTAGATACCCAAAAACATGGTCGTTTTCCTAACAGCCAGGGCTATAAACCTGCCAAATGTTCCCTCACTGCTCCCATCTTCCAAGCTAGAGGGTGTTCAAGGAGAGACATGCATCAGCCTCTGAAGGAAAGGGGTCAAGTGGCAGAGGAGGAAGATTAAGCCATGATTTGCAGCTGGGGAAGCAGAAAGCAGTGCCCCAAAGGTCTCACCTGAAGAGCTGACCCTCCTGAGCAGAGATCTATGCAGCCCTGCCAGCTCTTGTGATTCATGGCACACTGCTTTTTGCTGGTGCAGCTCTCACAAGAGACAAGCAGAGGTTCTTGTAGAGCACTCGAGGCTGTTCGGCTGCGTCTGGTGATGAAAAAGGGGGGGCAGTGGAAGGACACATCAGTGTCAGGACAAGATGAGAGAAAGGGAGGATTGAGGGGAAGGGAGCTGCTGGTCCTCTTCAGCAGAGCACCCTGGAACTGTTCTGTCTGAAGATACAAGAAATGGGAGAAACTGGAGACTTGCTAGAGCATGGAGAGAGGAGATGAACCAGGAGACAGCTGGAGGAATTCTGGGGCTGATGACAGGAGTAGGGAAGCAGGGTTAAAACTGAAAAAAGCTGCATTAACTATCTGGACAATTAATGGCAATTCCGAGATCAAAAAAATAATTAGTGCAATTAGTGCCTTATGCATCTATTTATGTAACTGCTCAGGAAAGGGGAAAATTATCCAGCCGTGTTTCTGGAGTGCTCTGAAGAGTCGAGGAATTGATTCTTTAATTTTGAAAAAAAAAAGAATAGTTTAGGAGAGCAGACACAGTATCTGCAATATGCAGAGCCTTTCCTGGGTTAAGGATCTCCAGCAGTTATTAAGGTGCTTTATGCTGCAAATAATTTTGTACATGTAAAGATCTTTCCTGATTACATCGATCTCCACAGGCTGAGTTTATACTCTTACATCCTCTCCAATCTCCTAAATTTACTTTCAAATCTTCTGACTATTATTATTACTATTTTTAATCCTCTGGTTTGCAAAACAGAGTATATGTGAATTAGGGCAGATCTGATGCCCTGATGAAAGCAATGGATTGGAGAGAAAAGGAGAGATACTGCAAACAGGTCTGAGAGTTTATATTGCATGGAGAAGGTCAGCCAAGTCCCTCAGGCAAATAAAGAAATAAACCCCAAATTCTCCTCTTTCTTTGCAGCCAAATCTCAGCAGGAACTGCAGTCACACACACGAAATCACAGCCATATCATGAACCCTTGGTTTTTGCATGCAAGCTCCATGAAGGGAGGCATCTTTAATAAATTGTGCTACGTTTAGAAAAGCCATTTGAATTCTGTAATCAGCACACATACAGTGAGAGCTAACTGTATGTGTTTGTGTGTACACAGCTCTGCAAGAGGGAGTTTAATGAACTGTGTCTGCTGCAACTGCAATGCAAGTTTCATTTTGTCAGTGTTGTGTCACATGGGGCTGTGATGCAGATTCTGACACCACAGCACACTTCTCCTCCTATAAAATATCTTCTTCCCTCCTTTTTTTTTCATGGAATTGTGGAATAGTTTGGGTTGGAAGGGACATTAAAGATCACTTGGTTCCAATGCCCCTGCCATGGGCAGGGACACCTTCCACTATTCCAGGCTGCTCCAAGCCCCATCCAACCTGGCCTTGGACACTTCCAGGCCTGGGGCAGCCACAGCTTCTTTGGGCACACTGTGCCAGAGCCTCACCAGTCTCACAGGGAATAATTTCTTCCTAATATCCAATCTAAACCTTCTGTCTTTCAGTTTGAAGCCAATCCCCCTTGTTCTGTCACCACATGCCCCTGTCACAAGTCCCTTTCCTCTTTCCTCTTGGGTTCACGGACCTTGGCCAAGTGGAACTGGTGGGTAAAAGAAAAGGCAAAAGAAAAAACTACAGAAACATCTGTTTTGGTTTAACTCCAGCCAGCAATTAACCTCCCACAGCTGCTCATTCACTCCCTGCTCACTGGTGTGGTGGGGTGAGGTGAGAAGCAGGAGAGGCCTTGACTCTGTAAGAACTGCTCAGCAGTAACTAAAATATCCCTGGATTATCAACACTGCTTTGATTAAAAATCCAAAACATAGCCTCACACTGGCTACTGTGAAGAAAATTATCACCATGCCAGCCAAAACCAGCACAGCCTCCTACTCTGGCTTCACTTTAAAAATAAATAATCACCACCCCCAACAACAAGAAAACAACAAACACCAGAAAAATAACAACACCTACAGGACCACAGAGTGCCCTCTTTCACTGTGGGCTTTTTTGTGTTATCTCCACACCATTCCCTGCCACCTGAAACCAGCACAAGCAAAGCTTTATAAGATCAATACACATCCTATCGCCATTAATCACCGACAGAAATGGAAAAACCTAAGTAATCCTGACAAAAATGTGTCCAGCTATAATAAAAGGATGGAAGAAAAGGTGAGGATAGATGAAGGAAAAAATGGAAAGGCTGGGACAAAGAAAGATCTGCAACAATTTAAAATAAACTCACAGTCCATCCTGCAGCTCTTGAGTATCATTCGAGGTCCCCAGGGATCTAAGACTTCTTTCCAGAGAGGTCACTGTCAACAGCAGAGAAAGAAAAGATAAATAAGAAGTACACCTTTTCAGAGAAAAAAAATACAGAATCTTAGTTCAGTTCTTTGTCTTTTAATTTTACTTTGTTTTTTTAAAAAAATACAATGAAGTGTTTGAACAAGCAACCTGTGAGAGAAAGGGGACAACATCTACCAACAGCCATTGCCACAGAATGGTAAATCGGGTCCTTTGAAATCAGAAATGGTGAATCCATGTATAACATTCCATGACATGATGGAATATGACCCCTTGTCAGGAAAACCTCATTTCCATGGACCTTGTACAGATCTCTGACCCCTACAGCCCTGAGGTGACACAGAACTGTGCAGGGAGCCTCTGCAGCTGCAAACATGGCCCCGATGAAGAGGTGAGAAATTGCATAATATCTGTTTATTGCTCTGAACTATTTATTGCTCTGAATGATAATTAAGAGGCAGAACACTGATGTCTACTCTGATATCTTCCATCTTCTTGTTCAAGACTTTAGCAGTCAAAACGTTGTCTCTCTTTTGGCTCAGATAAAATGGAGTTGTGATCATCTCCTGTATTTGTGCTCGACAATTTCTTGGGTTTTTCCATCAGGAGAAGAGAGTACTCTACCTTAAAAGCAGCTGGGAGGTGGAAACATGGTTTGCTTTGTAATTGGCAATGAATTCAGATTAAAAAAAAAGTGTGTGTATACAAAAGCAGAAATCTAGCAGTACTGTTGTCTTTTTCCACACTTGAATTTCAATGTCTCAAATTCACTTTCAAATTAACAACAGGTCACTACTTTTGGACTTAGCACAGTGAGCAAGAAAAGCACTTCACAATTTCCCACAATGGAACATGTTAAATAAATTACATTCTTGATATTTGCATGTGGGATTTCTCTCAGGACGTTTCTAATTGTAAAAACCCATAACCTGTTATCAGTCACGCTTCAATATTTAAGCATAGAAATAAGAACAGATTAGAAACATGGCTCAATTATTTCTGCAGAAATTTAAGAAATCCTCTGTTTTAATGACTCTGCAGACTTAGACTTGGCCTGTAATTTTGAACAAGTCACTTAATTATATTTCCACTGACAGACAAAATCCTCTCTTCTCTTTTGGGTTCTGCTGGTTTGACACCAGAAGTCACTAAACAGCATAAAAAGTAACTAATGTGGCTGAACTAGATGAATATTCAAAAAACCCTTGAATACCACCATGTATTTCCACCAATGCGAGCTCTCAATAACAGTTTTTACTGTAGAGTTTGGAGATTCAGTAAGATAAAGCCTCAGGGAATTGTCTATAACTGAGCTAATAATTACTCTTCTTTGCTGGAAGCACAGTGTTTTAAAGAATAAATTGGAAGTTTTCACTAATAAACATTTGCTTCTGTAGAAGGACAGCACTAACCCTGCAGAGACCTCATGGATATTATAACTCCCTCTTTCCCTCTCCACAATCCTAACAAATCAATTTCTCATGGAATCCACATGCTGTACAGCTCAAATACAAAATCTTGCATCAACTAAAAATACTTTTGGACCCATCAACCCTTTGGAACAAAGCAGAGTTTGGTCCTTGAGAATGGACAGCAAGGCAAGGTGAAGAAAAGACCTGT
>JACBWW010000003.1:64983080-65003425 GCA_020086605.1 Lanius collurio
TGCCATGGCCAGAGAAATGTGTTGACAACTCACTGTTCAGCTTTGCCAAACCACTTTGGATCCATCTTCCTGAGGGTACAGCTCCATCTTTCTCACAGCAGCAGTAGCCAAAAACAGCCTCCCAAACCCATCCACGTGGTATTAAGGAAATAAAAAGAAATGTCCAAACTGTCCACCAAGAGAAGAAGCTGTTCCTAGAGCCAACCCTGAGACAAATGCTCTGCCTCACCATGCACTGACTCTTGGCCAAGTGGAGAGGCTTCTCCTTGGTGAGCATCAATTGTTCCACGTGCCCAGATGTGAGCAATTAACAGCCCTGCCCAAATTAGCTCCAGTTCTGAAGGTGGATTTTACAACTGAACGGCAAATCCATGACCAAAATGCTGGAAAGCATGTACAGTCCTGACAAAGAACAGGGAAATCTCAGACAGGATCAGAAACAGCACGAGAGAAAGCTGCTGGCATTGGGTGTCACCCCAAAGATGAGCTACACTCCGTAGTAAAAGTGGTGAGACAAAGCAGAGATGCTGCTTCCAACTCAAGATGGGGAGGAAAACCCCCAACAAAACTCAAGAAAAAAGTCCCAACCAACCAACCAACCAACCAACCAACCAACCAACCAACCAACCAACCAACCAACCAACCAACCAACTTTGTTGCATTACTACCTGAACAGTTTATTTTAATTTATTATTAACAAGTTTTGTGCTTTTGAAAGACCACTAGAAATATATCAGATGAAGCAAGTGAGTTTGTGCTTCTCTTTTCTTCTCAAGCAACATCTGCCTTCAGTTCAAAACCTGATACTCTCTATATCTGCATTAATGCTGCCAGAAAAAGTGGTTCTTATCCTCTGCTCCTGCTTAGACAGCAGTGAAAAAACTAAAAGCAAAAAACCAACCAGCATGGAAAAAAGAACCCCCAAACACACTGCCTTCTGATTTCTACAAGAAGAACAGCAGCTCTTGTTGATTTAGGAGAAGGAAAAGTCAAAGACTCACAAGGCTGTTACTAAAATAAAGAGCTCATCACTTCATGGGGACAACACAATGGCTGAAAGTGATCTGAAGGTCAGGCGAGGTTGGCAGCCCAGGGGAAAGGAGCTGGTGGGACCCTCAGCCCTGCTCCACCTGCTCAAACCTCTACAAAATGAACAAAGGAATTCAGAGAACTCCCACTTTCACCACGGATATCCACACTGCTCTTCTCCAGACTGGAGAATTACGGAGACTGCTGATTTTCCATGATGGTTCAGTGCAAAACACACTTCAGATTTTAAGCAAAATTTTATGAAGAATAAATGCAGAGCAGAGCTGGGCAGGGGATTAACAAGCTGCTTATTCTGGCAGTGTGGAAATTTCGGTTTTGGTTGGACAGTTTTACAATTAAGAGTTTTTCTCCATTTTTAAGCAACGAGGAGACAAACTTTAAAAGGTTTTGCATAATTCTGATGTGTTACCATGACACAGTTAAATCCCTTTTAAATGAAACAAATAACTTTGGTGAGTTTTTTTGTTCTTTTTAATTATTTTTGCTGGTAGTGGATTAGGATAGAGTTAAAAGGACAATTCATTTTTGATTGAAATAAATCAATGTACTGGAAAATACCAATTAATTTGTGGAATTTCCCTATCAAATCCTATTTCTTCTTCCTTTCCAAGATGGAAAGTCTAATCATGTTCCCTCCTTCATGCTCCAAAGCAGTGGCAGAAACAAGCATTAAGGCAAGTATCTGCCTGTATTTTTAAAAGAATACCCAAGTCATTAAAAAAAAGGCAATTTGACAGTTTGTATAATTTTTTAATATTGATGCTGTAGGAGGGTATAAATAAAACCTGAGAGAAAAGCAAGTTTTGTTTGTAGTGCCATATTCCTGGGATACTCTGCAGTCCTATGCTAATGCAAACACAAACAACAGCACCAACAGGATGTGAAAATGTAAAGGAATTGACTGGAAAAGCAAAGTGGAAATGATTAATCTTACACTTACTGCCTGAGCTGTTGGGACTGTAACGTGAAAAGAGCCAGCAAAAAAGATGAAGAATCCAAATATTTTTGAAACGCTGTTATTTAAAAATTTATTGGTGACATAAATCACAAAATACTGTTTTATTTTTAAACTAGCAATTAATCAGCCTCTCTTCTGGCCTTATTAATGAACTCAGCACTAATTGCCTTAGAAAAGATCTTTTTAAAGATTCAGGCTATTAATGACAAAATGGAGATGACTTTTTTTGTTCTGATTAAGTCAATGTGATGCAAGGGAGCGGTATCAGAAAAATCAGCCCTGTGAACAAAAGAAAGAAACCTTAAAATTTTACCTTGCCACAGCTCTCCAGTTGAACAAACACATCCATTGGGATGGGACACTGTGGCTGCCCCATCCCTGGAAGTGTCCAAGGCCAGGTTGGATGGGGCTTGGAGCAACCTGGGCTGGTGGAAGGGGTCCCTGCCCATGGCAGGGGCTGGAACTGGATGATCTTTAAGGTCCTTTCCAACCCAAACCATTCCAGGTAAATGGGTATTTCTATACTCCTTGTAAATGTGATGGTGGACCCTCAAGCTCATCCCAGAGTCAACATTTGTTGCAGCACAAGGCTGAAGATGTTTGAGTGAAGAAAATGCCTTTTCTTCCCATTTCCTTTCTCTTCATATCTTCCTTCATAACTAAAATTTCAGGCCATTTCAAGGACACAGAAGACAAATTGCTCCCACAGTAAGTAAAAACAAAAATCTCAGAGAGACCTTGCAGTGTCATTGAGACCTGCATGAAGAGTTTTCACAAACTGAAAACCCCAGAGAGATGAAGTGAGATCTGGGATGACAGGACAGCAGAAGTGACTGAAACTGAGACAAAGTGGGTGCAATGGACAATGGCAATGGAGCAATGCAACAGTTGGCATCCATCTGTGGGAAAAAGAGTTTTGTGTGTGGGTAGGACTGCAAATGCTGGAGTAGATTTCCCAGCTCAGAGTAAAAGTTCCAACCGATGCACCCTCCTCTTCTGGAGAACTTCAATTCTCCAGGGAAAAAAAAAAAAAAAAGAGCAAGGCCATTTATCAGACATTCTAAAAAGAAATTAAAAAAGCTAATACCCCCCTCACCATTTATTGGTAATCTTTATCTCCAAGTTTAGATAAGAAAACTCTACTGCTAATTTATGCATAATACTTTATATACCTTCTCAGCATTTACTGAATGGGGGAAGGAAAATTACTTTTGTTTGCTTAAGATTAACCATAATAGAAACCATCTGGCTCCAAGAATCAGCTCTTCTGGAAGAAATCATAAAACCTATACAGGGTTTTATAATCCATATGTACCAGACCCCATACATCGTTCAGGAAGATGAAGTGCCATCTGCCAGAGCTTATGGAAGTCTCCTGGCTTTGTTTCTGTGGGACATTTTATGCAGATCTGATCACCCACAGCTTATGGGATCTGCAGCTGGTCAGCAGAGGTTGTAGCAATGGCCATAAAATATTCCTTGTTATACAACTACTGCTGTAGTTATTTGCTGAAAAAGAAAAATTGGTAAGGAAGGCACAGGCTCAGCTGCCTCTCCCTGGGATTCACATGGACCAAATTTTGATTTCTTAGACCCTGAGCAAGTTACTGGTGAGCCCTTGTATTGTTCATCACAGTGAAATGGTCAATGTGGGGAAACATTACAGAATGAGTCATTTTTTGCACAGAGAGGCACATTCACTCAGGAACAGACCCTTTCCATCTACCAAGGCAGGAGAGTAGAGAACATCATCCTACTGCCATGTGTTACATAAAAAGAAAAAAATTACTTTGCTGTTCCACAGATGATTGCAGGCATAAACACTGAGTTGTGGAATGATTTGGCTTGGAGGGGATGATAAATATCATCTCCTTTCAACCCCTTGCCATGGGCAGGGATGTCTTCCACTAGACCAGGTTACTCCAGGTCCTGTCCAACCTGGCCTTGAACAGTTCCAGCAGCCACAGTTTCTCTGGGCAGCCCATTCCAGTGCCCCAGAACCCTCACACTAAAGAATTTCTTACTCATATCTAATCTAAAGCTGTTCTCCCTTGTCCTCTACGCACCCTTATCGAAAATAAACTCACAGACCCTTTACTGTACAAGGAAACCTCTAACCCAGCACAGCAACACAGCCATAAAAAGGCAGAGCTATAAATAAAATTAAAATAAAAAGAAGTTCATTAGAAGTTTATGCAAAGCTACAGAAGAAATGTTTCTCCGTGTGTGATGGGATTTGGACGATGAACTTTACTCCCATACTTGAACAAAAAAAAAAAAAAAAGAAAAAAGGAAAAAAAAGGACTGTATGGGTGTCAGCATTTATTAGCCATTATTCTATTACCCTCTGCACCTTTGTACAAGCAAGAATTTCTCTTCCTCATGGGTAAACCAGCAGCATTTACACTGCACTGGGGCTCAGCCCTCACATTTCGGAGGACTGATCCCTCCTCAGGGTCAACTGTGCCTTCAGCTGCAAGACAAAAAGTGGCTTTTGCTGTTTAATTCAGCAGCATTTTCCTCTGTTTCTCATTCTCAGCATGAGTCATTAAATATCTGCGGACCAGATTTTGCTCTTCATCTTAATTGAAAAGACTCTATTATGTACTTGAACGCAGACTTTCTCCCCTTCTTTCAAAATAAAACTGAGACATGGCTTGAAGTATTTGCCTAAGAAAAAAGAAAATTCCACAGTACTGTGATACTGATGAGTATAAGAAAGTGGAAGTGACAGGAAACAGATGAAGAAAAGGCTGAATTAAATTTTTTAGACAAGTGGTTTATTAGCTGAAGCTTTTGGGTTTAGATCAACAGATACAAATGCCAAGCCCAGTAAGCTGGTTTCAGAGGGAAGTTGTATTTTCTTCCTCCCCTTACCACAGTTGAGGCAGCCCATTACAAGCTTTCAAAGGGAAATATTTTGACATAATGAACTGAAATACTGTGTGTTCTCAAAATTTGCCCACATTAAAAAAAACACAAATAGCAAGAAAATTAGGGGAAAAAGAGTGTTTTTCCTAAATACTTCAGCAAGTTCAACTCTCCTTTCTTTTTTCTTCTTTTTTTTTTTTTCATTTGCAGATAAGTTATAAACATAATTGGCAGCCATAAGGAGGAAAAACTTAAAAAGCAAATAAAAATAATTTACATCACCCTCCTGAGCAGCAGCATCACTGCTCATACAAAGAGAAATGCATCAATGCATGTACAAGACCTAGCAAAAGGTGAAACCAAAATACATCAGAAAGGTTTTGTCTCCAAGTGCAAAGCTCTGGCAGATGTGCAGCCTCCAGAGGAGTTAATCCTTTAGTCCCTTTGGAAAACATCTAGGAATCCCGAAGTGAATAATCATTTAAGGGCCAAGGCAGTCATTCTATCAATAAATCACAGAAATTCCATTTTGAACTATTTCATCTCCTTTCCTCCTGTAGCCTCTCTTCAAACATTCTTGCAAAGTGCTACAAGAATTTTCTGGCACTTATTCCATGACATGTGATAGAACCTCAGAATCACTGAATGGTTTGGGTTGGAAGGGACCTTCAAGCTCATCCAGTTCCAGCCCCTGCCATGGGCAGGGACACCTCCCACTATCCCAGGGTGCTCCAAGCCCTGTCCAACCTGGCCTTGGACACTTCCAGGGATGGGGCAGCCACAGCTTCTCTGGGCATGTTGCCATAGCTGAGGTCAAAGAACACCCATTCCCCACACCTATTCCCTATCAAATGCCTATAAAAGGGTTAACACCTGATTTCCTACACCTGCAACCATTCCCTTCTGGGCACACCTCTATTAATGTGACCAGGGTGTTGCCAGCAATGGCTCTCTGGATTGTTTTTGACGTTGGGATTGCAATAAGGAAATACAATGTTCTAGCAGAAGGAGCAGGATTGCTGCCAAATCCCTGCTCCACCACGTTCTCTCGTGCTGGTTTTGTATCCACCAGCATTAAATGGTGGGGATAAGAGGTGGGGACAGCCTCTGGCTGGGGAGGGGACTCATTCACCCATGAGCCAGTAGTGGGACCTATCTTGGATGTGAGTCTGGGGACACCCCATCCCTGGAAGTGTTCACAGACAGCTGGATGGGGTTCTGAGCAACCTGGTCTAGGGGAAGGATTCCCTGTCCCAGGCAGGGGATTGGAGTGAGATGATCTTTAAAGTTTCTTCCAACCCACCCTATTCTACGACTCCTTTTCCTTCATTCCCTCACCCTGTCACTGGCTTCCCCCATCCACCACTTTTGAAGTCAGCAGCAGATGCTGCCATGCAGAGCTCACAAAGCAGCTCAGGGAGACTGAGATGTCTCACTCTTTCCTGGGAAAAATTCCCTCCTTGTTGCTTCTTAGAAAGAGAAGGTTGAAACCAAGGGGTCCTCAAAACTGCCTCCATCTCTGTTGCCAGGATTATGCACCACCAGTGCCTGTGTTCATCTGCAGCAAACTTCAGCCCATCCATCCATCTGGCCCTGCTTGAGCAGAGATCTTGGACTTTATGAACTCCAGAGGTTCCTCCCAACCTTCCATCATTGTACAGCTCCTCAATGACCATTCCTCTTCTTCCTTAAAATAAATAGTGCTGAAGATCCAAGGAGCAGGGCTGCTATGATTTTCTAGTCAAAAGTTGGTCTCTGAGACCTATTTGATGGTCTCAGAGGTCTTTGCCAGCCTTGATGATCCTATGATTCTTTTGTGGTTATATCCTGCCTTTCCTCCTTCCAGCTCTCTGTGCAGAGGGGACAGGCACTGGACAGAAAAGCAATCTGCAGGAAATGGGCCACACTGCTGCTCAAAAAGGTAAAATGGGGCTTCTCAGAGGCAACCATTGATCCTTAAGTGGTCAGAAGTTGCAACTCACAGGTTTTCTATCCTCTTGCAGCTCCCAGGTGTTATCTCTGCACCAGCCTCACTGGGTAACCACAAGACAAATCATGCAGGCTAGGTGGCACACATGGATCTACCAGGGAAGGAGATGCTTTGCAGGCCAAATTCTCTACTTCTGGTCAGCACTGGTGAATGAAGTCCAGGAGAGACCAGAGAAAAACACACTGGGCATGCAAAAGTCATGGTAGTCAATTGCTCCTGGAAACAGAAAATATCTCCTGCTGGATTCAAAGAAAACACATCTCAAAACTCCTGTAGGCTGGTCAAGAAGGTGGGGATCACCCCATAACACCCATCCAGGTCCAACAAGTTCACAACCTATTTCCAAACTTCATTGGGTGATTTCCCCCAAAACAGGTGGAAACGGGAGTTTGGCAGCCTCGCTCATTTTCATATCCCACTCCCTGCACTTGCTAACTCCTCACCTGAGACGGCTTAACCTCCCCCAGAGATCTGAGGAGGTCACTCAGCACTTCTCCTCCAGTTCAGTGTGCCCAGCAGCCTGAGCAGTTAGCAGCAGCTCCTTTGAGTGAGTTGATTTTATCAGAAATTGCTGCTGCCACCTCCTTGCGTGCACAAACGCCGTCGAGGCTTCTATAATTAGAGCACACTGAGAGAGAAGCAATTTGTAAGGAGAATGACATCTCTAAAATGTGTCTTTCTCAGGAAGGTGCTGCCTGCATGTCTGGGGGGGAAAGCTTGAATATTCAGGAGGAAATTCTCTGTACTGATGCCACTAGACATTAACTAGAAAACTAACTGGGTTTTTTCTCCATGTCTAACAGTCCCAAGTCATAAAAAGAAGAAACAAAACCCCACATAGGCACACACAGGTGCAAGCTTGAACACACCCCTCAGTCACCTGTGCTTAGTCAAAGACAAGATACACATAAAATAACCAAAATATCAGCCAACACACCAAGCACTGTGACTGTGGATCTGTTTGCAGTGCAGAGGCACGAGACCAACGGGAACAAGCCTGGGGTAAATTTGTGCAGGTTGAGATTCATAACAGCAGTGCATGTGGTGCTTTGGACCATGCTGGTGTTGATGTTGCTCCACAGCAAGAGCATTTTGATCTACCAAACCCCATCCCACTTCTGTTCCCAGATATTTAAATGAGGCAAGATGAGCTTGCTGGGGAGTTGCTTCCACCAGCTGCTCCTGGGTACTGGGGTTTTCAGTCTGGAGAAAAGGGGGCTCAGGGGAAACCTCATTGCTCTCCACAGCTGCCTGAAGGGAGGTGTGCTGGTGAGGTGGGGCTTGGACTCTTCTCCCAGGAAACTGGTGATAGAACAATTGCAAACAGCCTCAAGCACCACCAAAGGAGGTTCAGATCAGATATTACAAAACATTTCTTCACTGAAAGAGTGGTTAAGCATTGGAACAGGCTGCCCAGGGCAGTGGTGGAGTCACCATCTCTGAAAGAGTTAAAAAAATGAGTCAACGTGGCCATGGTGGTATTCGGTCATAGGATGGACTTGATAATCTTTGAGGTCTTTCCCAACCTTATGGATTCCATGGTTGTGTGATCCCATGAAGGTGTTCCCACCCACAGCCAACCCAAGGCTGTTTGCTTTGGTGCAGCTGAAATGCCGCTGTACAACCCTGACTGGGGTCCCACCCGAGTCACAGCGGCTCCTTTTGTGTCCCTTTTGTGTCCCCTTCCCTCCCACAGACACACAACAGGCACCCATGGCACCACGAAGCAGAACCACTCTGGTCTCTGGGCCACCACACGGGAGATTGGGAGTTATTTTTGCAAAACAGGAGGAGAACAAGACCTTACTGGACTGTGGGCCATGATCTGGGCAGGCTGAGGGCAAGAGCAGGGGAATAGTCCTGAGTCCTGGTCCTGACCCTGCAACATCTGAAGCTCTCTCCCTTCTCCACTGGAATCCTGTCCCTCATTTTTATGGAGGCTGGAAAATCTCTGTGATCCTGCCTTAAAAAACTGAGGGGAAATGGCAAATTGGGGTCCCAGTTGCAAGGATGATGCAAGGAGCTGAATACATCCAATAATACTGCAAGAAATTCTTAGCACACAGGTATTTCAAAATGACTGACAAAATAATCTCATGATCCCTTCCAGCTTTAAAATCCATGATTGCGAGAGCTGAAAGACATGCCAGAAAAAAATACATAATGCTACTTAACTGGTAATGCCAAGGCTAGATGTATTTTCACCCAAGATCATGGCTAAATAACAGGATTTCAAAACTTTCAGTAAAGTTTTGCACCTATAGACTGAGTAGGTGGAAAACAACACTTTAAAAAGGAGCATCTTCCAGCAGGAATGCGTCACTAAAAGCACTCTCTGTCTAAATGGGCTGGAACTACGTCTGGGGACTTCCATGGCATTGTCTTGAAATATTGTAAATATAAAAAATTTAAAAAAANAGGGAAATGTTCCCGGGATGGAGGACACACCTGAGCTGTGGGGAGCAGCACAAGGGGAATGTTCCCAGGATGGAGGACACACCTGAGCTGTGGGGACCAGCACAAGGGAAATGTTCCTGGGATGGAGGACACACCTGAGCTGTGGGGACCAGCACAAGGGAAATGTTCCTGGGATGGAGGACACACCCGAGGTGTGGGGAGCAGCACAACGGGAATGTTCCCAAGTAAAGATGTTCACACCAGAGTTGGGTGTGGAAGTCCTCCAGGTGAATGTCCCTTCAGGTTGATCTGGACAGCCTTTACCCTCTCTCATGAGAGGGGTCAAGATCTGCCCCTGTCCCTCCACCCAGCCAGAGCTGGCAGCGCTGCACTGAGCAGCATTCAATTAGGAGAGCTCCCTGTGAGCTGAGAGAGAGCTGAAACATGGAGAGAGGAAGAAGCCAGCTCAAATAAATGGATAATTGCCATTTAATTCCCACGTATTAGATTTGGCAATACTCGCATTATGGTTAAGTCAATAAAGCAAGTTTGACTCGAGCCCGATTTGAGGACGGGACAGACCAATCAATCTGTCTGAGAGGCAGCTCACAGCCCTGCCAGGGAGCCCTCAGGGTGGGGACAGAGGCAAGGCCACTGCCTGACTGCCACGTGTGGAGGGAAATGGTCCTTTGTGTGCCAAAATGAGTATTAAGCAACAATCCCATTCGTGCTCTTCCTAAATTAGGCAGTTTTGTTCGTGGACAAGGCATCCTCTTATTCCTCCACCTCAATTAGGCTGCACAGCAAAACCCAGCCACCTTGCTGGGAAGGTGTTGCTGTGCCAAGCCAGTCTGTCCATCATGTCCACATGAACACAGCTCAGGAGGCAAGTCCAGGTAGGAAATTCACAGGCAGGCAACCAGCTCAAGAGAATGAGCTCATTAAAGTGGTGGCAGAGAGATGCAAACCTCCCAGTGCTGCCTCCCAGCTTGTCATTCCCACCTGGCTGCACATCAGTGAGGGAAGGATGTCCATGAAACCTGCCACTGCCTGTGGGAAACAGCAAAGGGCTGGGAGGGAGCAACCTTTGCAGATGTGTTTAGTCCAAATCAATACTTGTAAATGTTTCCTGGCATCTGACATCGATAGATCTAAAATAATTCCTTTACAGGTGCAGCTCCCTTTCACTGAGACAAGTGAAGTCCTTGATTATTTTTTTGGTGAGCTACAGTTTCCTTTGGGAAGGACCAACTCTGCCTCTACCACAACACAGAGCTGCTCATAACAGAAGAGAGAAAGCAAGTGAGACCATGGGAATTTGAGTTCAGCAGAAAATATATCAAGACAAAAATGCCACCACTAATGCATTATTATTACTATTACTGTTACTGCAACCAAAATGCATTCTTTTGCCTTACACAGCATCTATAAAATAGAATTCTGAGTTATGTACCATTGCTCTAGAGCTGTGCCAAGCATCTGCCCTACCCAACACACACCAGAATCTATGAAAAGCAGAAGAGGAAACCATGGCAAATTGGTTTGGGCAAGCACACAGCCAGGCATTGCTCAGGCTCTCAGGCTCTATATCCCGATAAACCTGGAAAGCCCTGGAGATACTGCCATGAGTTTCAGTGGATTTAACATACAGAAGGCACATTGGACAGCAGGATGCATCATGAGAGTATTCAGCCATACAGACTGAAACTTCACCAGTGTGAAGTAGGGACCTGTTCATTTTTCACCACTTAAAAGGAAAAACAAAGAAACCAACCCAAAAACCCTCACAACAAAAAACCCACAAAAAAAATCAAAGAGCCCTCCCCAACCAACCTAACACTTTATTTTATGAATATCAGAGCAAGTAAATTAAAGACAATATCTACATTCCATTTGTTACCACTAGAATGTTAGTGATAACTCTTCACCTTAGAGTAGTTAAATAGATGTGATGTGGCTATGTACATACCCAGACACAAATATTTATTACTTATAGATAATAAATAATATCACCTGTTTATTAAACACATTATTTAGCATATTACTGTTTCAATGTAAATATTTTCCTGTGATGTCCTACGAAGCAAGAACATTAAAAGCACCTGCTATTAAATCTTTGCTAAAGCCTCCAAATTTCTCATGAAAATTCAAAGTGTGCTGTTAATGAAACTGTTGAGTTTTTAATGTACATGTCATGCTGATGAATGTAGAACATAATTTCCATAATGTCTTACATGTTTCACACACTTGTAGGTATTATACCATCTTCCGAATAACCCAGGGAAACAGATTATTAGCAGATTATTAGGAAGGAAAACAGAATTATGGAGCCATGTATGGTTACAGAGAATTTGCTTCAAGGTAAGAATTACTGCACAAAACTTCCCAAGCGCTCACTCACTTTTCCAGCCACTAGATTAATACCCTCCAATCCTTGCAATAATTTAATTAAAGTGATCAGAAGATGAGAAGTAATACTGCATCACTGCATCTAATTAAACTTCCAGTTTATCCTCTAGAAATCAAGAAAAATACATATTTCTTCAAGGAAAGACATTCATTTTATTCTGACAGTGGAGAGGATAAAAGTAAAAAACCAATCAGTTTTGTTGATAACATCTCTCTCTCTCTCTCTCCAAATGACAATTCTTGCCTGGCTAAATAATCAAATAATGAGCATTCTGCAAAGCTAATCTTCCTTTTCTGAGCTGTCTGAGCCACTTTATTCCATCCCACCCCTTCCATTGTATGGCAAAACAGCAGTGCCTGCATAAAAATGGCAACAAATACACAAATGGAGGGGAGGCCTCAGCCATGCTGGAGCCTGCCCAGAAGAGAATCATGGAATCATGGAATGCTCTGAGTTGGAAGGAATCTACAGGATCATCAAATCCAATTTGTGGCCCTGCCCAGGACAGCCCCAGCAACCCCACGCTGTGCCTGAGCACTGTCCCTGAGCTCTGCCAGGCTTGGGGCTGTGCCCACTGCCCTGGGGAGCTGTTCCAGTGCCCAGCACACTCTGAGGGAAGAACCTTTCCCTGATATCCAGCCTAAACCTCCCCTGACACAGCTTCAGGGCATTCCCTCAGCTCCTGTCACTGTCACCACAGAGATCAGTGCCTGCCCCTCCTCTCCCCCTCACAAGGTTGCTGAAGTCCACAATGAGGTGTCCCCTCAGTCTCCTCTTCAGGCCGAACAGACCAAGTGACCTCAGCCACCCCTCATGTGGCTTCACCTCCAGGCCCTTCCCCATCTTTGTACCCCTCATTTGGAATCCTCATGGCAGCTTTATATCCTTCTTAAATTGTGAAATACTGTCTGTTTATTAAAACCAACATGTGAACATGAGATGGTGCAAATGAGAAGATTTTGAGGAAGGCTGAGACCACTCAGGTCTCTGATGAGAACTTGAATTCCACATTCACCGAACCAAAGCCACTTTTCATTATGACATAATGAAGGATAAACACCAGAGCATTACTCAGCTCCCAGCACTTAGAGCTCGAAGGACGCCGAGTGGGAGGCAGAGAAAAGCTGAAAGCAAAGGGAAAAATCAAACTCTGCACCATGGCATTATTTGGAGCTGGTTTTCTGTTCTGGTTTTGTCTAGAGGCCTCTTCCTGATAAATCATATTGTCACACCACAGTGCCACTCTCTGAGCTCCCCAAATGCAGATCAGCAGGGCCCAGCTTTACTTCTCTCTGCTGAGCATCTCCCTGATGTTGATCCTCCCCACGGCGGGGCAGCTGTCCCCCTGCAGCCCATGGAAGTACACAGGGGAGCAGAGATGCACCTGCAGCCCACAGAGAGTCCTGCACTGCTACAGGGGGAGGCCTGGAGGCAGCTGGGCTCCAGGCTGGAGCAGGTTTGCTGGCAGGAATTGTGACCCCATTGTTGAAAGTAGGAGCATATTGTAGTAGTTATGCTAAGGCTTAGCTGCGGCCTAGTCACGAAATGTAGCAACCACTTGGCAAGAAAGAAGTCTTGGCAGGTGGTAGTAGGTTCTTGCCTCAGTATAATCAAAAGACGTAGCAGAGCATACGGAACTTGTAGAAAGAACGTAATCACCTGTACCCAGCTGTTACAAGAATTGCATGTTTAGACAACCATGTAGAATTTATAATCTTAAAAAGAATAGTAGAATAGAACCATAAATCTCAAAAGAATATGACAACTGTTACGTGAATCAAGTTAAAAATTAAGCTTGTGTGTTATGAAGTAATCTGTTCATAAAAGTATATAAAGTGTGTGAAAATCTTGGAGGGTCGGAGGTGTCTGACTTTGGACGCGAGTCCTCAGACCTCCCGGGCCCTAATAAAGCACCGCATAAAACGGCTTCGGTTGTTTTGTGGTTTCTGCGGACGGGCAGCCGGCAACACCATGAGGGATCCTCGCTGCAGCAGCCTGCCCCTGAGGGACTGACCCTGTGGGGTGCACCCATGCTGGAGCAGTTCGTGACAGCTGCAGTGGGAAGGATTCATGTTGGAAACATTCACAGAGGACTGTTTTACATGGGAGGGACCTCATGCTGGAGCAGGGCAAGAGTGTGAGGAGTCCAATCCCTGAGGAGGAAGGAGCAGCAGAGACAACCTGTGATGACCTGACCATGAGCCCCATTCCTTGTGCCCCTGCACCACTGGAGGGGAGGAGGTAATAAAACACAGAGTGAAGTTGAGCCCAGGAAGAAGGGAGGGGTGGGGGGAAGGTGTTTTAAGGCTTGTTTTTATTTCCCATGACCCTAACCTGACTTTTGATTGGCAATGTTAAATTCATTTTCCCCAAGCCAAGACTGTTTTGCCCATGACAGTAACTCTCTCCTTGCCCTTATATCAAATCAAGAGCCTTAAATATATATATTTTTTTCCTCCCCTTTCCAGCTGAAGAGGGGAATGAGAAAGAGATTTGGTGGGGGCCTGGCACCCAGCCAGTGTCAACCCACCACAGCCAGTACCCACTCCAGTACCTTTATGGGCTGTGCTTAATGCAACGGAAAGTGCTGTGGAACATTAAATTTCCACCTCAAGGACAGACAGCTCTGCAGGACTGAAGCTGCTGCTGCCTGCTGAAAGGGATGTGCTGGAGCCAGCTCACCCCTGCTGAATCCCTCAGACACAGGCAGGGTATCTTCTTCCTGACGAGGTCCCTCAGAGGGACCTGCACCTGACACATGAAGGTGAACTTTGCTGCTGTAACACCAGATCCAAAGAACAAATATCAATATTAAATACATATATATCTAAAAGAAAAGTAGACAAGGTGAAGACTCTGCTGCCCTAAGGGAATAAATGCAGTAAAAACAAGGAAAGGTTTGTTTTTCTCTATCAATATTAAAGAATTTAAAAGGGATTAAATTGATTAATTAAATGCTTAAAATCACCAAGGCAGACAGAATCATGGCCTCATCTTTAGCTGTGTCTATGTTTTTAGCCATAGATTAAAATCCAGAAACTTTTAAACAAAAAGAGGGCAGACTTAGATTAGATTTTAGAAACAAATTGAATGTACTGTGAGGGTGGGGAGGCCCTGGCACAGGGTGCCCAGAGAAGCTGTGGCTCCTCCATCCCTGCAAGTGTCCAAGGCCAGGTTGGACAGGGCTTGGAGCAACCTGGGATAGTGGAAGGTGTCCCTGCCCATGGCAGGGGGCTGGAATGAGGTGAGCTTGAAGGTCCCTTCCAACTCAAACATTCCATGATGCTACCATCATCCCAGGAACAGGAGAGCAGCCTTCCCACATCAGATTCTGCCCAAAACCTTACCAGAAATTCTTCCCTTTAAAGAAGATATCCTTCCCCAAACAACAAAACCCACAGAGACTGCCAGGGTGGCTTATCAGAAAATGCAACACTTATAATTGCAGGAATGATGATAAAAAGTAGGTGGAAGTTCTAATCTTAAAACATCCATGTCTGAAAAATAAAATATATTTCCTAACCTCACTTTCCAGTATACCTCAGAATTGTGAGGAAGGCAATAATTATCCCTAATTTACAGAGGGAGCTGTAGCAGAGAGAATTAAAGGCTCTGAGTCACAGGCACTAAAGCAAACAGTGGCAGGAGCACACACTGGTTCACACCCTGGGCAGATGGGTGATACCAATCACTGACAAAAATATTAATATAAACTCTTTTTATTGGTCCTTTAGGATAACACAGGTTACAGTGCTCACTTGGGAGAGAGCAACCTCCAGATCTGAGCTGGACTCCATGTATGAAAACAGGGCAAAATTTCTCTGAGGTCAATCTGAGCCCAAAATGACATCAGTTGGGAGTCATTCAATTAATTATGGAGCACGGCAGTGACGAGCACAGCAAATTTCCTCCAAGGATTTGCAGGCCTGTCCAAGGAGGCTCCTCCAAGGATTTGCAGGCCTGTCCAAAACGCACTTCAAGCCCATGGAAATGCTCACCATGGATTGTCCATGTTACAGATTGAAAGCAAAGTTGGAATTGTTGAAAGCAAAGTTCCCATGGCTGTGGGAGCAGAGATGTTTAACACACACAGGTCCCCAAAACGTGGCTGGAAACATCTGAAGGTATTAACCAGGTGCTCAGCTACCATGAAAACTGACCTGATGGGAAAAGGAGTGAAAGAGCTCTGAGGGAAAGTCGATAATAAAAGCTGTAGAGTTTCTTCTGTGCTTCATTGATTGAACTCAGGTGATTACCTATGAAATAATTATGAATGCATAACCTAAGCATAAAAACATACTTCAATTTTTTAACAGGATTTCACATTATTTCAGAGTTGAAAAATACAGTTTTGATAGGTTTTCCTATCACTACAGATTTAAAAAAACCCTTTAGTTGTTGTTTTGTTGTTTTTTGGGTATTTTTCTGCTGTAGAACAGTTTTTATTTCCCTGAAGCTGCCTGTACAAATAAGCTGAATTCCATGATGCTGGTCATAGGCACAGGCTGGGATGATGACTCAGGCCTGTCAAATGATCAGTCAGAAGTCCTGCCAGGATCTGCAGAACTAGAAACAGGAGCCTTAATACAGTGTTCCAAGGTATTGCACCTGAACAAATCCACAAAACCAGAAAATGTATGACAAACAAAGGGAAAAGTCCTATGTCCATGCTATAGAATTATGTACACATGGAAATGCTCTGCAATGTCAGTTTTGGGACCTGATTCACAACACCTGACGTATATTAAAGCAGATAACAACTGAAAAGAGTTGTTTATTCATGATTAAAAATCTGTGAGGGGAAGGAGAACAGCAAAATCCCACACAGAGCCAGCTGCGGAAATGACCCCCAGCAGTTCTCAATGACAATCACATTGACTCCTGCACCTTCTGAGACCAGCCCTACAAAAGGCACCTTCTGTGCTGGGAACACCTTCTGCTGGTAGAAACAAGGCTGATGTGTATTTTACTCCTACAAATATTCTCATAAATGGGCCAAATTAACCCTCATTTATAGAACTGAAGTTCCCACTCCAGGAAGACAAATTCATTCATTCTTATTACAGAATCTTAACTCACCTTAAATTTCTCTGTTATGATGAAGAACCCAATATTTTAAACCAGAAGAGGCTGTTGATACTTTCTATTGCAACATTTTCAGAACTTCTTACATAAAATCACAGAATCAATCACTGAATGGGTTTGGTTGGAGGGGACCTTAAAGATCATCCAGTTCCAACCCCCTGCCATGGGCAGGGACACCTTCCACTATCCCAGGTTGCTCCAAGCCCTGTCCAACCTGGCCTTGGACACTTCCAGGGATGGGGCAGCCACAGCTTCTCTGGGCAACCTGTGCCAGGGTCTCACCATCCTCACAGGAAAGAATTTATTCCTAATCTAAATCTGATTTAAATCTGGCTTCTCTCATTTTCAAGCCACTACCTCTTGTCCTGTATCACTACATGTCCTTGTAAAAAGTCCTCCTTCAGCTTTCTTGTAGACCCCCTTTAGGAACTGGAAGACTGACTTTGGATGTCTAGCAAAGGTCTCAGAAAAAGAAACTTGGCTTTCTCAGCTTCCCAAAATAAATCTGAGGCTTCTGAGGAGCAGCAATTGTACCAATGGCTTATTAAGAAAAACTCTTCCCTTCTCAGCAGAATTTGTGACAACTTTTCCAGAGGTTTGGCTGGACTAGAATATCATAGGATCATTATGGCTGGAAAAGACCTCCTGGATCCATCTAGAACTGGTCTTAGTGTCAACAGTACCACACAGAGAACACCCCTGCACGCTGACAAGCCTTGTAACCACCTGTGCCTCACAGAAGAGTAGAATCATGGATTGGAAGGGAACTTGGACATCATCTTGTTCCAAGCCCCTGCCAAGGGCAGGGATGTCATTGGCTGGATCAAACTGATCAGGGCCCCACCTAATCTTGGCTGGATGTCATATCAGGACATTTGCAGAATTCCACCATTAATCAAAATTCAGCTATTCCTCATATTCAGACATCCATCCATCCAGAAATCACTGATCTTGCAGAAAACTACCAAGAGGGCAAAACTGTTATTCAAAGAGTACCAGAAATACTTTTAATGCCTATGTAAAAGGTTTTTTTTTCCCTTTTTCTATATAGCTTTCTTAAAATTCAGGCAGTCTTTGTCCATAATTAGTAAAAGAAGCTATTGTCTGTTCTTCTTAACACGACACTTATCTTCCCAAGTCTAGTCAAGTATTTCTTAAACACAGACAAAGTTCCTCACTTCATATTAACATTTTTCTACTTAAGCTGCACCCCAAAATAGCAACCAATTACTTCTTCAAACACTCTTATGACACTGGTGAGCAAAGTGCTTGTTGATCCAATAATGCCACAAGGATGTTGCTAAATCCAGCCTTATGTTCAAAAGAGATTTCCAAATATTTTGCACCTCAAAAGTAGTTTGCATCAAAAGTAAACTTCTGAAGGCTGATGGAATCACCTGGCTCTTGCAGAAGGATGTGACCTGGGTGCCATCCATGTCTTGCATGAGGTTATATCCAAGCATAAAACACATCTGAAATTTAATAACCCCACCATAAACACACAACTGAAATTTAATAATCACTCTTGGAAAATAAGATTCAGTGGGGATGTTTGCAGAGCAGCCTGTGCACTTTCAAACTGAATTTTTGGTGCGAGGTGAGAGTGATTGGTGTCAGTATTTTGATGACTGTGATGCACAGCCAAATTACACCACTGAGCCCATGAAACCAAAGTGCTCTCAGTCAACAGCCAGCCAAGATAAATCTGCCTTGCTTACACCCATGTGAAAGATTTAGGTGCGTGGGTTTTGTCTCACATTTGCATCAGGTTCACTGGACAAACCACAGCAACTTTTTACACTGATGTGGCTTCTCTGCACTACAAAGCATTCAAGGGGATAAAACCCCACACTCTGATCTCAGCAAAAAGCACATCCATTCCTTATGTTCACCCAGGCCTTTCTTCTAAAGCAGAAGTCCAATTGCTTTATGCTGAGGATCCACATTGTGAGAAGAGTTAACTACACTTTCTCCCCCCAACCAAACTTCTGATTCTACTTTTATTCACTGTATTTGAGACTCAGCAGAAAAAAAAAAGCCATCTGTGAGTCACACCATGAACAACACAAAGCTGTTTTATTCACCTTTTCAAATTTTAAAGCAAAGTCACATCTATTGCTTCAACTTTACTATAATACTCAAGATTTACTATAATATTCAAGATACATTACACAGAGCACAGTGTTGCTTTCTGGCCTGATTTTTTTTTTTTTTTTATTTTTTTATTTTTAATAGTAAGGTACAAGTTGTCTTCTGAAACACTTGGTATATTCCTGGTTGACAGAGGTAGGGGTTTCCCCAAGTATTTCTTAAACTAACTTGACATTTCATATAATTATATCTGCAACCACAGAGTAAGTACTCGAGCTATCACATTATCCGAGTTTTGCATATATGAAAATAACTGCACCATCTCCTGGATCAGGGAAAGGCACAACCAGCCTGGTTAAACCCTAGTAATAGCAGGATAAACAGCTATAATTTTATTAATCACTGCTTTTGCACCAGTGCTGGGGATGAACTGCTCCCTGACGTCCACACAATTAAAACCTTCCTGCCCAGAAGAGCCCACTCTGGATGTTTCTCTGTTCAAGCCCAGTACATGAACTTGGCAGGTGTGTAATTAAATCTGCTCATTCAGGGTGGGCCTGATCCCCTGGACATGTGTCTATTAACAGCCCCTCCAAGAATAAACAGCTCCCTGGGGTGTGAAGCAGGGCTGGAGCCCCCAAACAAATGGATGGGATGAAAGGCAGGCGTTCAGCACCGTGGTAATTATTCCTTTCAGGCAGTCAGGCCAATCTTTTTCACCCAGTCCATGAGTCCTGTTATCTCAAAATGGAAATTATGCTCCTGTCCTTGGGCAGATGTATCCAACCCTCTCCTGGAAACTACAGTTTGAAAGAAATGAAAGATCTTCTCTACTTTGAGGATATTTAAGCCCTACCAGTCCTTCTCTGCAAAGAACAAAGCCAGGTGAACATGGTATGTACATCTGAGAGACCCAAATATGTGTGTTAAAGGGGGCTTACAGAAAAGAGGGAGAGGAACTTTTTACATGTGCAGATAATGACAGGGCAAAGAATTAGTGTTTTAAACTAAAAGAGAAGAGGTTTAGATTAGATATTAGGAAGGAATTCCTCCCTGGGAGAGTGGTGAGGCCCTGGCAGAGGCTGTCCAGAGAAGCTGTGGCTGCTCCATCCCTGGAAGTGTCCAAGGCTGGGTTGAACAGGGCTTGGAGCAACCTGGGTTAGTGGAAGGTGTCCCTGTCCATGGCAGGGGGTTGGAACAAGATGATCTTTAATGTCCCTTCCAACCAAAACCACTCTATGATTCTACAATTACATATATTTATTTGCATTTCTCAGCTGTGGGCAAATTGTAAGTAGCAGCAAATTTTCCTCCCCCAGCAATGAAAATAAACTAAGCCCAAAAAATTTAGCTGTTCTTTCAACCTCTTGTATTTTTTTGCAGATTCCTGTGATTGGTGTTTTACCATTTTTTTGCATTGCTGAAACATGGGGAGGAACACTGGCCAGCTCCAAGGAATCCTCTGGAGGCTTCAAGGGCAAGGACTGAGTTGT
>JACBWW010000003.1:65003804-65046340 GCA_020086605.1 Lanius collurio
TTTTGCCAAGCAGTCATATTTATAAGGTTTCCCTATTTCCTCCTCCCCAACAGAAGACATTCTCAGCAGATCTCATAATTTGTGAATAAATAAGGAAAACAGGCAATTGCTACAAACTGGTAGGAAGCTCGCTACAGACAATTGAATTCACCACATTCCAGAAAAAAAATAAAGCAAAACACTGATAAAGGAATTTCCCACCCTGGTGAACAGCTCTTCTCTGTGGCACAAGTGGTGGACGGTCAATCAAGTCCTCTCCAGAACACTTCTGGAGAAACAGACGGTGCACAAAGTCCTTGGTGCTGTAAATTCAGCTCAGACATTAAATATCCATTAGGAATGGATAATTAAATTAAGAAGGAGACAACCAATAGGAAGCAGTGCATGGAGGGAGCCCTGCTGGTGCTCAGCAATGGGGCCAGCTGAGCACCAGCAAAGAGCAAATTGAGTGTTGGGAGGAGGGAAATAAAGCAAGTGCCAGAGCTCTGCTTGGCAGGAAAAGTGTAATAGATTCTGTGTCGGAGATGTATCAGCATCTGGGGCTTTTAAATCATGGAGGAAGGCAGAGGGGAGCAAAGCTTTTAGCACTCAAAGCAAAATCTGCAATGAGGCCTTTACGATGATGAAATGCACTTGGGAGTGAGGGAATTAAGAAGAGGCAAAATGTCTGGAAGGAGACTGGACACTGCAGCTCTTCCTCCATCCTTTACCAGCCTTTTGATCCCTAAGAAGGAGATGGTAGGAATTTTCCTCCTTCCTTGTTGCCCAGTTTGACAGCTTGGAAACACAAAGCAATTTCTTTGCAATTTCTGTAATCACAGCAAGATCCTCAAAATGCTTCAAAACGACAAAGGAAAGAGCAACGTGTAACACAAATTACCAACAGGATTGCAGAAGGAAGTACTGCCTCAAATTCTGCCCAGAAATGGTGAAGGAATCAGTGTCAGGTCTGAGGTAAGACTTGCAGTATACAACTCTTCAGTTTTGCCCTGAACACAAGGAAAAAACAAGTTTACACAGTTCCCACCATCTCCTCTTCCTATGGAGGAAAGATGGAGATCTTCTTATTGAAAAATGGGGGGATTTCTGGGCCCTGCATATTGTCAGAAAAGCTTCAGATCTGAACTGAACATTCTGGAGATATCTAAAAGCATCTGATTAAGGAATTGCCCATTCCAAGTAGTTATTTTCAGTGACACATCACGGCACTGCTTGAATAGAATTTACTGTCCACGTCAGATGGCAGCTGAGCCATCTCATCCCCCTCTTTGTCCACACAAACAGCAAATCAAATAGAATAATTCTGCATCTTTTCCTGCACTGTCACATCCCTAAAAGAACAAACACTTGCACATTACTAGGCTGGTTGTGTCAGAGGACAGCACTACTGGAGACACAAAGAGTGCAGAATTATATTATCTACCCTTACAGTGGCAGAAAAAACCCTCATTTACCCCTAAAAAAATCTTTGCAACACGGAGAAAGTGGAATTTGGTTTGTGTATCTACAAATGTACCTCTGCACACACTGGCAAAGTGCAGCTGCCCCTGGCATGAGGCGAGAGAGCTGCTTAACCCCAGAGCTAAAAGCCCATGTGGAGCGCTCCATCAAAGACTGATCAGGACCTTGAGAGAGAAATAATTAATAAGGACCAAAAAGCACAAATTTCCGCCTCAACAAGGCCAGGAAAGGTGAAGCAGCATCATTTTCCAGTCTCACACAAGGTAGCTCACAAGTAGGGAAAGGTGTTAAGTGCCTACAACATTAATTAAGTTAATAGTTTGGGATTTAAGACAGGACATCAAACATGCCTGCTATATTACAATCCATTTGTGTGTGCCTGCTCCAAAATCCCAGAGCAAAATTATGTCACTGCAGATGCAAGGACACGGGTTCTGCTTTGCAGATTTCAATCAAGCAGAATTTGCCATTCAGCTGGGTCCTTTCTGGAACACAAGAAGTTGACCTTGAAGAATTACTATGAAAGCTTCAAAAGATGGTCAGTGTTTGATCCTGAATAAAATGCAATCACCAGGAATGTCAGGAGATGGTGTCCAAACGAGCACCCTGCTCTGTTCCATGATGGTTGTGTTCTCCTATTAGCAAAGTCAGTGATTCATTCTTGCTCCAGTCTCAGTAGTGGGAAACTCACTGTGCACAAAGAATTTCTGACCTCACACCACAAACACCAGGCAATGTTTGCACAGTCTGACCAGGAAAAGTTACTTTTACCCAAGTGGGGTTGCAACTTTACCTTGGTCTGTCCCTAATTACCACAAAGAAATTAAAATATGCAGACAGGGCAACTTGTTGTTCTCCATTTCTTCTGCCCTGAGAGTGGCATTCCCACTTCCTGAGTCTTATCATGGAATCATGGAATGGTTGGGGCTGGAAGAGACCTTCAAGATCATCCAGTTCCAACCCCCTGCCATGGGCAGGGACCCCTTCCACTACCCCAGGTTGCTCCAAGTCCCATCCAGCCTGGCCTTGGGCACTTCCAGGGATGAGAATTCCACAGTTTCTCTGGGAAACCTGTGCTAGGGCCTCCCCACCCTCTGAGAAAAGAATTTAGGGCTGCTCTGCCTTATGGGATTGCCACACCCCTTCTCTCCATCTCTATCTTCTTTCCCCACTTGTTTCCTCTCCCACACATGGCAGTGATCTGAAATCCTTCCAAAACCTCCACAGGAGGACAGCAATGAATCTCATCTTGGCCAGGCTGCCCAGAGAAGCTGTGGCTGCCCATCCCTGGAAGTGTCCAAGACCAGGTTGGACAGGGCTTGGAGCAACTGGGGATAGTGGAAGGTGTCCCTGCCCATGGCAGGGGGTGGAACTGGATGATCCTTAAGGTCCCTTTCAGCCCAAACCATTCTATAGATTCTATGAATCTGTTCATTCATTCATAAAGTCCCAACCAGATGCTGTAACCACTTCTGTAAGAGATGATTTTTTTTTTACCTTGTCACTAATCTCCCTAAATTTATACAGTGCTGTTCTACAGACATCCACTGATTCTTTATCCTCTTTATCCTCCTTCCCTTCCAAAACATCTTCCAGCAGAAAATTTGGAAGCATTTTCTCCAAATAATTTTTTTCCCAAGGCAAGCACAGGTATTACACAAGATCTGAGCCAATGGCCCAGGACAGAAATTCATGTTTCAACACCTGCTTCCAGGACCTATGGAGAAGTTACAAAATGGAGAGACAACCTACAAGGGAATGGTCTGTCAAAGCCTGCATTTTTAGGAGTTTTTTTAATGCCTTCAAGAAGAAGGGTTTAATCTCCTTACCCTTTACCAGAACCATTGCAGTTGTGTATATTCCTTGGGGTGACAGAAATAGTTGGTCCCTCTGTGCTCAGAGGAATGTTTGGCCATGATGACGCCTTCCCACAGCACCTTTCACTGCCTGATGGTAGCTGGAGTCTTCCATGACCAACTTTGGACCAACCAACCAAAACAACTCCCTAACAGTTAGATCCCAAAGCATAAAAATTAAGCTCTTCACATGGCTTAATACCAGAGAATTTGATTATAGAGCCTTGTGTTTTAGTGATCCTCAAGTGTGCAAACCATGAAGGAGAAACAAGGGGTCTACAAACACATTCAAGCACTTGATCTGTTTCTTGAGCCTCCTTGCTCCAGCTCAAATGTGTTTCTTGATCCCTGAAGCATCAAGTTCTACAAGTTATCTGTGAGCAGAGCAGTTACAGGTTTGATATCAATGCAGGTATCAGTAGGCATTTTACCTTTTCTAACTTTGAACCTGGAATTAGAAACATCCTCTCTAAAAAAAGCAAAGCATTTAGCCCACCAGAATATCCAAATGGAGAACTGTCATCAGACTGCCTCTGAAGCACTCATGTTTGAAAGCCAGTTATCAAGTATATTAAAAAAAAGGAAAATAAAAACGAAAAAAAAAAGATAAAGAAGGTGCAGAACAGCTCCTGCATTAGAGCACTCCAACAAGAATTTGTTTATTTTTAAAAGATTGCCTCTTCAAACCCGGTGACGCTCCTCCCAGGAGGCAAAGCCAATATTCAGATCTATTTTTTGATCTTCTAAATGCAGGCACAGCTAAAGGAAGCCAAGCTGGAGCCTAGAGGGAAGCATTCACATGCTGCAGCCCAGGAACCAGCACTGCCACAAGGAAACTCCAGTTGGGTCCCAGGCTTGGGTTAATCACTGCATTATTTCCCGGCGCCTGGCCAAGTTCTGTACATGACTTCTGCTGCAAAGCCTTTCATCTGTGGCCATGTGTTTCTGCCAAGCTGCAGATAAAACTGATCTCGGCCACTGGGGGTCATTAAAAGGCCTGTTAGAGCCTCCTCCAGGAACTGAGCTGCTTCTCCTGCTGGAATCTGACATCTGTGCTCCTTTAAGGATTTCTCAGGACCTCTGCACTGTAACCCTTTAGGACCAGCAGCCACTAAGTCATCTTCATTTTCTGACTCGCTGTAGAGGTTTCCCCTCCTTTCCTGCTTCACTTAGATCTGACAAAGTCACTGTTGAAAGGCAAATCAGCTCCCAAAAATCATTTCAGGCAAATGAATTTGACTTAGAATAGAGCAGCAGAAGCAATGTATCAGCAAAGTCTCCTGACTCCTGAGCTGGTGTCCTGATTGCTGTCCTGTCTGCAGGCAGGGCAGGAAAGGGAACCTTCCAAGGAAGTGGTGATAATTCTCCCCCTCCCCTCTTCCATATCAAGGAAGCAAGACACACATGAGGATACTTTGGTAAAGCCTTTGATGCTGCTTCCCACAGCATTGTCCTGGACAAACTGGCTCTTTGCGGATTGGACAGGTTTTCTGTGCAAAAAACGGGCTGGTGGTGAATGGAGTTAAATCCAGGGGGTGGCCAGTCCTGAGGGGCTCAGAATTGGGGACAGACCTATTTAATATCCTTATGGATGATCTCCATGAGGGGAGGATGTTTAGCCTGGAGAAGAGGAGGGTCTGGGGGAACCTTCTCACCTTCCACAGCTCCCAGACAGGAGGGGCAGCCAGGTGGGGCTTGGGCTCTGCTCCCAGGGAACAAGGGACATGCCAAGAAGAAACAGCCTCAAGGTGCCCCAGGGGAAGGTTGGATTTGATTTTAGGAAAAATTTCTTCACCAAAATGATTGTCAGGCATTGAAACAGAATGCTCAGGAAAGTGCTTGAGGACTGTGCCCACCCTCCCCATGCAGATGCAGGTCAGAGCTGGATCCAGGGGGTTTCAGGGTAAGGGCTGGGTTTGAGCACGAAGCCATTCCTGCAGTGACCACAACGTGGACAGAAATCTGCTCGTGCCAAACTAGGGAAAGGATTTATACAGCACAAAAACAACGTAATAAACATTGCTTTGGGAAACCTGGTCAAGCAAAGCAGCAGGGGCAAGGAGAAAGGGACTGAGAGATGGAGGATGAAAACAGCTGGGGAGAAGAGACAGAAAGCAAAAAATGGCAGGGGGAACAAAGGTGAATCCCTGCTGTGTCTAAACCAGTGGATATAGAGGGGACAGGATTTTTAGGAATGGGAAAGAGGAACAGCAGATCAAGCAGAATATCCAGCACTTCTCCCCCAAAGCAAGGCTGGCTTTTGTTTTCAGCCACAAAGAGGAATTCACAGCGTGTTCCAGCACTGACAGCCCTGGCCGTGGGCAGGGAATCCCTCCTGCCTCACTCCCAGCCCCCTGAAGCAAAGCCAAAGAGGAGAGCTTGTCTAAGGCTTTCTGCTGCAGGCAGGCACTGCCACTGTCCAGGGGGATGCTGAAATGCTGGCCTTGTCCTCACCCCCTCTCTCTCAGTTTTGAGGATGTCTCAGACATGCCTGGAAGAAGCAAAAAGTAAAATACAGCAATTAAAAGAAAAAAAAAATAAATAAAAAAAGGGGAATGGACTGAAGAGGATGGGACATTCAACCAGAAACAAAAGAGAGAGCAGCAGCAAGGCAAGCAGCCTTCCTCCCACCAACGAGACATCATCAAAAGAAAAGAAAAGAAAAGAAATAAAATAAAATAAAATAAAATAATAAAACAAAAGAAAACAAAAGAAAACAAAATAAAACAAAACAAAAATCTGAGGGAAAAAGAATCATTGATATAAGACTCTAACAACTCAATTAACATCTGTCAACTTGTGGGAGCAGAGGGTGCCAGGCATTCCCCAAATACAAAGTGGCCCAACCTCTTTGATCTCCAGGAAGTTCAATCTCCCAAAAGGAAGCTCCTGTTTGCCACAGTGACTGTTTTCTTACTGCACACAAACACACCTTCTCTCCTTGTCAGGATGTCAATATGGGCTAGTTCCTTCTTCACTAATGAGCAAAAAATTTGAAAACCCCATAGACAAGAAAAGAAAGAAATTAAAACCCACTGAAAATACTGAAACTGTGTTAACAGATCCAAAATTTAAAAGTCTGAATCGAGAGCACTCTGGTTTCACAGTAAGAATATAAAAGGAGAGGTATGAAATGACAACGTGGCTGAAACTGCCAAATTACATCTCAAACAAACACCCCCACTGCACATCCATTCCCCCCAGGTATGCACATCCTGTATATTTTTAGTGATTTTACGGTTGTTAGATCCTGGCTTGGAATTATGTGTGTATTGTTCACAGTCCCAGCCATCTGGCTGCAGTCTGGCTGCTACAGCACTTCAGGAAAAGCAGCAGACAACTCCTCTTTCCCCACCTGCTTAATTCCTGCAGTACCTGAAATAAATCTAAAATACTGACTACTACAGGATTGCAATAAAGGGGCTTTTTTGCTGCATTTTGTCATAAACCCAAGTTCTCTGCAAACTTTATTTTACAGTAAACCCTCTTTCTAAATCTCTGCCTTGCACCATCTTGCAGAAGTGAAAATAATAATAAAAAAGAACTTGGAGGAACGAATGGGAGAAAGTGGTACAGAAATCTCATTTTGCTCAGGCCCTCACTTTGGTTGCCTCCACACACGTGGAAAAGTATAGGAGCTGTTTTCAGACTCCCAGGACTGTTTTTTCCCTTCAAAATCTCTTTTTTAGGGGAAAATGGGATGGTTCCCAGTGATCTTCCCATACCCAACAGACCTGTTTCACATGCCAAGTTCAAGGCATGTGCTATTCCCAGCCTCAAAAGATGGATTTATGACTTTAAAAATCTTCAGATGGATTTACAACTTCAAAAAATCTTCTTTACATAACTTCGTCCCTCTGCTTTGCCAGTTGTATCCCTATTTCCAATTCCATATCTCCATTAGGAGAGGAGAAGGAATAGGATATTCTATTTTATGTAGTATGGCTGTGGTCAGCTCTTCATTCTTCTGTTCTCCACTGAGGACCTGAGAAAAGCATTTAGAGAAAAAAAAATCAAGTAAAATTCCCCAGCTAATTAATGATGCTCTGTGCACTCACATGTATGGGGTATTCTTGTCTGAAAATCCACTCCCAAATCTCTGGTGAAGCTTTCAAGGCAAGGACCAGCCAAACACACAGAAATATTCATGGGAAATATTCCCTTTTAGCACATTGCTGGGCACCAAGGGATTTAGGAGCAATCAGGTTTGACTGGCTATCAAACCAAACCAAACCAAACCAAACCAAACCAAACCAAACCAAACCAAACCAAACCAAACCAAACCAAACCAAATAAACATTGGCTGAAATTTCAAGAGATTCTTAAAAACCTTCCAGAGCAGAAACAGGCCTTGGACTATCCACTCCCACACCCCAAGTTGCATCATCAAGTACCTGGAGATCTGTGAAGTCCAGCCTTAAAGAGTTTCTGAAAATAGGACATAAACTGTAAAAAATCCCATTGGGAATATTTTAATCCTGGTACTATATCTCCCATAAATCACCTCCCTACCACTTCAAGCTTGATTTCCACTAAAAATATTGGCCTTAGAAGGAACTAAAGAATTTTTAATGTACTCAAAACGTGTTCATGTAAGAGAAAAACAAATAAAAAAAAATAGTATCATCATCCCATTGCAGCCCTCAGCAGCCAGAAGAAGATGAGAAACACAGAGATATCCCCAAAAGGTATTTCCAGCTTGGGTTCAGGAAATAACAGGAAATTGGTGTTAGAAACACCTATACAACCACTTTACACCTGAGAACCTCTTTAAGCTGCCTCTTCCACCCCACCACAACCACCTGCAGCACCACCACTTCCTTCAGCCACACCAGCCAGGTCCCAGCCATTAATATCCAAGTTTAACACAGAAATGCAGGGAAGATCTGCAATGCATACATGCTAACAGCCAATTTAAAATCCCTCCTTGCTCCTGAACTTTCCATCCACACTAATTCACCCTAATCCCCAATCTACCTGCTTACATCTGTGGAGTCCTTCCCCACTGCTGAGCTTTAATCCCTGCCCACTTCTAGCTGCCAGTGTCAGTCTCCAAGCAAACATCACCTGGAAGAAGAGATATTCAGAAATAATATTTCTGACAGCATGGATAAATGCCTTATTCCTCTTTTTTTTCTTTTTTTTTTTTTTCTCTCCACTCAAATTCTGTTTGTGTCATATGTATTTGGGTCAGCTGTGTCTACTCCTGCATTATGTACAGAAGTGAGATTTGTGTATGTTCTGCTAATAAATACATCCTTAGGCTGGGGCTGTACAACAGAAATCCACCACTGTGTTTTTTCAGTATCTCTGTAAATCTCCATTCTCATTTTCCTGGCAGAAGGTAATGCCATAAAACTTCACTTGCATCTCCAAGGAGAAAAAGGAAGCTGGATCATACACAAAGGATGCTAAATTCTTTTCTTTCTAGTAAATTAAGAAATTCTACAACCTTGAGAATTTAATTAATTGGATAATACTAAGTACAGGAGGGAAAGAAACAAGAAAACAGGGAAGTTGAGAGATTTACACCTGGCCACACCACAGAGTAGTGAAGGAGGTGACCAAGGGATGGATGTGCCCTCCAAAAAATCAAAGGTAGGCTACAAGCTGCATTCATGCACACAGATTTTACTAGTTTATCTACTCTTACTTTAAATACTAATATTTTAAAACTATTAATATAAAAACATCTCAAATATGCAGAGTTCCATCTCGCTCAGCGTGTCCTGCAGCATCACAACAGCACAGGCAACAAAGACATTTTCCCTTCCTAAACTTTATCCCAGGCTTTAGACTTTTTGGATTTGTGCTCTCTCACAGCCAAAATACCAAGTGGAAATTCTGCAACAGAAAAAAAAAAACAAACTTCTGAAGCAATTTAGTTAATATCAAGTTTGATTTGCAGCCAAGGATCAGGGTGAGGAGGCACAGTCTCACCTGTGCTAAGAATCTGAGCTGTGCCTATGCCTGAGTCACACCTGGGGAATGCTTGGGACAAAGCAAATTCATGCCAGGTACTCTTCTGGCTCTTCTCCTGATGCCCAGGAATGTCCATTCCCAAATTTACTGGGGTTACTCCAGCAATGGTAGAGGAAACAGAGCAACATTGTACATGGATATCCTTGCAATCCAAACTAGCACAGACCAGGCTGAATTCAATTTCAACCTCATTTGGTTTCCTGATGAGAACATTAATAAAAAAGCCAATAAAAAATAAGAAAAAAAGATCTTTTAGCAGCTATAAAGGCAATAAAAACTGCCAGCCCCTTCCCAAGATGGGAATACAACATGGAGTGGAAAAAGCTGTGTTAGAAATGACAGCCTGCTCCTGAACACCAGCTTTTCCAGTGAAGTTTGGGGGTTCTTCCATTCATATTGCAAGAAAGGAGTTGCAGAACCTCAGGAAAAATGCTGGCTGAGGTATTTAGCCTGTCTGGAGCCCGGTTCTGCTTCCTCCCTGGGGAGACAGCTCAATGAACCAAAATGGGATGCAGCCACCACCCCAGAGGCTGGAAATATTCAAGCAAACATGGAAAAAGCTTGAATGAAAGCAGGGTGGCAGCACATCTGCCTGGCCCAGCAGGCTGCTGGGCAGCACTGGGATGTGCATGGAGAGACAGCTCTGCTGGAAAAGCAAACAGCTGCAGAAGGGTTGCTCCAACCTCCTCCTCTTTCCCATGGATCCCCATCCAGCAAACACGGACAGATGTTCCTACAAGGTCATGCAGCAATACTGCTGCTCAATTTCTAATGTATCTTGTTTCAGGTGGGGTTTTTGCAGGCACAGCTCAAGAAACAGAGGCTTCTGATCCTATCCAAGCCCTGGATATTGCCACAATGGAAAGAACAAGGATACAAAGCACAGGGGGGAAGCCCAGTGGTGTAGAAAATGTTGAGGAAGCCTTGCAGCACTCTCAGGAATTTCGTAACACAGCCAAGGACTCCCTTCTGCCCTGCTGGAGAAGGGCTCTGCTCTCCTAACTGGAGAAGTGCTCTCGAGAAACTGAAAATGTTTCAGAAAGCACAACTGGATTCCATCTACAGAATTAAAGATTTTGGGAGCATCGATCACAGAATCACAGAAACACAGAATGGTTTGGGCTGGAAGGGACCTTAAAGATCATCTCCTTCCAACCAACCCCCTGCAATGGGCAGCAACCCCTCCCACTGTCCCAGGTTGCTCCAAGCCCTGTCCAGTCTGGTCTTAAACACTCGTGGGGCAGCCACAGCTTCTCTGGGACATCTGTGCCAGGGCCTCACCACCCTCACAGGGAAGAATTTCTTCCTCATATCTCATCTAAACTTCCCCTCTTTCAGTTTAAAATTGCTGAAGACTTTTCCAGGTGTGAACAGCTTAAACAAGAGCTGGTACAAGGTTCGAATGAGGCAGTAGCTGAGTTTTATTTTGTTAATAAAACTTTTCTTTCCTCTGCATCCAAGACAAAGAAAAGCTTTTGCCAGAGCAGCCAGAAGGAAAAAAAAAACTCCATTGAGCTAAATTCATTTCAGGAGCTGAAACTAAAGCACAGGGAAGTCTCTTCTCCTGTAGGAAAATATACCCATGTGGAAAGACATCCCAGAAGGCAGCCCCAGGTCTGGGCACCCACTGGGAAATTAAAGGAACCACAATCCATGGAATTATAGAATCACTGAATGGCCTGGGTGGGAAAGGACCTCAAAAAACAGCTGGTTCCAAACCCCTACCAGGGTCAGGGACACTTTCCACTGGAAAGTTTCCACCAGCAACATTCATTCTGTTCTGCTTTCCCTACCAAGGGACCTCTACCCACACAACGAGCAAGCTGCAGGCAGAGGATCTCCTCAAACTACTTCTAATTCCACAGTAATTGAGTGGAAAATGAAGCAAACTGTTCTGAGAGGATGTTTAAATGCATTTCCAGCTGAAATGCCCAAGGAAAGGTGAGTGTCTTTGATTTCTGATTTTTCTCTCAAAGACTGGGACCGCCAGGGTGATTTTTACATGTTTACATCAAAATTGCTTTGAGTAACCAAGACTAGCAAATAAAATTCATAAAGAAAAAAATAAAGTTTATCTTTACCCAAGAGGTTTTTTGATTGGTTTGTTGGTTTTTGCTGCCTTTTTTTTTATTTTTCCCTGCTAAGAAGTTGTCATCTCACCCTCACATATTTCATTAAAATACTTATTTATTCCAATGGTGTGTTCTGGTTTTTCTACTTATATAAATAAATGCATAAGCACTTACATTTCCTGAAATACTGAAATTATAGCAAAATGTTTATTATAATGTTAAAAGTGCCAGAAGGGATAGGGCAGAGGTTTTCAAAACAGTTTCAAAGTCAATTTGTGTATGAAAGTGAATTCTGCTGGCAATTCCTTTTGGTATAAAACATGTTACTCATTATTCTTTAATACGTTTTCTTAAGTATGGGTTTATTAATTCATTAAATCAGGAGATCTCTAAGAACTGGGTGTACGCCAAAGAAGATCCTCTAAATCTAGTGAAAATGTACTAAGAAAATGAATTTATAACTTTTGGAAGTTTTGCACTATAGCAAAGAAACAATATGAAATAATTCTATAGATGCCACAAAAATGTTTTTTTGGGGTTGTCTATTGAGAGACATCATCTACCTACAATTTTTTTTGGTATTGTTTGCATTGAGACTTTAACCTGCACTTTCCTAACGACTTATTAAATATGACACCCAACTCAACTTCTGTGGGACCATAAATTCAAGAAAATATGATGAGACCCAAGACTTAGAAGCCAAAGTCAATCATTAAGACTCTCAGAAACGTTTCACACAACATTTGACAAGCCATGTTATTGTTTGGAACTCTCCAAATTACAGGCAAGTCCAGGAGGTAACCTTGGGGCAGTCTTTGTGAAGCCATCTGTGCATGGCAGAGAAAAGGTGCTGCAGGAGGTCACATCTTCAGTCCTTCCTTCTTGGAAGCTTGGACTTGATGATCTTGGAGGTCTTTTTCAACCTTAATGATTCTCAAATTCCACACTTGACAGGACTCCATCCCAAAAGATACTTTGGTTAAATTACTGGATGTGATCTGGTCCAGCCCCTCAGTCTGAGACTTCAGCCTTTGAAAAAAATCACCCCCAATATCGCAGAGTAGCTTCAAATCTCCTCAAAAGATTCAACAATTTTGTTCTTGCTTTCTTTCACTGCTTTTAACTCTTTCTAGTCCTTCCTGAGGACATTTAAGTGCATGATTGTGTTCCTCATTGCCCCAGTGAGGAACAGTTGCCACAAGCAGACCTGGACCTCCCACCAGACCCTTTGGACAACCCCTCGTACTGCAACAACACCAGGTTTCAAGTTCCCTTCAGCCAGGCAAGTACTGCAATTAATTTAGGAGGCCAGAGCAAAACTGAAGCAGTTCTCAGGCCCCAATACAGCAAAAGGATTAACCAGCTACTCAGTGTTAATTAACCCCAGGGGGACTCCTTGTGTGCTCAGGAGTTGGTTCTGTGCCTCAGCACTTTGCAGTATTGAGATGTGGAGCTGGCAGTGGATTCCTTCCCATGGTTTGACACCAGATTGGGGCTGCAGTGAGGCCACCTTGGTGGTCAGGCCATGGTGCTGGTTTGTACCCGAGCTTTTGAGTGAGTTTTGTGTTCAAAACAGAGCTTCTGCCACCCCCATCCCACCAAAGGGTCGCGATGATCTGAACATCTCCCTCCCACAGAGCACAGGAGCTCTGTGACTGCCAAACTTCGGGGCAAGCACAAACCCCATGATGGCTTTTTAAGGACAAATCACTTTCCAAAACTTCCAGAAAACCGAGGAAAACAGGATTGGAGAGGACAGAAGGGTGGTTCATCTGTAAGGAGGATATTTATATCGGATACTTGGGAAGAAGTCTTCACTGAGAGGGCTGTCAAGCCCTGGAAGGGGGAAGTGGCTGAGTCACCACCCCCACAGGGATTTAAAAGAGGTGTAGATGTGGCACTTAGGAACATGGTTAATGGTTGGACTTGAGGATCTCAGAGGTTTTTTCCCACCTAAACAATTCCATGCCAGCACTGGCACATGACTTTCCACCCAAGAGCTGGTCGGTGCAGCACAGAGGCAGGTGAGTGGTAGAGAAGGGGGGAAGGGGGCAAAGAAAATTATAGACATGACTCCAGGACAAAAAAAATGTTAGAAAAAATCATTTAACAATTGTTAAGTATTAAAATGATAATTAGGTGATTTCTACCAGGAGAACAGTGCCAAGGACAGCTTGCAGGGACCAATTTAATTTTGTTCAGTGACAAGATAACCAGTCTTATCCAACCAGCAGAAAGACTCATGTGTGATATATCTTGAGTATAACCCTGGCCAGTGTCCCACACAAAATCTTCAGGAGAAACTGAAAGGAAAACAGTCCAAATGAAGTCACAGCCAAATTAAGCACTGACCCTTGAGTCCCTGGAGCTCAACTGGCAGCAATGCACTGCGGGAATATGAAATTACCCTCACCTTTTCAGAGCTGCCATTTAACGTCCAGGTTACAGTAAGGTTAATAAAAGCAGTGCTAAAAATTTCCTGTCTTGTGGCATTTTAATCCAAGCTATTTAAATTCCCTGACCTATACTCCTCCTTGTGTAAAGCAGGTTTTGTTCATTTTCCCCACAAAAAGATGGATTTGGGAAGATTGGTTGAACATGGCAGAGAGTGCAGGTTGCATACAATAAGAATCCAGGGTTTCATTTCTACCTCTGTACGATGTTTGGTCTCTGTTTATCTTAAACATGTCACATAGCTTAAAAAAAATAATATTTTTAAAGTCAGTCTTTTCCATTTCTCAAGTTTAAACTTAAAAACAAAGTAAAACCAACCAACCAAACAGAAAACCAACACCAAAACAAAACAGTAATTTTCCACTACCTGCTTTGTAATTTGTCCAGGCAACACCAATGCCCAGCTGAATCCCAGAGAAGCTCCTACAAGGAAACAGGGGAACACACAGGTTTACATTGATTTTGGGGGTCAGAATGAGGATATGAAAAGCAGATATTGCTGGAGGAGCCTGTAACTCCCAACTGCAAAGCAGGGGCATGGCTTATGCCTCCAGTTGCCACTCCTGGCTGTCCTTCAGTGGCTGTGGGACAACCAAACCCCCAAAGTGCTCTACTCCAGGTAATCCTGGTGATCCTGCTCGTGACACACCTTAGGGCGCTCCTTGGTTAAGGCTACAGAATATCTGAGTTCTGCTGAGCTCCCCTCTCACTCCTCCCAAAACCTTGCCAATATTAAAAAATAATGAGTGAAAAAAACCCACTTGTTTTTGTTTTCACTGTGAAATCCTGGATAGCCACCATCAAAAGCAGAGTCTGAACCAGAGTTTTCTGACACCAAGGGGTCCAGGGCAAACCAAATTGCTAAAAACACTGCCTTGGGATTCTTTCCCAAACTGCTACAGATCAAGTCTGTGAACCTCTCTAATTAGGCTGGTCAGCAAGATTAACTTCCACATGGCCTGAGGATGGGCTCTGAGTCCATCCATCATCACATCAGCCCGGAGCCAAGGGGATCACCTTCAAGTAATTGAACTTTCCCATCCTGGCAGCACATTTGGACTGAGCATGGAGGAGACAGAGCCAAGACAAACAGATGCACAAGCACAGAGGAAACCCCATGGCATTCATGGCATCACCCTTCACTAAACAAAAGCAAACAAAGCCTAAGCCCCCTTTTCTTTGCTCTCTGTATTACAGATGAAGTAGTTCCATACCCATCTCTTTTATTGTCACAGTATCTCAGGGATTCTGTTGCATTCAATATCTGTTGGATATTAAATATTACCACTGAACCACTGCTGGACATTTACCTGCAGGAATACCTGGGGGTTTTTTTTATTTATTTATTATCTATAAAGAGAGGTTAAACCTCACACAGAGCAATCCCATCAAGGCCTGCCCCTGCTGAGAGCAGAGACACGAATGCTGCTGGAAGGCCAAGCTCCTTTGTTCCAGCCATACCATGATCTAATACAAAAGTCAATTTTTCTAAGCAAATCAAGTCATCCATCATCCAGAAGCAGAAGGCAGATAATTAGTGTTGCATAACCCTCTCCTGACAATTAATGGCAATATTTGGGGGTAGTATGACAAAAGGCATCCAATGTGTCAGTCTCCCATGGTGAAGGGACACAGGTTCAGATGAGCACAGAACAGAATCACAGAATGCCAGGTTAGGAAGGGAACCTCAGAGATCATCTGATCCAACCTTTCTTGGCAAAATATGGCCCAGAACTGCATCCAGCTGAACTGTAAAATTGTCCAGCATTCAAGAATCTGCCACTTCCCAGGGGGGATTATTTAAAAGGCTGATTGTTCTCATTGCAAAAAAATTTCCTCTTTTCTGAGTCTCTGATCACTGAATCTTCCCCAGGAGTAACTTACACCCAATATCCCACATCTTTTCCATGGGAAAAGAGAGTCTTCCCCTCATTTGTAGCCACCTTTTAAGTGCTGGAACCTGGTGAAAAGGTGTCCCCTAAGCCTTCTTTTCTCAAGGCTGAACAAACCCACCCGACTGAGACACACAGAAAGGAAACTTCTCCAAGGTGCCTTTTCCAAACAGGTTCCTCCCCTCCCAATCTCTTCCACAGGGATGCTTAGCTAAGGTACCAACCAATTTTGGCAGGCTGGGAAAATCCACCCTGGAGGACCCTGGAGATGTGTCCATGGCAATGCCACCAGACAGGATGGGTGCATGTCTGGAGAGGAAACCAGCACTCAACTCCCAGCCATAATCCAGAGCATTGACAGGCTCTGCTGGGCAGCCAACACATCGTGGCTGTTTCAAAAAAGCTGATTTTTCCACACCAGCTTCTCTTTGCCATCCACTAAGGGTGCCTTCAGCATCACAGCTCCAACTGCTAAGCTGTGGGCAAGCTGGGCACAATGAGGGACCTCTTTAGATATTTAGAGATTTCAAGTGTCTTGAGTTATTCTGTGAATTTGCATTAAAAACAGTGGGTCTTTCACACAGCACAATAAATACTCATTTTTTTTAAAATCCAAGCTACAATGCACTGAGATTCATCACAATTCAGTTCTCTTTTGTTACGGTTCTTTGATTGTGCCCAAGCATCCCATTCTTTCTTGCTTTTATGCCTTTAATTTTGCCTTGCAGAACAGCCTAAAAATCACTATTCACAACTGAACAGACAACTCACACTTACTTCAAAACCTTTTTCGTGTTCAAAGAAAAAAAAAAATCAAAATTAAACCCAAATTTGTAAGAAAACAGAAAGCCAAGAGAAACTTCTATGATTTTGGGTGTTTTTTTTCATATTTTCATCCAGGGAGAACAGCTATTTTCAAAAAAAATGCCTCCCAAAGAACATTTGCAACCCTGAAAACACGAACACCAAATCCCGTTGTGTTAATGAATGGCCCAGTTGAAATCAAAGGCACGTGCAGAGAGGGGTGATGTTGTTCCATGGTGAAAAAAAGGAAAAGAGAGTTCTTTGCCATGTTACAAGAGCAAGCCAGATCCAGGAACAAAATGAAGGAGCAGTTCCAGATAAAAAGACTTGCTGAAAGGCAGACTAGATAAGCCCAGATCAGCCCTTCAGCTGGTTTAGTCTCCGCTTAAAAAAACAACACAAAGAAAGAATCCACGGCCATTTCCAAGCCACTGGTTTTGGTCTGAGCATTTCCTGAGTGAGTTTTTGATCCTGTTTGCCCCATCCAAGCACGTTTCTCAGATTCAAGCAGCTTACACTGCAAAATTATTCTCTGGGAAAGCACAGCCCACTGAACTTTGTACCTCTTCTCATCCACTCTCACCATCAGCCAGCCCCAGAACAACCACTGAGACAAACTTCTTATAAAGGTGATGGGGAGATGAGAAAAGACACAAGCCAATTTGGAGAATATTCTGCATTACTCCTTCTGGTCCCCCAAAATTCCTCAAAGCCCCTCATTAGTGCTGCTCTCCCATGTTGCAGCCTCAAATTCTGAGCATGGTAAGATGTTGGGCTTCAATCACACAAATCAAACCGAACAAGTTTGGATTTCACCTTTGAAAATCAGTGTCAGAAATGACCCCTGGTGAGGGTGTGATATTTATACAGCAGCCACACTAAACCTGAGAGCCCCAAACTTCAGTCCTCAGGGGGCCAGGTGGAATAAATTACAGCAAGGGATCAATACTTCACCGAGAGGTTGATAGCCTTGTCTCGAAGGGCCTCCAAATGGGTTCCTGCTCCCAAATCCACTCCCATCAATGGATCCATAAGACATTTTCTGGATAGTGATGGATGTGGGATTGCACTCCAAACCTAAAAAACAGAGAAAAAGACAGGCACAGCCCCGTTAAAAGTCAGTTAAACTCCAGTAGTCTAAGAAAAAAAAAAGGCAAATAGAACATACAGGGCAATCTCCAAACTTCAGGATGCTCACCTGCAAAAAAATTAAAAGCACTAAAATCCAGGCCATCTGGACTATGAATGATGTTGAGGGCAAGCAAGCCACTTGACCTCCCCGTGTCTTATTTTCTCCACTGATAAAGGGCAACTTTTAATTCCTCCCTGTTCACAAAGAGCTTTGAGATCCTGAGCTGGAAGGAAAAGACTTCAGCACTTGATCAAAAAAAGGTAATGCTGTCTTCTGGAGCATTACCAGTACACAGCTGGTTGGAGTCTATCCATCACACTGCAGTCCTGATGAGCTCCCAAAAAAGACAGTTTGCTGCTACAATCTCCTGGGCCTGCAGTAGAAATATTCGAGCCAGAGTTATTTTGCCTGCAAGGCCTGAGGTAGCAGAAGCAGAATGAAATAAATGCAGCAGTCAGAGGAAGACAACTTCTTCCTCCTTCCCATCTCCTTATCCACAGAAATGCCTCACCCAGACATTCTCCAGCACTTCAAGTGTCCCAGGACTTTGGTATCAAAATAGTTCAACTCCAAGGCATGGAGATGATGGCAGCAAAGGAAGAGGACAGATAAAGGTGCTGGGAAATGATACAGCACCACATCCAGCTTCTGCTTTCTGACACCAAGGCTATAAAAAACACCCCAAACAGATGTTTCTACCACAAAAAAAAGGTTACAATCCAGCAAGAATTGCAACACCTTTGGTGTGATGGCAGAATCAAAATGGTTTGGGTTGGCAGGGACCCTTAAATGTCATCTAGTCCAACCTCCCTGACCTGAAATGTGTCCAGTGATGGGGCATCCTGGTCCAGTGTTTTACTCTTACCATAAAATTCTTCATTATAACTATTCTGTATCTAATCTTTTTAGTTTAGAACCATTGTCCTATCACTACAGGTGCTGCTAAAAAGTCTGTCTTCATATTTCTTATATTAAGTAATGAAAGGCCACTTTCATTAAGGACTCCCTAGAGCCTTCTCTTCTCCAGGCTGAACAACCCCAACTCTACAGCCTTTCTTCACAGCAGAGCTGGTTCATCTCTCTGATCCTTTTAGTGGTCTCCTCTGCTCCAACAGGTCCTTGTCTTGTACTGAGAAAGAAGCTGGAGTGTTAGGCTGGATGGCATGAGCTGTGATGCTTCATTCTGGGCTTGGATATTTAAATTTCTCATGTTCTGGACCAGCCATTTCCCTCTGACATGCAAAAAGCTGGGAATGGCCTCCACTTTCTGTGGCACATGACCACATGTCACACGATGTCCTCATTGATAGATACCTCAGGAAAGGGCTAAAGTCTCTTTTTGGATGCACTGACACTGACACTTGCAGCCATTCCTTTGGTTTGTCCTCCATGGAAAGCAAAGCACCAGAAAATCCCAGTTCTGCGCTGTACTGGGAACAGCCTGATGGCCTCAGGCACCTGTTCTGCTTCATTCTCCTTTTTTTTTTCCTTTTAGAGTTTCAAAACCAGGCAAAAAAAAAAAAAACAGCGCTGAGATGCACCAGCCAGCGAAACTCCACAACCAAAAGAAAGCACTCACCAAGAGGATGAAAGTGCAACTGCTTTGAGAGAGAAATGGTTGGGAGCTAAATCCATTAAAAGTGGAGCAAATCCAGAGTGCAGCTTGCCCAGCCAGCCTCAGTGTACCCCATAACTGGCACCTGAGAGGCTGCAGGTGCCCCCAGAGCAAAAATCCTTCATTTTAGGGAAACCTTCAGCCCAAACTTATGAAAGCCAAGCTGTGAGGGACCGAGCAGCCAGAGAGAGGGTGAGGGTGTGTGTTGGAGTGTGCTTCAAGGAGACAGAAAATGGAGCACACAAGAGGAACCAAGGAGCAAACCTGCAAATGAGACACTCAACAGCAAAACAACGCAGCGTGTCAGCCCTGTAAAACCATGGAATGCACCCTACAATTGTACTCTCTCCCAGGAGACCTCAGAGCAACTTCCAGTAGCTCCTGAGGGTCTTCAAGAGAGGTGGAGAGGGGCTTTTTAGCAGGGCATGGAGTGATAGGATAAAGGGTAATGGCTTTAAACTGAAAGAGGGTAGGTTTAGATTGGATATTTGGAAGAAATTCTATATTCAGAGGGTGGTGAGGTCCTGGCACAGGTTTCCCAGAGAAGTTGTGACTCTTCCATCCCTGGAAGTGTTCAAAGCCAGGCTGGACAGGGCTTGGAGCAACCTGATCTAGTGGGAGGTGTCCCTGCCCATGGCAGGGGGTTGGAATGAAATGATCTTTAAGGTTCCTTCCAACCCAAACCATTCTGTGATTCTGTGGTGTCTGGATGGAAATGCTTGACCACAACCACAAAACACTACAAGAAGCAGCTGAAGATTCAGTTGAGGAGTCTGGGATGGATCTGGGGACAAACCTCAGCTCTCCCAGGTCTCAGGTGAGCTCAGAACTACCAACACAACCTTCATCACAAAATGCAACCCGAGATCCAGCAAAACTCTTACCTGGGAAAATATGGCCACATGAAATATGGTTACAGGAAAGTCTCTGGGCAGGGATAAGGAATTACCTTATTTTCCTTATCTCCCACAGTTTAAGATCACTGCAAGCAGGGATGTGGGACAACCAAACAGCTTGGGAACTGCCTCTGTACAGAGATTGTTCCTTACCCACCCTCTCTCTTTAGAGATAAGCCAGTGGAAACATTCCCTGCCATGGCTTCCCCAAGGCCACAGACAGCAAACACGGAGTAAAGTTCTACACCCTGTTGTAAAATTACTTAATTACAACTGGGCAAGTGTTGTTTTGGCAAACAGTGAATGTGTCTATTTTTTCTCCAACAGAGTGGTGTGAAAGGGGGAGAGAAGAAGGGCTTTTAGAGCACTCCAAATGTTTCATGTTGATTTATCATTTTCAGGACGTGTTTCCATTTTAAAGCTTTTTCTCCTTGTAAGGGAGGAAAAATAGAAAGAATTGAAAATGAAATATTTTGTTGTAGCTTAACCAATCTTTTTAGCAGCAGGCACCTCCCACCCCATCCTACCAAGCTATTGAAATATCCCTTATTCACACAGCTCTGAAACCACATTCTTACCCCACAGTAGTATATTTACAGGAAAATTTAAAAGCAGATCTAAATGCCTTTAATTTGATTGGCAATAAAAGCATTTCCCTCCCCATCCCCATGCCACTTCCCAACTCTTTTGTCTACTGCTCCTCGGGGAGACTTGTCCAATTTACTGTGAAGGCAGTTTGTACAAATTGGAACAAGCATTTCCTAATGTGCACAGAGGAAAAAAAAAAAAAAAAAAAGAAAAGGAAAGAGGAAAAAAAGGTTTTATCACAGGTTTATCCTCATCACCTAAAATACAAATAAAAGAATAACCACATCTAAGCCAGACTAAAAGGACAACTCATGCCAGGGGCATTAATTTGTATTTTAATGAATTCAACTACTTCTTGCTTTATATATCCTGTAGAACCAACCATGCCATGACTAGAACAGTAGGATGTAGGATCTCAAGGAAAGAGCTGGTCCATATTTCTTGGAATAGGAAAGATATTGGCAGATAAAACCAAGCAGGCAAAATTATTAAAGAGTTCTACACCCATCAGTCTCCATTTAGAGACACTTAGGTGGGCAGCATTAGTGGTGGGAATGAAAGGTGAGATTACAGCATGGAAGAAATTGGTTTGTTACTACTACTACTATTATCATTATTATTATTATTATTATTATTATTATTGTTATTATTATTGTTGTTGTTGTTATTATTATTATTACTATTATTACTATTATTATTTTACTATTACATCTCAATCATTTCAATGCTCTTATCTCAACCCACGAGCTTTCTCCCTTTCACTCATCCACTTCATTTCCACCAACCTGCTGGGGATGGCAAGGGAGTGGCTGTGGGGAGCTTTATTTGCCAGCTGGAATTAAACCACAACAGCACTTCAGAAAAGGGATACGTACTTAAAGTTGAGTTTGGCTGAGAAAGACATGAGCTGGAACATTTCTTTCCAGACAATACTGGAAAAAAAATGGGAAAGGAGGAGAGACATGGACATATTGGAGAGAATCCAGTGAGGGACCATAAAGATGGTTAAGGGATGGGAGCACCTCCCATGGAGAGGCTGAGGGAGGTGGGACTGTTCACCTTGAAGAGGAGAAGGATGTGGTGGCATTAAGGTGTGTAAGTATCTGATGGCAAGAAGCAAACACGATGGAGACAGACTCTTCCTGGTGGTGTTCAGTGACAGAACAAGAGGCAAGAGGGATTTAAATACAGGAAATGCCAGTTCTAAACAAAAAAAACAAAAAAACAAAACAAAACAAAAAAACAACCAACCAAACAGAAAAAAAAAACCCCAAAAAAAAAAAAAAAAAAAAAAACCAAAAAAAACCAAAACCAAAAAAAAAACCAAACAAACAAAAAAAAACCAAAAAAAACAAAAAACCCAAACCCCACAACTGTTTGTTTTGGGGTGGGAGTGGCTTTTTTGCTTATTTTGTGGTGTTTTTTTTTTTTTTTATAGTGAGAATCATCAAACATCAGCACAGGCTGCACAGAGAGGCTGTGCAGTTCCCATCCTTGGGGATATTCAAGCCCTGACTGATCATGTGTCTGAGAAACCTGCTCTAGGTGACCCTGCTCTCAAGAGGGGTTTGGACCTCCAGAGGTTCTTTCCTACCACTGGGATTCTGCAATTTTCCTTCTGTGATACCTGAAGCAGCATCAGGGCAGTTCATGGCCCTCTTGGCAGACTGGAGGACACTTACTGTGCCCATTTTCTAAATGGGTGGAGAAAAGAAGAGTAAGAAAATTGCAAACCCACCAGGTTTTTTTTTCCCCCATTTCATATAAAAACACTGGAATAAAGCCACTGAAAGCCACTGATGGTGAAAACCAGAATGACAGCCACTTTTAAACCAGCAGGAAGTCATATTAAACCAACCTTCAACTCTTTATAGAAGTTAGCAGGTAGTGAAGTTAGCAGAGAAACAGCTGATATTATCCTGTTATGCTCTCACGTTTGCATGACCAAAGAAATGGATTGGAGGTGCAGGGAATTTTTTTTTTTTTTTAAATCATAAAATCATAGAATGGTTTCTGTTGGAAGGGCCCTAAAATTCCTCAGGTTCCAACCCCTTGCCATGGGCAGGGACACCTTCCACTAGACCAAGTGGCTTCAAACCTCATCTAATCTGGTCTTGAACAATTCCAGGGATGGAGCAGCCACAGCTTCTCTGGGAAACCTGTGCCAGGGCCTCACCACCCTCACAGTAAACAATTTCTTTCTAATACCTAATTTAAACCTACTCTCTTTCAGTTTAAAGCCATTAAATGCTCCCAGTGGACTGCTGCCATAAGGAAAGAACTATCTTTGTATGGTGTCCACCACACTCTGCTCTCCCCATGTGTATTTTGAGCAGTGAGCTGGATGATGGAACAGGAACTATCCTCATCAAACACACACACAGCACCCAGCAGGGGAGGTAAATGACAGCTCCAGCCTCCAGAACAATCTTAACAAACCACAAATGATGTGCAACAAAAAAAATAAGGTGCTGCATAATCCAGGTCAACTGCAGGGGCCTGAATTTAGAAAGAGCAAACAAGAGCACCAACAGAGGATGGGGAGCTGCTGGCCAGTGCTGCAGAGAAGGGTGGATGGATGCCACAGACTTCAAGCTGAACACGGATCTGCAGTGACATTTCCTGTAACAGTGGCAGGCACCATCACGGGATGTGTAAATAGGATTACAACCTTCTGGACAAGGGAAGCAAACCTTTTGCTTGACCCCACACTGAGGAGTAGGCAACAAGCTGTAGGCAACAAGCTCCAGCAAAGATTTTGTCAGAGACTGAAGAGAGTCTGGAGGGCACTCGGAGAATGACAACAGGTCAAGAAAACACAACCTGATAGGAAAGATTGAGTAAATGGGGTTGCTTGTCTTATAGAAGGGAAGATTGATGGGAAGACTTAATCCTTCAATTCTGCAAAGCTGCTGCAAAAAGACAGGGAGGAAAACATTCTTTTCACTCCTGTTGGGCAAGACAAGGGACTAGCTCTAAACCAAAGCTGGAACGATGAACTGAGACATGGGGAGAGCCTGTGAGGAGGGATGGAGCACCTCTGGAACAGGCAACATGGAGAAAGGTCTTCTTGCACCTGGAGGTGATAAAACCAGCCAGTACTGGGTCCAGCCCTCTTTAACATCTTCACTGATGACCTGGAAGATGGGGCAGTGTATCCTCAGCAAGTATGCTGGTACCACCAAACTCAGAGGAGTGGCTCCAAGCCAAATCCAGCCTGGCCATGGACACTTCCAGAGATGGAGCATCCACAGCTACTCTGGGCAGCCTGTGCTGGGGCCTTACCACCCTCCTAATATACAATTTCCTCCTAATATCAAATCTAAGTCAGCTCTCTTTCAGTTTAAAGCCATTACTCCTTGTCCTGTCATTTCATGTCCTTGTCCAAAATCCCTCTTCAGCTTTCCTGGAGCTCCTTTAAGCACTGGAAGGGGCTCTAAGGTCTCCCTGGAGCCTTCTCCAGGCTGAACAGCCCCAGCTCTCTCAGCCTGGCTCTAGAGCAGAGGCACTCCACCTCTCTGATCCCCTTCATGGGTTTCTCTGGACTCACCCAGGCAGCTCCACATCCTTCTTATGTTGGGGACCCAACAGCTCCAGGTGGGGTCTCACCAGAGCAGAGCAGAGGGGCAGGACCCCCTCCCTCCCCTGCTGCCCACCCTGCTCTGGATGCAGTCCAGGACAGGGTTGGCTCTCTGGGCTGCCAGAGCACAATCTCTGGGTCACGTTGAGCTCCTCATGCACCAACACCCCCAAGTCCTGCTCAGGGCTGCTCTCAATCCATTCTCTCCCAGCCTGTGCTTGTGTTTGGGATTGCTCTGACACAGGTGCAGGACCTTACACTTGGTCTTGTTGAACTTCACTGGGTTCACACAGCCCTCCCTACCTCCCCATCCTGTCCAGGTGCTCCATTCCCAGCTCCACCACCACCTTGCTGATGGAGAAGTGCCTTCACTGGAGGCTTCAGAACTCATAATGATGATGACACCTCCACTTCTGGATGACCCATCTGAGATATATTTTTCTGAGAATTTTCACCCAGATAAAAATCCTTTGATCAACCAGCCTGACCTTCATAAAGAGCTTGCAGATCATTTCACATAAATCATCTTTACACATCAACCCCTACAGCCTCTGGTCAGCCCAGGTCACCTCTTTCCATAAGAGCCTCCTTGAGGCTCCAGTTAATGAAGGATCAGCCTCAGACACTCTGTTAGGAGAGCTTTGTCTTGTCAACTCTTAAACTTTGCTGTTTGATCTCTCTTTTGCCTTTTAACCTCCCCTCAGACGAACTAAACACATTGACCTCCTTTCATTTCTCACTGGGAGATTTGTTTACAGGGGAACCACAAGGAAGAATACTCAGCATTTCCTTGCTTTCCATCCAGCTGCCTCCAGTTCCCTGCCTGTAAAACCAACAGACAGATGCAGAGCTCTCCTGCTGGCAGAGTACCAGAGGCTCATGGAACAATTTGGGTTGGAAGGGACCTTTTAAAGGCCATCTAGAACAACCCCCCTGCGATGACCAGAGATATCTTCAAACAGGAATAACTTGGTTAATATGAAAGTTTTTCCAAGTCATGAGATCAAAGGGCATATTTTCAAAGCCTTCCACATAGGGTTGACTCTGTCACTCATGTCCCAGACATGCTGCTTTTCAGCTCCTTTTCTTAGATTTTTCTCTCAATTATTAAAACCAAAACTCAATAAACCTGGAAGTTACCTGCAAAACTGTCTCTTTTCTCTTTCTCCCAGAGACTGAATTTATGAACAAGCTCTGTTGTTGAATCACCTTGTTCTGTTTTGTTGGTTTCTTACTCAATGGTTTCAGCATCGAGTTGGTGTCATTGCACAAATCCCTGAGTGCCTCCTAACACAACTGTCAGAGGTCAATCAGAGTAGCCAGAGGGGACAACTTTCTTCTTTTTCACCCTGGGCCTTTGAGGTAATTTATTCCCTTCTGGATCTTTAGTGTAGTTTGTAATATTAACGTCATGTCCCTGGGTGGCTTTGGGCTGGCAAGGAGAGGAGAGCAGTGTTCAGGCACTGCAGAAATGCCTGGCAGGAGCATGGGCAGGAGCAATGCCCTGCCTGCAGCAGGACTGGGGCTGCAGCAGTACAGATATTTCCTCACACTTCGCTTCCCAGCTGAGTTCTAAAGCTGATGGAAGAGTGAAGTCATCCCTGTCCCCACAGCCTGAGGACCTCACTGTCTAGCCTAGGTTGACAAGACACAAAATATGACAACAAAAACAACAAAACCCCCAGGGCATTATATCCATAATCTTGTACAAATTAAACTGACTTCCAGAAGCTTCTAGAGACACTTCTGTGGTACTTGACTGGTGTGACATCACCGATGACTGTAAAGAGCCTGACTCAAGCTCCTGAACCGTGCTCGTCTCCCCTCCTCCACTGAAGTGCACGACAGAGCGAAGCGAACGCCCACGGCCCAGAGGAATTGTGGAGTAGGTGCAAAGCAAAACCAGCAGAGATTATCTCAGAAAAGAGCTGTTCCTGCTCTTCTCGAGATTTGCTAAGAAACAAGGACAAAAATTCTCTTTTTGCATTCTTCCTCGTCAAAGTCCTTACTTGAGGAAAGCACCTGATCACTTCCTAATGGATTTGGTTTCCCTTTCCTGCAAATAGCTGCCACTGTAGGGACTCCAGCAGCAGAGCATTTTGTCCCGGGAACAGATAGGATCAGGACAGGCTGCAAAGTCAGAGACAGCGAGATAAGACATCCATGACATTTTATGGAGATACACACCGAGCCACAAGCAGAGACAGCCAGATCACTCAGCCTCTAACTGCGATGACACCGAGAACTCTGTCTGTTCTCAGCACATCTGATTGCACCCTTTGCTCTGTCTCATTTTTCATCCAGCTCAGCAACACCACACAAAGCCAACGGGAACAGTGCCTGTCTATCCCCTTCTTTCATCACTCAGTCATCCCCAAGATTTGCACCTATCAGGTAGAAAAGACCCTTTCCTGTCCATCAAAAGGCACCTCCAACCCCACCAAGCTCTGGATGCCTCCACCCAGGACCTCCTGTTGATGTCAGAGGGTTTGAGATCTGACAGACAGACGTGAAACATAAAGGCGAAGGAAACCACAAGCAACAGAGATAGGAAGGGATGGATGCAATTCATCTGTACACATTTCACGTTACACCAATGTCTGCACATCAGACATGAAGAGCAGTGGCAAGGAAAGCAATCTGGAAGCTTGCTGTTCTCCTTTCATGTCAGTCCCAGCGGCCACTTCAATAAACAGACTCGTCTTCCACATCTACCTGACTGCACGTCTTCTCACAAGAGAACAGAAGACAGGCTTCAAACCCTGCTACAAGGCACCAGAGACAGGCTGGCCTTAGGCAAATGCCAAGAAGAAGGACTGGATATGTTTTGTTTACCTTGGGAATCTCAGATTCACAGACTCCCCTGCTCCTCCCCCCCCCTGCCATTTAAGCTGTGTAAACTTCTTGAGACCAAAACTACCTGCTAGAAAAAGTCTTCCATCAAAAGGATCACAGATGCCATGGAAAGATGGATGCCTTCCACCCTCAGAGCACGAGGCAGCACACCCCGAGACAGTTTGGTTCCCCAAAGCAGCAGCTGAGGGTGATAAATGACAGAGTGATGGCACAAGCCAGGCCAGCCCTCAGGACCCAAAGAGTTTTATTCCTGGAGAAACAGTCAGGCCTCTGCGATACTGAGGAATTCAGATCAAGAGAAAAGGAGGCTCCTGAGTCTTAGGGAGACCAAAGATGTTTTGGGCACTGAGCTGTGTGTAATGTGTTCTGCTGTTCCAGGCTATATCAGGGCAGTGCTTATATGACTTAGTGCCAGGTCACTCTGAGCTCATTTTGATCCAGATGTGATGTCATCTTTCCTATTTTTTAAACTGACATTAATACTACAGTTAAACATTTCTTCTGGCTCCTGCAGAAGATGATCTAGACAGCTTCAAACCTGAATTGCCTGAATACAAATGCTCCAAAACTCTGTTGCTTCTACCTCAAGGGTTTTCTTTCTATTTTTTACCTGTATTGCCTTCTTCTATTTGCTGTTTTGTGCCATGTTGTCTACTTTTTGTGAACCTTGCATGTAGAACAGTCTTAATCTATCCATATGCTAGACAAACACAGAAGTATTACATATTTCAGTGAACAGCAAAATTAAATTTCCAGTCAGTTCAAAATCCAGGTTTCATCCGCCTTTTCACTGGTTACAAAAGATGAATATTAATGTCTGTTTGCTGTAATAAAAAACAGGGAGGAGGAACACAGGAAAGAGGGAACTGGTGTCTAGTTTGCTACTCTGACGTTAGAGTAAACTTATTAATTATAAAAGATGTACACGCACGAATGGACAGAGACCAACCGCACCACACTAGGTCAGCTTAACAAAATTAGAAATGGCATTTATAAATTTATATTGGATTTCAACAGAATAATGAAAAATGCATCTGAGGATGGCAACAAATTCTGAGTCCACAGGAACATCTTGATAGACAGAACTGCAATTTCGTAGGAGAGGAAGATGCAGGGCAAAATGGGTGAATTAATAAAGTAATAGATTCCTAAATCCCAGGATCCTGCTCCCCCATCGCCAAACATAACTCGTTTCCACTTCCCAAAGCAGAAATATTGTTATTCAACACACACAATCAGAATATGCTCTCACCTACACCAGTGTTCACCACCAGCCACATTATAAATAAATCTTGCAGAGGGATAAATGAGGAGCAGCAGGGTCTGGTGAAGACACAGGGCACAGTGGGAAATAAAGAATCTACTTCTACCTTCGGTTGCCATTTGTCAAGAAACACAAAACAACTTGGTATCTTCATTGCAGGTTTCCTACAAAGACCGTGGGAGATGATGGAGGTCACTTAAGTCCAGTGTAAATCTAACTCAACAGAACACAAAATCATCATGGAAGAGACTTCTGAGATCATTGAGTCCAACCCCTAACCCAACACCAGCAAACCCCCTAGGGCCACTTCCAAAAGGCTTCTGCACACTTCCATGGTTGGTGATCACACAGCCTGTTCCAGTGCCTGACCACCCTCTCAGTGAAGAAATTTTCATGAATCACAGCCCAGAGTCAGCAGTGGCTGTGAGCCAATTCTCCAGCCAGATTAAAGTGAATCTGCTAAAAAACTTCCAGTGAACCTGCCATTATACATATTTGAGGAAAACCAAAACCCCAGTCAATTTTCCAACTCATTCACTTCTGCCTCAACCCCTCACTGACAGAGAACATGGTTATTATTATTAATTCTTTCAAGTCATTCTTAATATCTCACCAATCTGCTGTTCACAGGAGTTTCTGCCTGTGTTTTTAAACCACAACACAATCTCCCTAAGCCAGGAGGGAAGATGAGCATTGTGTTTACCTTTATTTCAACTTTCCCTCTCCTCAAATAAAAAACATTTTTAAAAAAGTATTTTTAAAGTAAGGAACACTCCACAGTAGAAGCAAAGTCACAGGGAGGCAAGGAATTGCTGGGATTGCTTGCAACAAGGCAACAGGATGGATATTAGCATGGACTGAAGAGGAACGAGCAGTAGAGATGTTTTTCACCACAGACATTCACTACAAGGACGCAGCAGAAAAACACAGCAACAAACCCTCAGAAAACACACCAACAACCAACTCTCATTAGCTGGGCATGCAGAGCCTCCTGCCACATCTCCTGTAAGAGAGCACAGGATTAGCATAGCAGGACAAAAGAGCTTTCACCTCGTTTGAAGGCGTTACAGGCCAGGACAAGAAGACAGAGAGCACAGAGCACCTGGGTAAATACGTGCTGTCAAAGGAGTTCGACTTCTCCAGACCAGCTCCACTCACAAAGCATTTGCTGAGGAGATGGCAGAGACAGCTATAAGCCCGAGGCAGCCTGTGGAGAGCTAAATTCATCCCTTTCCCATCTTTCATTCACCCTATGAAAGATATTTTGGAGTACCTCCACCCTCATGCTGAGAAAACTGTGTTGGTCAGGTCTGCTCTGACACAGCCTCTGATCAGTTATGAAGAGACCCTAAAAAAGCCCCATTTCAGCCAATTTCCCAGTTCACTGGGCATTGGAGGACTCCTCCTTCCAGCTTGTGTAGCACATGATGGCACCAAAGGGAACCAAGAGCAAATATCAGGGAGGAAAAGCAGCTCCTCTCCAGCGCGTGACTCATGTGAGAGGAACGCCAAGCCCCGAGCGAGCCAAGGCAAAACAGCTGAGTGGCAAACCCTGCACAGGGGACAAGAGCTGCCCTTTAAAATGCAGACTGCATTTTTTATTTTTCCACCAAGAAAGAGGCTGTATTTTTTATACTATGAACTGTATATAAGACCCTGGTAAAGACAGGATGCACAGTGTGGGGTGTGTTTGTCGAAATGTGGGTGCCAAATACCATCTCAGATGTCCTGTGAGGCCTGGGGGGGGCCCTGGAAGACCTGACTGGTCTGCACAGCTTTCTGTGCTGGCAGAAAAATGGGAAACAGCTGCAAATTAAGGCACCTAAATCACAGAATTTTTTGGGTTAGAAAAGACCTTTATGATCACTGAGTCCAACCAGACACTGCCAAAGCTACCACTAAATCACGTCCCCAGGTGCCACATTTACACATCTTTTAAATTCCTCCAGGAATGGTGACTCCACCACTTCTCTGGGAAGTCTGTTTTGATACTTGACAAGCCTTTTAGTGATGACATTTTCTCTAACAGCCAATCTAAACCCCCCCTTAGCACAATTAAGGATTATTTTCTCTTTTCTTATCACTTGTTACCTGGGAGAAGAGATCAACCCTCACTTCTCAGTGTGCACTCATAGCTACTGGGAGAGACTTAAATCAGTACAGCCAGTGAAGAATGAAGAACCAGTCAAAATGCAGAGGGTTCCTACTTTTCAGTAGACAGAGGAGTGGAGGAAGTTTGCAGCTCCTGGGAAGCACAGCCATACAACAGATTTTAAAAATCCCTGAAGATTTACCTTTACATTTTTCATTTTCATCAGTCTTTTCAACATTTTATCCAATTCTACCACTTTTTTTCCTAATACAGTAGAAGAACTAAAATTGTAATGTCTCATCAGACTGGGAAAAGAATATTGGAGTGTGGGAAGAGCCCATAAAATAACACCCCATGGACTCCTGAGTCGCCTGGAAAAGGCAAACCTCCCCCTCCTTTACCCAGGGTAAGAACTGTGGGGTAATGAAGCAAATCCAGGAGGGGATAGGAATGAAAAAGAGAGAAAGAGAGAAAGAGAGAAAGAGAGAAAGAGAGAAAGAGAGAAAGAGAGAAAGAGAGAAAGAAAGAAAGAAAGAAAGAAAGAAAGAAAGAAAGAAAGAAAGAAAGAAAGAAAGAAAGAAAGAAACCCTGATGTAGAGCCTAAATGAGCAATAACTTCATCCACAGACTGTTGTACATCCTGAAACCTTACATGGGTTTAAAAATGTAACAGGACTATGGAAAGAAGAAGGGGGGAAAAAAGGAAGAACAAAACCACATTGTGTTGTACCAAATGTACCACCTCTGAGTGAAGGAACATGGGAAAACAGTGGGAGAAGCCCAAACTTTTCTCATGTTCTTCACAAAACGGCCTGGATTTGGTTCATTTTGCATGGACACGCCTGTCCTGACCCAGTTCATCTCTTCCTGTGATAATTCTAGAAGGAAATCTTTCAGGAGAGCACAAAACCAGACAGTTCAAGAGCTGCCAGGCTACTTGAAATTCACCCCTTCTGGTCAGCTGCTCTCTTTTACCTCTCTCCATGGCCATGGTGAGGATGGCTCCACTCAGCCCCAGTAATTTGGATTTATAAGCAAGGTTAGATCCAGCCCTAAGAGTCAGGTTTGAAGATAACCAGATCCCCATCACTCAAGAGAGGAGAGAAAGGATGAAGGAGAAAGCCAAGAGCATTAACAGAGACCTGTCACATACCAAGGGCTCATGGCTGAGCATCCTTCTGTCTCCAGGCAAATCAAATCTAAATCCATCAGTGAATTTATGAGGGTGAACACATTTTGGAGACTAAAGTGAGGAATGGGAACAAGGAACTAACAGGTGCTGAGTTCACACCTGATGAAGAACATGCAAAAGATGCATCTGCATTGTGCTTCATTTTACTGCTGTGCACAGGAATACTGTAATTATGTGGTGTAATTGCATCCCTGTTAGAGATGAATGTGAATTAAGGTGGCTGTAAGGCATAAAAATATTTAAGTCCCAATAAGGTGAGGTGAGAGACAGACTCTGCTCTGCTGTACCTGCTCTCAGCTGGTGACAGCAATGCCCACAGAACTTCTACCACACAGGAATTCCCATTCCAACATCATTCCAACACAGAGATGCAATTTTGAGTAGAAATACAGACTCCCACACTTGATTTTTCATATTCTCTATCCAAGCCTGTCTAATCTCACTGGCCCCATTATTTTACTGGTTGGTGGATGTTTTTAGTGACTTGACTCTACGTAAACAACAGGATGCACATTTGAGAATTGTTTCTCCTTGCCCTTTGTAGCCATCACCCAGGTTTTTAACTGGTATTTTTTTGCCTCAGAAACCTTTTTCAGCATGAAGAAAGTGCCATTCTGAAAATAAATAAAACATAAAAGAGAGGAGACCTCTATAATGGAGTTGGGACATGGACCAACAGAACTTGTATTTCCAATGTTCTATTGCACCCTTTGCTCGTGTTACATTCAGAGCTTTGGGAAGCCAGCCAATCCAACCAGACACAAAATAACCCATGGAAATTACAGCTGCAAGGTGCCAGTGACAGCCAAAAGTGTTTTGATGGGGAAAACTGAAACTGAAAATTCAAGAACTAGGTGAAAAGCATAGAACAGCTTATGCAGAAAGAGAAATGTCCAAAAAATAAAAGGTGGACTGAGGAGATTTATCACCACCAGCACTCCCCAAAAAAGAAAGTGATAAAGGCAATGACAGAAGCCCTGGGCAAAAATTAATTGGACAAAAGGTGGGGGAATTTTCAGCCTTTCCACAGGTTTTTGCTTCCTGTCTTACCTCACTGGAGGATCTAAGGGGTCTAGAAGAGCCTGAGGGGAGGGGATGTGGTGGTTGCTGAGTCCCTGAGCACATAAAGCTCTTCTGAAGACGCATCACAGAAAGTCTGAGGACACCTCTCTGTTTCCAAAACCACTCACAAGCTCATGGCTCCTCTTCAACATTTTTACAAGGACATGGGGTGATAGGACAAAGGGGGAATGGCTTCAAACTGAAAGAAGGCAGGTTTTGATTGGATATTAGGAAGAAATTCTTCCCTGTGAGGGTGGTGAGGCCCTGGCACAGGGTGCCCAGAAAAGTTGGGGATGGCCCAGCCCTGGAAGGGTTCAAGACAGATCTCTGAGCAACCTGGTCCAGTGGAAGGTGTCCCTGTGACAGGGGTGCTGGAACTGGATGAGTTTTAAGGTTCCCTCCAACCCAACCATTCAATGATTTGTATTCCCCTTGGTAAATAACCTGATTAAGTCACATTTAACTTTAAAAAAAGAATGCTCAAAAGACAAATCAGCTATGCAAAAATGAAAACTGTCTTTAAATTTAAAGAGGATAGAAGAGCTTATCTGTTGTATCTTTCAAATCAAACCCAAATTTCACTATTAAGAGGAATATAAAAACACTGCAACTGGAGCATAAAGGAAATAGTTTAAGGTCAAATAAAGCCACAAACAATTCAGACAATTAAGATCATGGGAGCACTGGGAGGGTGCAGGGAGTTGTGTCTAATGGGTTCCACAACGAGACCAGAAATACTCCAATCGAGCAGTGCCTCCTTCCTTGTGCTGCCTTAATCCAAGGATTAAATATTTCCATGAACTGGCCCCTAATGATCACATGCCCATAAAAATCAGAAGGTATTGCTGTTATTTCAAGTAGGTATCATAAACTACTGCATCAATTAAATTTTGCCAGGCACTGTAGACACTGCAGATCTTTCAGAATAAATTGTTTCAGTGCAATAACAGAGGATGTGCAGCCTCAGCAGGGAAGGGTAGTCCCACTTTAAATTGCTCAAAGGAAACACCTGCCTCTCACAGGCCATTATTTGGCAAGGAAACATTTTAAAAATCCATTTTTAAATACTCAATCCAAGAAGTGGAGATAGCCACTCTCTGCAGATAAAATTAAGACAAATTATAAAAGAATGAAAGGCTAAAAAAAGAAATCTGGTCCAGATGGATTCCCGGCTGAATTCTATAAAATATTTACAGATCTTCTGTCACCAAAACTTACGTTTCTTTTTGATGAGGTGGAAACCAAAGGCTCTCCACCTGTCTTATTTTTACTTTTTGGTTTTAAACCCTCGTGGAAGATATAATTAAGTTTTTTAGAAGAAAAAAAAAAAAAAGGGAAAAAAAGAAGAAATAAAGCCAAAACCAAAATAAGCCACCAAAACCCAACTGACTTTAATCAGTGGGTAATTACTACAATTCCAATTAATCAATGGTGATTCTACAAATTCTATACAAAAGAGAAATTGTCCCTTTGCTTCATGTAGTCCAAAATTTTTCCCTAAATTCTAAGTTCAAGATTTTGATCATTAAAATAGGCTTAGCTCGGATAAGCACAGCCTGATACCACCATCATTCACATAATAAATTAACAGCCTAGTCCCATGACAGTGCTGTCTTTAGATACCAAAAGATACTTTATCATGTGTCAGAAGGGTAAAATACCCACTTTTTCATTTCAGACCAGCCAAAAAAGTTTTCAATTTTCTGCTCTTAAATCTGTACATTCCATTTTCCAACAGCCAGACTGACAGAGCTCAGCTCCCCGAGGAGGAGGGAGCAGTGTGTACATGACATGCTGACTGACTTTCTGTTTGCTGTGGTCCTGTGGGTGATGGAGCAGAGGGAAACAGAGCAATCCTTTAAACTGCCAATTATCCCATCAGTCCTGGCAGGACTTTTGGGGAAGGAAGTGACTGAACACCAGCAGCTCAACCCTTTTGTTTCAGGGTGTGCATCCAGGCACTGTTTGGTACCTCTGGATTTAATGCCCTGAAACCAGGGGATGAAGGTCCAGGTTGTGGCTCTCAGATTTCTTGCCCAAGGCTCTGCATCTTTGTTCTTTTCCATGCCTCGAGTAAGGGAGCCAAAGGTCTTAAAGCAGGAATTCCTGCCACAACAATCACAGGATCACAGAATGTGTCTAGGTTGGAAAAGCCCTCAAAGATGAGAGCCCAGCTCTTCCCCCAGCACTGCCAAGGCCACCACTAACCCAGGCCCCCAAGTGCCACAGCTACACATCTTTTAAATCCCTCCGGGGATGGTGACTCCATCACTGCCCTGGGCAGCCTCTTCCAAGGCTTGGCAGCCCTTTCAGTGAGGAAATTTTTCCTAATGCATGTTCTAGACCAGAATTTTTTGTCTTTGTTGGCTGTTCTCAGCTCTATGCAGCACAAAGAACTATCTCCATATATCTATTTGTAGATTAAAAGGGAAAAACAAGCAAAACCCACCCCACTATGGTCTGCTTCCAAAGTCTTTTCACGTAATATGAGATAAAAAATTAAAATGTTTTAGATGTTGGAGGTGTAGCCCTTTTTTCTAATCTGACCTTGGATTCATTACTCAGTTATTATGCTTTTTACAAGTGAATTAAGAGACTACATAATGATTTGGTCTCCACTAGATGTTGACTTGATAAACACTACAATTAATTCAAATTACCATGCTGCCCTTCCTTTCCCTTCACACTTTCAGAAACGTCTCTCTAAACCAAATCTATGATTACCCGTCATACACAAAAGCTTCAGAAAAACACTCCTCCACAAGCATATGGCAGAGCAAATTTGTCCAGCACTGCCGGCTTTCCATGGCATTTATCTTGAGGAAGGCATTACACAGCGATAGAGGTGCCTCCACGTGTTGGCTTCCCTCAGAAAGGCACAGAGCTCTCCTTCATCCCATCGTGGAGTGCACTGTGTCCTCAGGAGAGCATCATGCTCCCAGAGGTGCTTCAGGCACATGAGGACTGGAATCAGCTATCCCTGATCTCAGCTGTGATATCCATTCTGAAAGTCAAGGCTGTGCTTTCCAGGAGCTGCACCAGGCGCACGCCATGGCAACCAAATTCAAGTGCACTTGTTTGGAACCCTCACTTACTCAGAGAAAGAAAAAAAAAATGTGGTGGGGGGAGGAAAAAAAATAGCAGCAAGTTTAACCAAGCACTTTATGGACAACATAATTTACAGAATCATTTAGGTTGGAAAGGATCTCTAAGATCATCAAGTCTCATCTTTGACTGATCTCCACCTTGACAACCAGACCAGAGCACTGAGTTCCAAGTCCAGTTACTTCTTGGACACCTCCAGGGATGGGGATTCCACCACTTTCCTGGGCAACCCCTTTCCAATACTTGACAACCCTTACCATGAAGAAATTCCTCTTGATGTCCAACCTGAACCTCTGTGGTGCAGCTTGAGACCATTTTGTCTCATCTTGTCCCTTGTTCCCCGAGAGAAGAGACCAACACCCACCTGGATGCATCCTCCTTTCAGGGAGTTGCAGAGAGCACAAAGATCACCCTGGACCCTCTTTTACTCCAGGCTGAGCCAGCCCCAGTTCCCTCAGCTGTTCCTTACAGGACTTATTCTTCAGACCCTCTCCCAGCTCTTTTCCCTTCTCTGAACACACACTCCACCCCCCCAATGTCTTACTTGAAACGAGGGGCCCAGAACTGGACGCAGCGCTCACCGCGTGTCCTCACCAGTGTCCAGCACAGAGGGACAATCACTGCCCTGGTCCTGCTGGCCACACTATTTTTCATACAATCCAGGATGCCCTCGGCCTTCTTGCCCACTTGGGCACACACTGGTTTATGCCCAGATACACAACAGCCCCAGTTTAAAACATGGCAATAATCAGCACACCCCCACCACCACCCCACTGCTCCTGCTATTCCCCTATGCAAGAGAAGGAAGAGCACAGGGAACAGCCCTTCAGCTATCAAACATTACAGCAGCTGCTGGTATGAGTTAACCTGAACCATTACAGCCTCCCTCCTGCATCAGGACATTGTCCCAGAGCACACTGAAGCAATTCAGCCTCCCAGATTTAACAGCATGACACCGGTGCTCAGGTACAGCGAGATGGAAAAGCTCTTAAAATAACAGCCCCAAACGGTGTAATTTCATTAAGGCAGGCTGACCCTTGCTGCTTCTGCTCATGTTCCTCCCTGGTATTGTTACTCTGTGATTTAGTTCACTCCCTGGAAAAACTCCTTTTTCTTTCAGTCTTCCCAGTCATGTATATATTTATAAATATAAAGGAATAAAGAGAACAGAGATAAACCCTCAAGGTATTTCCTTCCATGCTGGTTCAAGTGAGAATACAAGATATTCTGTGTGTTACAGCCAGTGGTTTGCAAGAGTGTGCACAGCCTTTCTTCAGTGCTTATTTCATTACCAAAATCAGGTACAAGAGCTAACAGTGCCTGATGGATACAGAGAAGACTCTCCAACCTCAGCTGATGGTTCTGCAAGTTAAAGGCTCAAAAGTTATTAAAAACTACAAAACCCACAAAACCAAACAAGGAAACAAAACCCAACAAAACCCCAAAAACATAGGATGGTTTGGGTTGGAAATCCAGCCCTGCCCTCCCTGCCACGGGCAGGGACACCTCCCACTATCCCAGGTTGCTCCAAGCCCCATCCAACCTGGCCTTGGGCACTTCCAGGGATGGGGCAGCCACAGCTTCTCTGGGCTCCCTCTGCCAGGGCCTCACCACCCTCACATAAAGAAACATAGAATTTCTTTCGAATATCCAATCTAAATCTTCCCTCTCTCAGTTTGGAGTAATTTTCCCTTGTCCTGGTACTCCAGGCCGTTGTCCAGAGTCCGTCTCCATCTCTCTTGAAGCTCCTTTAGGCACTGGAGAGGCTTTAAGGTCTCCCTGGAGCCTTCCCTTCTCCAGGTTGGACTCTCTCAGCTGCTCTCCAGAGCAGAGGGGCTCCAGCCCTTGGAGCATCTCTGTGTTTTCCTCTGGACTCGCATCACGAAGTCCCTCTCTTTCTTAGGTCATAACCTTGGGCCTGGATAAATTACTCCAGGGGGTCTCACAAGAGTGGAACAGAGAGGGAGAATCCCCCTGCCAACGAAAACAACACAGATAAATTAACCTTGAACAACTCCCTGGTCCTGGTAACTCAAGGCAGACTTAAATTTGCAAAACATGAACAGTCTGAAAGCTGCATTTCCTGCAAGGGGAAGACCTGGTGAGTTTTCACTCATTTCATTCTCCATCTCTTCTCCAGGAATTCTGCACACAAAAGTTTCTCTTTTAGAAAAACAATATCACTTTTGTGGGTATGGCAATCTCTGTATTTTAAATTTACACCCCATTCTTGGAAGTGTCCAAGGCCAGGCTGGATGAGGCTCAGAGGAACCTGGTCTAGTGGAAGGTGTCCCTGCCCATGGAAAGGGACACTTATATTCATTCTTATATTAATTTCAATTCTATATGTTAATTAGCTTTTGAAATAACCCAAAAACGAGTCCCCTTCCAGAATCTCTTTAAAATACTTGTATTTGTCAAGCAAGTCTCAATATGTAATTCCATGTTATTTGCTCCTCTCTAAAACAAGTCTGTAATGAACCAAACAGAGACACCAGAATCCCAAATAAAACCATCAACCTCAACCTAAAATCCTCTGGGGAGGGTGAACACCAATCTGCAATTTCAAACTGTGGTCTCAAGAGAGCTTCTTCCTTTCCTAAATCTGTCAGAACTCTCGACTGTCACAGTCCAAACCAGCCTCTTATGCTGTTTTACCCACGGGGAAACCCAGAAACCACATTCACCAACCTTTGCAGAAACCTGTCACATTTTTTACTTAATGAAGTAGAATTTAAAAGCATTTGAATAATTATTTGATGCATTTCATGACTAAATCAACCCAGAACTTTTCAGCCAGTGAGGAAGACAGGGATATAAACTTTGTTGGTTCAGTACATCAGTGCCAACCTTTCTGACAGGACTGGGTTATTTCACCCACCAGCCCCTCAAAGAGCACTTGGTGGTCAAAATATTCAGTCTTCCCCTTAGGGAAGCTTTGATAGCCCCATATGGATTGACACCACCAAAAAGGGGTCCCTGCCTGTGGTGGGGGGTTGGATAAGATGGTCCTTAATGTCCTTCTCAACCCAAACCATTCAATGATTCTGTGCCTGAAAACCTCTAGAGGCCTTTTTGTACCCAAGACATGACTTTTCCATGTTTTAACCCCTTCAGGAGTCACCAACAAAACAAGAGAATCCAAAGCCACATGTGACAGCACTTCCACTCCACTGACAAACCAAAGACAAGAACTTGCCTATGAATTGTAAAGAAAAATGTTTTCTTGAGGGATTTCAGTCTAGCTGGCATCTGCTTGAAGCCTCCTGCTGTCAGGTCTAAAACACCCCTGGAATTATTAAACATTACAGCTGACAAGTTTCCTACCTCAGAAAGATTGTTCTTCACTCCAGGGAATTTTGTGATAGACCTCATCTTGATATAGAGGAATTGATCAAAGAACTGAAAATTAGTGGCTGCTTGGGTAATCACAGTTTGTTCACTTAAAAAAAAAAAAATGTCAGAAATTATTAAAGAAAAATTAAGTCTAGAACCTTGCTAGTTTTAAAAGTCCTGTTTTAAAAAGGCATTTAATTATAAAAGTAGAAGGGTGTAAGAGATGATAAAAATAACAACATGTAGGAATTGCAAAGGTATCCCTTCCTGGATAGCCGCAATTCTCAGCTAGGAAAGATGGAAAGTTTTCCTACATAAAGAACTGTATAAAACAATCCAAAACCTTAGGTTTGCATATGTACTTGGGGAAAAAAAAAGGAAAACCAATCAACCAGAGAAAAAATCCACAAAAATCTCCCCCGTGCCAGCACAAAAAATGATACAAGAAATCAACAGCCAAAAGAATAGCCTAAATAACCAAGAGAAAAAAGGTGGAGGCAAAAGTTAATTTTCACAGTGGAGCTGGACAGGAGACTGAACTCAGGAACAATTCAGATAAATCAGGAATGTTTGTAAATTATTTCAACCTTTGGAAAATATTTAAAAAACATTCAAACACAAAATTTCACTAAAAGTCAGTGGAAATTAATGTCCACCCCATCAGTTGCTCAGGAAAGTCCAAAAATAGCAGCTCAGATGTGATTAAATCCAGCAAGCCTGGGTAACACGAGCACCAAATGCTGTGAAAGAGCAGGGCAAGCAGCGATTTGGCTCATTAGTGCTGATTTGTGACACCATTTGGAAAGAATCAAGGGAATTCCAGAAGAAAAGCTAACGTGGAATCAAAACAAAAGGGTAAAGAAGGTAATAGTGTGCTCATTAATGGCCTGCCAGTCTAACAACAAATCCAGGAGAAGGGGGATAAAAAAGAAAGGAAAGATGAAAAAGAAGAAGAAATAGCTGATGTTGGACTCATTTATTAAAGAAGAATTATTTAATTTGGAGCTGCAATGGGCAATTTAACACTTCCTTTCTCACCAACAAGGAGACAGCTCAGTGCATTGGTTCTTCAACTGCTGGAAACCTCAGCCATGAGAGACAGTTATTAAATATTCAAATCCGTACGGATTTATGGAAACTGTGGTTTATTGAACCTCAGGAAATGTTCTCATCCACTGACAACATGAAACCCGTGAGGCAGAGCATCATCCTGAGTGACCAAAGAAAACCAATGTGTCCCAGAGTTAAAAATCTCATCAACCACAAGGTATCAGGCTATAATTACATGGAAACAAATTCCAGAGGTGGGACAAGTTTCCCAAACAGTCCAACAGCAATGGATTAGGCATTGGAATAGTCTGGCCCTGTCCAGCTCTACTGCCAAGTTTGCTCAAACACTAACAAAGCATCAAAAGAGAATCCAGAGAAAGCAGGGCCTACAGGTGAGATGGAGAAAGCCTTTGGACAAGTGCACAGAGCCCCAGAGTCAGGGAGAATGGCTTCAAACTGAAGGAGGGAAGGTTTAAATTGCATTTCAGGAAGAAATTCTTCCCTGTGAGGGTGGGGAGACCTTGGCCCAGGTTGCCCAGGGAAGCTGTGGCTGCCCCATCCCTGGAATTGTCCAAAGCCAGGTCAGACAGAGCTTGGAGCAACCTGGGATAGTGGAAGGTGCCCTTGGCCATGGCAGGGGGATGGAACTGGATGATCTTTAAGGTTCCTTCCAACCCAAACCATTCCAGAATTCTCAGAACTTGTTCCCTTGGCATGCAAAACCTGAAGCTCCTGAAAGAATGCAGCACCAAAGACAACTGACGTGGAAAACCGATATTCAGCATAAAATTATGAGCTTAGGTCACATAAATTCAGGAAAAAAAAATCTCCTTTGGCCCTGAGGTTCTCAGAGTTTCCAAGCCATGCTCCCTGGATCAGAAACCTCTCATCTGGAGGCCTGTCTTGAGCCAGTGGTTGGATCCACAGCAGTGTCACCAACACCCCAGCTTTGCTGTCTGAAGTCCTTAAAAAAAGAATCACCCTCTTCCCCAGGAGCTATTTACATTCCTTCCTTGTTTCTCTCTCTGTCGAAATGTTTAAATTATACAAATACATCACAGCCTTACTCTTCTCCATTAAATATTAAAAGGATTTTTTGTTTGTTTGTTTATGTTTATTTTGGCTGTTTGATCCCTTTTTTTCAATTTAGAAATAGAATGTAAAGAAACAACCGTGCTCAACTTTGCATTAGTGCTGCTCTACCTAAATTATTGTATTACAAACACACATCTTTCTTGTCTTTGCACAAAATTTTGTTTGATAATGGAATTTTAAAACATTCTTGGTATCTCACCTAGGAGGGTGTTTCTTCCAGGAAAGCAGAACTGCAAACAAATATATTTAATGCAAGAATACATAAGACCATTAACATCATGTAGGGAAGTAACTACAGTACTAGGAGTGGAAAAAAAAATGAAAATAAATCAAAATAAATTTAAAAAAATAAGAATGGTGGATTTATATTTACAGAAACAGAAAATTTGGAAAGACAGATTTTATTTTAAGTCATGGCTTGAAACAGCTCCTGGATTTCTTCATTACGGGAAAAAATCTGGGGTATGGAGGGAATGTGTGGTTTTAATTTCATCTTTATTTCTCACTACCCAAATGTACTTGAATTTGCAATAAATTAATTTTCCTCAAGTCAAGTCTGTTTTGCCCATGAGGGTAATTTGCCAGTGATGTCCCTGTCTGCATCTTGACCCATGACCTCTCTTATCCTATTTTTTCCCTCTCATCCAGCTGGGAAAGGGGAAATGAGCAGCTGGATGGGTGCTTGGCTGTTTGCAGAGGCTGATCCACCACGGGTGTAAAACACAGCTGTTCAGAGGTAAAATGAGAAAGTTCAGGTTCAACCATGGCCAAAAGCTTGGGCCTGTTCCTGTAACTCTTCTCCTGACCCAACTCCTGCCTCTCACATTCATGGAATTTTTCCCTTACCCTGAGATTTGACACTGCTGTTTTTCCACTTGCTCCACATTCCCTTACAGGACAGTATTTCCCTCTTGTAAAGCTATTTGCCAACCTATCCCTTCCTCGCTTGCTCCACCAAAATACTCAACATATGAGCACCCTTTAAAACATTCCTCTGCAATCTGAAATGAACAATTCCACATGGAAGCTGTTTGGTTTCGTTTTTTTTTCTCCTATGTTTATGCAGCAACTGGGATCCCCAAGTTGCCTATTAAAAAAAAAAAAATAAATATATATATATATATATATATATATATATATATAAATATATAT
>JACBWW010000003.1:65046701-65072785 GCA_020086605.1 Lanius collurio
CTGAAAGACTATAACAACAGAAACCAGCAGAGATATGATTAAAAAAAAAATGAAATAAAATCCACCAATCTGCATTCATCCCAGCTTTGGTTTCAGCTATTAATGTGCAAATGATAACTGCTCAGATCTGCTGTGCTGCAAATTGCTCAAGCTCAGATTCACTCACCTTAATAGGAAGCTAATAAGAAAAATGTTATTATTCATCTCTGTTAGGTTTACCTGTGAGTGATGATCTGGGCCATGCACACAAGATCACCACTTTTGATTCTTAAGACATGGACATTTAACAGGTTATTTAAGTGCCATTTTAGCTACGTGCAGCCCACTGTCCTTTGCTCCAGAGAAGTTATTCCAGGCATTTTAACTCCAGAATTTCATACATTTAAAACAGAGAGTTTAGTTTGTTCTCTTCTAGAACATCAGAAAGTTGTCAAATTCCCATTTGTTGCCTTTTAAGTCATTTATGTGACCACAAGGTACCTTCCAAAGAAGTGTCCATGTCCATGCAAGAGTACCAAAAATTACTGAGTCCATTCATTCCTCCTGCAATTTGTCCTACTGGATTTCATGTCCATTGCTGGAGGTGCACACACACCTTTTCTCTCCTGGCAATTTATCATCTCCCTGGTCCAACATGTCACCATCACCTTTTTTCTTTTCCTGAATTACATAAAACTGCATTTCTGTGTAATTTCATGCTCCATTATGTCTCTAGCATGAGGAAGCACATGATTACCACGTGTGGGTTATAACACATTTTCCCTATTAAAGGTGGTAGCCTGCAGACTGCAGAAACCACTGAGAATTATTGGCTACAAGAAGACTATTTTTTGGTTGGGGTTGTTTCTTTGCTGAGTGGCTGGAGAAGGGGTTTTTTTGGTGTTTTGGTTTGCTTGGTTGTTTGATTTTTTTAATTTTTTTTTTTTTCTTGCAGACCACAAAAAACCTGCAAAATCTGTTTTGATTTCTCTTTCCTCAGCAATCTCCAGATGGGGAAGAGCATTTGAGGAAGGTTGAAAAACTCAACCCATAGCAACCAAAATCATGCAATTTTCAGCTCAGACTCCACTACAGATTCTGGCTTCTCTGACACCTGGTACCTTTTATCAGCTCACCCTGCACTGAGTAAATCTAAGTAAATGACTGCAGTGGTTTCCACATCCCCAGCAGGTGACTCATCCATTAACACCAGCCCTACCAAACTCCTCAAAAACAGGATACCCCAATTCCTCCTCTTCACCCCACTTATCCTCTGTGCACCACCACAGCAAGACAGACAGATCATGGAATTATTTAGGTTGGAAAAGACTTTTAGGATCATCAAGCCAACCATTAACCCAGCACTGCCAAAGCCACCACTAAACCACATTCCCATGTGCCACATCTACGTATATTTTAAATTCCTCCAGGGATGGTGACTCCATCCCTTCCCTGGGCAGCCTCTTCCAATCTTTTTTGTGGAGAATTTTTTCCTAATATCCAATCTAAATGTCCCCTGGCTCAACTCAAGGCTGTTTCCTCTTGTCCTGAGGGTTGTTGCTTGAAGGAAGTGCAACACATGGCTCCATCTGTTATCACTTAAACCAACAGCCTCCAAGTGCACAGCCTTCTCCATCTGTATTTGCCTTCCCATGGAGGAAAAGAAGAAAGGGAAACAGAAAATAAAAGCAGGATGAAATCCCCCTGGAGGAAAAGAAGAAAGGGAAACAGAAAATAAAAGCAGGATGAAATCCCCCTGATGATATTTATCTCCTCTCTCACTTGCACCTACAGACATTGTCTGTCTCCACCCCTGAGCCACCAAACAGGTTACAGAGCAGAGGAAGGAAAAGCAGATTTAATCATAACTCTCATTATGAAGATGCCACCAACCAATGCTTCGTGTGCAACAACATTTCATTCAAAACTAAATTAATTGTAGAAGTTCAAATAATTAAGCACATGCATAAAAAAATAGCAGTTTTACCATCCTTTAATGCTCAAAAAAAACCCCCAAAAAACAAGACACCACTGTGGAAGTTAAATGTTCAGCTAAAGGGAGTGGTTTAAATCTGCAGGAAGGATCTGACTTGGATCAAACACTCCAGACCAGAAGAAGAGAAGGAAAGGGAAAAAGGAAAAAGGAAAAGGGAAAAGGGAAAAGGCAAAAGGGAAAAGGGAGAGGAGAAAGTAAGCTATAACCTTCCAGCCTGCCCAGGTTGTCACTGCACCATCCCTTTCCCCTCTGTCCCTGAAAAATTCACAAGTTTTAGCCATACTCAATAAACTCATGGTTTATAAAACTACAGCCTTTCTATGTATCATGCCCTAGCTGCTCAGGAAAAAAAATCCAAGCAACCAACCAATCCCCTGTATTTGATGGGAGGATGCAGTAGTGGGTATATAATCAAAAAAGGCAAAATCTCCCTATTTTACTTCCATAAAAACCTCTCCAGAACTTCAGACCACTCTACTACTACTCTGTACTACTGAATAGCTCCATATTTCACAGTCTCTGTCTCTGCACATGCCTTGGATTCTCACATGGCCATCCAGGAGCTCAAAAATGTCACGTCTGTTATTAAAAATAACATCCAAACACATTTTCCTTCATTCATTCATAGCAAGAGGTGCTTCTTTCTGGGTGAACTTCCAGCCTGCTTCAGCAAGCAGAACTGACTCACTTCTCCCACAAACTAGTGCGTGCCTTTTACATTATTCATACTCCAAGTTGTTATTTCTCTGCGTTAGCAAACAAGAACAAAATATCCAGGGTTTCATTTTTATGTCTTTCAACGAGGTTAAAATGCTGTCGATGGATTTCTTCCTCAAGCAAAAAGTTTGCTGGACCAACAGCCTGCTGTAATTAAGGTTAGACACCTCAATTAAAAAGAAAATACAATTTTTGGTGTGTTGTTTTTTTCCTTGGCAGAATCACCATTTCTGTATGTGATACAGGATGATGCCAGATAACACATAGCACATAAATATAAAATGATAGAGATTAGTAAAGACTATTCTGAGTTAAATAATAAACATACTGCAGCAGAATTTTCTTAAAGGTGCTGGACCAATATGCAAAGGAATTGAGATGGAAAAGAAGTAATTAAAGAGGTAAATCCCATCCCTGACCCAGCTGCTATCCCAATCTTCAGGGTGTTTATCATAGCCTGAAGCTTTCACCAGTTTTAGTTTGACAAATGGGGAGTGGGGAAGAAAAATAAAAATTAGATAAAAGCATTATTTAGGATCTCTTCCATATTAATTAAAAACCTGCTGATGAGACAGAAGAAACAAAGCAAGTCATGTTACTGCCCAGAGAGGATGTGGATGCCTCATCTCTTTAAGTGTTCAAGAGTAGGTTGGATGAGGCTCTGAGAAACCTAATTTAGTGAGTGGCACCTCTGCCCGTGGCAGGGGGCTGGAATCTGATGGTCTTTAATGTCCCTTCCAACCCAAACCACTCAGAGATACTCTCTATATAATATATAACAAATAAAATGGCTGCAAATATAAATACATAATTTGGTAACTTTCATACTGAACATGTTTGGTTAATGGTTTGAGTACCAGGTTAATCAGATCCTCTGCTCCCCACTCCCCCTCATCCTTGGTCACCTGGGATGCTCCCACAGAGCAAGGGAACATCCCAGCTCTCTTCCTACCCTATTCACTGGCTGCATTTAGAGAGCTCTGCTTTGCAGCTATAAACTGCAAGGTTACTGCAAGATTTTCCATCCTTTCTCAAAATACAGGTGGGAATGATGCAAAGAGCAACGGGATTCCCTTCCTGTTTTCTATCACTTCTTATTTTTCCTTTTTTTTTTTACTCTGAGTTTCCTTTGCAGCAGAACTTGCATAAATTAAACACTGAAGAAGGGTGGAAGGAGCAGAGAGGGAATTGGAAGGGGGAGGGAGGTGTAATGCAATTATAACACCTAAACCAATCTATTACAGAGCTGCAGGGGACAAGGACAGAGAGATCCTGTCGTGAATAATTCCTGCTACTCCCGAGGGCTTCACCAGCTCAGCTCCAGCCTCCAACACCTTCAGCACCAGGAGCAGGAGCTGCCAGTCCTGAGCATGAAGGCTTAAACTCACTGGACAATGGACACATGTCCTGCTCCCCCTGGCCAGGAGTGATGCAGATGAAGCACAGCCAAGCTTTAATTAAAGAATTGATAAACACGTCAAGGTGATGGGAGGGCTGCTCTGCCAAGGTGAGTTTTGCAGGATTTAGGGCTGGTTGGATCTGGTGCCTCTGGACATGTGCTCAGGCTGTGTAAAACACATTTACCAAATGCATCCTCATCCTCTGAGTCAGTGAAATTAACTTCTCCTTTGAAAAAAAAGGCAGGAAAAAAGTGAATGCCACAAAGGAAACGGGAAGTTCCAGATGCTTTGCCTGGAACTTCATGGGAAGAACTGCCAAGACCTCAGGGTGGATGAGGAGCACTGATGTTGTGGAAAGGAGTGGGGAAATTACAAATGGAATTCAGATTTTTATTGCACAAAAAGAGAAGGGAGAGGGATGAAATCCTCAGCTGTGTGCCACCGTGTCACTTCCAGAGAGTGGCTTTCTGACTGCCACCATACTTCACGTGGCACTTTTAAAGGTTATGGCTGAAGGGGCTCTTCCAGCAAAGCCTTCAATGAACTCTGAGTAAAATAAAAACACACATGAAACAAGCCAACAACAAAAGCAAGGCAAGGACAAAATTTCTGAGCAAACACCCCCCCAAGGGCTGCTGCCTTGCTCTGCAAACCTTCCTGCCACCCTGCCTTCTGCAGCACTCTCCCAAATTAATTTACTGGCAGGATCATTTATAGCAGCACCGAGGTTCAGTAAACAGTGAGGCACATCCTACCACAAGGTCAGGAGCAACCTAGAACTGCAATTCCTGTCTGCCCAGCCAGGCAAAATGAGTGTGCAACACCACTCACATTTCCAGGCAAAATGTTTCCATTTCCAGATATCTGCTACCAGCAGTGAAGAGCTCACAAATAATAGATCATGATATGAGCTCAGAGAAATTTTTAGAGGAAACAACTGGGGATAACCAAGTTCAAATACAACATAAAGAAAAATCCTGCCAGTTCACACTCAGGAAAACAACAAGCAAACTACAAATTAATAAAGTACACCCAGTCAGTATACAAACTACTTCTCCCTATTTTGACTTGAACAATAAAGTCCTAGGAGTTCATGATGTTGTCCTCCAGCAATCACCATCATCTTGCTGATATCTAAATTGGAAAGGAGGCTCAGGGGAGACCTTAATGCTCTCTACAGCCTGAAAGAAGGCTGTGGGGAAGGGAGGGTCAGCCACTTTTCCCAGGCTTCCAGTGACAAGATAAGGGGTACTGGCCTCAAATTGTGCCAGGGGAAGTTCAGGTTGGATTTAAGGAAAATTTCCTCACTGAAAGAGAGGTAAAGCATTGAACAGAGAAGCAGTGGAGTCATCATCCCTGGAAGTGTTCAAAAAAGGGGCAGATGTGCCACTTTCCCACAGGGTTTAGTGGGTGTGGTGGTGCTCATTCAAAGGCTGGACTTTGATAGCCTTAAAGGTTTTTTTCCAGTCTTAATGATTCCATGACTCTATGATTCCACCTCAAGATGCTTCTCCCTGGACATGGTTCACCCCAAGGGCCATTCAGCAGCTCCACCAGGTGAGGCCATCAGTGGTGCCATCACACTTGATGGTTACAAAACTGCCCACAGGCAGCAGAAACCAAGCTGGAAGCTCCCTGATGTCCACAAGCACCACCCAGCTGGAAAGTCATGGCAATCAGAGGTTTGCTTGTCCTCAATCCTATTTCTTGTCTTTTTGGGCCAGTGGTGTTATGGAGAGGTCATGGCTCCCCCGGGCTGATGGAGAGCCCTCTCCAGCTGGTGAAGGGCCTGGCTGTAAAACAGGAGACTCCTGGTGCTCTCCCAGCTGAAGAGCAGTTTGCACATTCCAGATCAGCTGCAGCCTGGAGGGCAGATGAGTCAGTAAAAAACACACCCAAAACCACCTAAGGAGATATTCCTCAATCAACAGGCACCCAGAGAGGGAAGATCTGCTTTGATGCAGTAGGATTTGTGAAGTATTTCATGAGCCACATTCACTCACAGGCATCACAAAGAATGGGACATTCCCTGGCATCAGAAATATTTTGACTTGCAAGGGGTGTCCTGGAGTTGGGATCATTCTCCCACCAAGGCATCAGTTACACCACCTAAAACACACCAACTGAAAACTCCTTTTCTTTTTCTCTTCCTCAAGCTGAATCACATTTGGATTTTACCTCTGGGGTAACAAGGATACTGATGCAACAGGAACACCCAAAAGCAGAACATCAAATTCCTTTTTCCCTAAACAGTGAATAAACATTACTTTGATTTTTAAGGTGAAAACCAAGTGTTTTCATTGTTCACTGGGGCTCTGCATGAGTGTGTGTGTCCTGGTGGGGGTGGGATAACCATAAAAACATTCCACATGGAAACAGCATTAGCACATTCCTTTCGCAGACATTTTTCTTCTAACAATTTACTCTTTCACAGAATAACCCCTCTCGTTCACCACTCAGTACAAAAAATATAAATACATCAGTCTATGACTACAAGAGCAGGAGGTGAATAATATCTGGTGGTTTAAATCTTGTTTTTCTTGCTTTTTTCCACTGGTTGCAAACTCTGAGGGAGTCAAGCACCTTATTCAGGGTATCTGCTTTGGAATAAAAGGAATCATTTTCCAGGCCATAGAGGGGCTAAGAGGCAGCTGCACTTTAATCCTTTCTGCTGTGGAGAACAGCTGGCTATGTTCCAGTAAACTGTTTTGCTTATTTCCCATCTTTATATTTATTCACTTGTTGATATTAAAAAAAAAAAAAAAACGATTAAAAAATTTAGAAAGGGACAAGGCCAAAGGAGTGGTGGAATAGCAGGTGAAGGGTTCAAGAGCTGCATGTCCAATGTGCACCAGTGGCAAGAAAACCCATCCATCATTAGTTTGACTTCCTCAGGAAAAATCATCTCATTTCCAAGTGGGAAACAAAATCTTCCCCATAAGCACATGAACAGCTGCAGACCCAGGATCACATTTTCAGTACAAGTGAAATTTCAGTCCACAGGAAGCCACAGAGGTGCTCCAAGGGCTGGAGCCCTCTGCTCTAGAGACAGGCTAGGAGAGATGGGGCTGTTCAGCCTGGGGAAGAGAAGGTCCAGAGAGATCTTAGAGACTCTTCCAGTGCCTGAAGGGGCTCCAGGAGAGCTGGAGAGGGATTTTGGACAAGGGATGGAGTGACAGGGCACGAGAGAATGGCTTTAAACTGACAGAGGGGTGGTTTAGATTGGTTATTGGAAAGAAATTCTGTATTTCTTCATGTGAGGGTAGTGAGGCCCTGGCACAGGGTGCCCAGAGAAGCTGTGGCTGCCCCATCCCTGGAAGTGTCCAAGGCCAGGTTGGATGGAGCTTTGAACAACCTGGTCCACTGGAGGACATCCCTTCCCATGGCAGGGAGTTGGAACTGGATGGTGTTTAAGATCTCATCCAAGCCAAACCATTCTGTGATTCCATGATTTTTTGGAGGATGAGAACATCCTGGGCAGCTGAAGGCAGTGTCTCTTTGCAGGAAGGCCTCACTACCTGCCCTCGAGGTTTGTTTGCATTCTGTCCCACCAAGGTGGCTGTGCTGCCAACACCCCACGTGTTTAACAGGAGGAACAAGCCTTTTGCATTAGGAATTAACCCCCAAATATATTATAATTATAATATATTGTACTCAGCCACCAAACCCACCTTCCTCCCTGCTCTAAAAAAAAGAAACAACCCAGAGGGACTCTCAGCATCTCCCCTTCCCCAAGCACAAAGTGGATGCTATTTAAATCCAGTGACAATCTACAGCCCACGAAGGACAGAGGGACTGAATTTGGGGATAAATTACGTAATACAGTGAAAAATAATAATCAAAGGCTGAATTCTGCTATTTCCAACAGGCAGCTCAGCATCCATAGCTGTGCTCCTTAGCTGTGTTCTCTTACAAGAGCATCCTGTCAAAAAGTAACACTAGGTTTCTACAGCCCATAGCCCATAGAAGGGACATTTTTATTCTGCTAATTGATTAAAAAAAGAGGCAAAAATAAAATCAGCTTTTGAACTACCTAAGAACAGTAGCGTTTTGGCATGGAATGATGTTATTTAAAATGAGTTCAGAGTCCTTAAAACAGCACGTTTGCCATGGACAAAGCTCTCTGCAGGCACCTTCTCTTGCCTGCAAGGATGATAATTATTTTCAGAATAAATCCTAACTTGTAGTTTGCAACATCTCTTGCAGCCCTTTGAAACAGCATGATCTGAATTCTTTTCAGTGCAGCACTGCTGACCTTCACACATATAATATTACATTCATTAAATATCCTTTCTAGACTTGTTGCTGAGTTTTACCACTCTGGACAACTTTTCCTGTCCAAGTCTGTAACTCCACACCATGGAAGGAGAGGACTGTGGGTAGTACCCATGAGGGTCTGATGCTTCTATTTTTTTTATTTTCATGCATCAATTTTCAAAACAGGTTAGGAATAACTGGAAACTTCTTAATTTGCACTGTGGGCAGGCCCCCACTCCAAAAGCAATTGCGACACTGTGGCAGGGAAAAGCAAACTTCTCTGGATTTAATTATTTGCCATTTAATTTGTTAACAGAGTTGTAGCTGTTTACAACTTTGTAACTCTCTGAAGCTTTTTGCTGTTCAGGGAAAAGGGGGGAAGATCGATTTTAATGCATGCATCCAAACAAAGCACATTTTAGTGCTTAACAGGGACATTTTGATGCATCAGTAGATGTCACACCTTTGGAATCCACAGTAAATACACACTGTGGGAATCAACACATCATCAGTGCTTCTAGGAGCAGCAAAAATGAACCAAAATGGATCAGACATTGATATCCTTTGGCTGGAAAATAAAGCAGATTGCTTCTCAGGAAGGCACTCGGAGCCCAACTTCCCAACCTCGCTGCAAGCAGTGGCAGAGTTATTTACAGGCAACAGGGGCCTACACCAAAATTTACTGGGAGCACTCGATGCTTTCCCCTTCATTTCAAGTTCCTTCAGCCCAGCATTTCCCATTAGTGCCCCTGATGGATGACTTTGTCTTTTACTGAGGACATCACAACCCCGAGTTTTTTGCCAGTCTAAAACATGACATTTCAAAGGCAGCCAGGACTCCAAAGGACTTCCACATAGCTCCTCCAGATCCCATACCAAGTCAAATCAGAGAAGAGTGGTTGTATCCAAAGGTATAAATCCTCTCTGGCTGACAGATTTGGAGTCAGGCACTTCAGAGACAGGGTGAGAGGGGTGGGCTGATTGCACAATCCACATCCTAAATTCACCTGAGCATTTTCATCTAACAAAATCTCTGTTATCACAAAACCAGGGGACTCTTAGAAATGCTCTTCCCATTCCTTTTCTAGGGTAACTGGGTGATTTGTAGGATTTAGTAGGGGGAAAAAGGGCAGAAAGAGAGTAAAGCTCAGAAGCAGATGCTCTTGTGGATGGCTTTTATACACAGCCATCAAATGCCTACAGAATGTCATAAAAGGAACTTAAAATGGGATACAATGACCCAAATCAACTCTACTGGGCCTAAACTGCTACAAATTTCTTTGAAGCCCTTCCGTCTGCCTAGTCAAGGACCACCCAAAACTACTCCTCAAAATCCCATATATTTTGCTTCACCAATGCCAAATATACCAAAATGCTGTTTTCCACCTGCTTTTCCAAGAGGCCAGTGCAGAGTGCACCACAGAGCTCATGTTTCAATAAACCAAAGCCTCCCTACACACATCCATTAGGATTAAAAAACAAATCACAGAAGCTGCACGGATCAAGAGAAATTCAAGAACACCGATCCTTCTGGGATGGTATCTGCCACAAGAGTGTTATTTTCCAATATTTCACTTGTGATCACCAAGGAAAGGCAATTAGTGGGTTACTCCATGTATAGAGACAAAGAGGAACACCTGAATTTAGCAGCAGACAACTCAAAGGATGACCTGGTCCACTGGGAGGTATCCTTGCCTGTGGCAGGGATGTTGGAATGAGAAGATCTTGAAGGTCTCTTCCAACCCAAACAATTCCATGATTCTATCACAAGAGCACTTCAAGATGTGAAGGGGAGGGAAGGAGACAGCTTCTGGGTAAACCATCCAATATTATTTTTGGAACACTTTGTTAAAGGCAATGAATTCAATAAGAGAATAACAGGGACAGATGCAAGCCCTCCTGCAGCACTGGTTCTTTGCCTCCCACCCTTGGATCCCTCCTGAGAAACTCTAAGAACTTAAAAAATAATTGTAAAATGCTAAACTAATAATAATTGTATTGTAAAATGTTAAAAAAATATAATTGTAAAATGTTAAAAAAAATGATTGTAAAATGCTAAACTAAAACACAAGGAAAGGCCAAGTTGAATTACTGCACTTCAGATAAATTTTCATATTCATCTTCCCATTGTGCACTGTGCTGAGCACTCCTGGAGATACAGATGAAGGGATTTTGGAAAGAACAAAAATGAGAGTGGTGAGGCACTGGAAGGGTTGCCCAGAGAACTTTTGGCTGCTCAACCCCTGGGCTCCAGGTTGGATGGGGCTTGGAGCAACCTGGTCTGGTGGAAGGTGTCCCTGCTCATGGCAGGGGGCTGGAACGAGATGAGCTTTAAGGTCTGTTCCAACTCAAACCATTCTTTGGGGGGAAAAAAGCTCAGCATGGAAATTTGTCACGAGCAATGATGGCAGATCTCTCTCAACATCCCAGAAGTGGTTTTGTGCTGCACTGGAAACGAGAGGGAGGTTCAGAACTGTGAAGTGAAGAAGTCAGCAGCTTCTCCACAGCCAGAACCACTCACAAGCAACAAAAAAATTGGTTATAGAGAAACCTAAAGACTCAGCCTCTATTTTATAAATGAGAATAACACTGACCTACTTTCCAGCACACTTGCAAAGCTGCTGGAGATGCCACAATGAAAGGCACTGCAGAAACCTAAACACTGCCTCAGACACACAGCAATAAGGTTATCACTGGAATGCAGCAAGACACTTTCTACAGTGAAGGTAACAGATAACAGATCAAATAATACAGAGAGCTGGAAAACTTTTTTTTTTTTTTTTTTTAAATATGTTTCTAAAAACTATTCAGGACATACTCTTGCAAATGGTGCCCCAGATCTTTTCATAATCACAAAAAGTAGAAGGATACTTCTTTACACAGCAAGGATTGTCTCTGGAAGAACCCCATGAGATAACCTGCATGGAGCTTAAAATATGAGCTTAAAATATGAGGATGAGCTGATCCAGCCAGGATTCACATCTGTATGGGAAGAAGGAATTAATCAGGTCTTGGGTGATTCAAAGGAAGCCCTCTGTGGTAAAATGGAGGAATGTAAAAAGAACATTTCTGGTGGAGTGAAAAAGAGGTCTTGGACACTGTACAATATATTTAGCTTTGCTAGGGGAAAATCAAAGCTAGGCTGTTGAGTTTTTTAGAAATAACTTGGTTTCTCGCTTGCATTCGTAAAGCTACGCAAATGAAGCTCAAGCCTCCACCAAGATGTACATTAAAATTATTATTTCTTTTCAAAATGCTGAATTTGCCCTTACCATTTATAGAGACAAGTTTTCAAATCTTCTGCTGCAGCAGTTCCTCCCCACATTCCCACTGCCTATGAAAAGACATTCTTTCCTCCAAATGGGAAAAGAAAGTCAATCTTTGCAGTATGGGGGCTTTGGTAAGCAGAATGGGAGTGTGTCTGTACAGATTATGGAAAAAAAAAAGAAAAAAAATGGAGATAAAGATAGCAGGCCCATCAGGAAAGCTTTGAAAATGTGAAAAATAACCATCAGCTCTTGATTTCAAGAGCTCTATTGCACCAATCAGCAGGTACTTTCATTTCAGCTGTAAGACCACCACCTGCCCAACCCTTTATATTTCCTCAGAAGTCCAATTCAGACCTAAAAATGAAATCACAGAATCATAGAATAGGTTGGGATGGAAAGACCCTTTAAAGGTCACCGAGTTTCAACTCCCTGCAATGAGCAGGGGGACCCCCTCACCCAGAGCAGTTTGCTCAGAGCCCTGTCCAATGTCACCTTGGGAGTTTCCCGGGATAGGGAGGTCACACTTTCTCTGGGCAACCTGTGCCAGGGCCTCATCAGCCTCAGCATAAAAAATTTCTTCTTAATCTCTAGTCTAAATCTACCTTCCTTTAATTTAAAACCATTACCCCTTGTCCTATCAATGTATACCCCACTCAAAACCTGTCCTCACTTTTTTATGAGTTCCCTCTAGTATTGAAAGGCCCCAGTAAAGGCCTCCTAAGAGAGAGGGCAATTAAATCCTTTAAACAAGCAAGAGAATATCTGGAATTAACCATTCAGAAGCCATCAGTACAAAGGAACACAGTCTGCAGTCAACACACAGAAACTTCAGCTCTTTCACAAGCAGCACATCTCAAAGCTGTTTTAAATCCCACAGACTCACTGGGAACAGCCAATTCTGCTCCCAGCAGGACCCACCCACCCTGCAAGCACCTGCACCTGGAAAGGTGACCCCCAGCATGGGCTAATCCATCCCAACCAGGTCACCCAGGCATCAACACCTCCAGGGGGTATTTTCCCATCCTCTGGACTGCTTGCCTGGCAATAACTCAAGCCAGGGTGCTCCCAGTGCCCCTGCTCAGAGGCTATTTCACACCTTCATAGAGCTCACTCTGAAGGCATTTTTCCTCCCAGTCTAATCTTCGGAGAAATTTGACAGCAATAAAAATGTAATAAACCAACCAGTCAGATTATATATATACTGCAGTCTGAGAAAGATGAAAGGCTGTATTGTTAAGAGATATAATTCCAGTGGCTCCCACAGCGTAGCCTGTGCCTACACAGAGGAAGAAAAGGAACTGAAGCAGCTTATATTTTGTCTTATAAATCGCCTAAAATAAACCCAGCTTCTGATCCTCGGCTCACATCGGGAGAACAGCCCTGAGAAAGCCAATAAAGACCTGCCAAGTATCTCATGAGGACAAAATACCTGTGTGTTCTACCCAGCTCTTGCCAATGCATCAAGTGAAGTGATAGGGGGAAGGCAGAGGAGGACTGTGTGCTTGGAAATCGAATATTCAAAAGCAGAAGGAAACATTCCCAGAGTTATTCTGCTCTGGGTCATTTTGAAGAGAAATCCCTGCAATCAGATTGTGATGAGCAGTAACTGTGTGGCTTCAGTACCTCTGCAAATACTCTTAATTTCATTTATATTGGTAGACATTAAAAAAATGAAACAAACAATAAAATATCTACTGTGCCTCAAGGAAGAAAAATATAAAACTTAAAAATTTAGCTATGAGGCCTGATCAAAGATAAATTGCAGCTTTTATAATAACAATAATAATTTATTCGACTGTAGCACTGGACAGCAGATGATTAGAGATGAGCAAAGGTCTCCACTTGTCTGGATTTACACCAGGCCATTCCATCCACTGGGTTACAGGAGCAGCAATCAATCACTGCTGGAGAAGGGAGGCATCTTAAGAAAATTTTGAGGTTTCAGAAGTGAGTTGTAACACCTTTAGGAGAGCAGTTTGTCTCCTCAGGAGCTGAGACATCTTGAAAAAACAGTAACTTAGAAGATTTTAGCTTGCCTTTTTAGAGAAACTGCTGTCACCTCTTCATGTTAAGGAAAAACAAAACAAAATAAAACAAAAACCCAACAAAACGTCACAAGAATCTGTTTAAACCCACAAATTCAAATGCAACCAGCATTTACCAAAAAGATCAGTGGGCCACAACTGAAGACAGTGCTAAATATAATTTGACTGTAAAACTCTTGGAGCAAGAGGAAGAAGCTACCACGTCTTCTGAAGACATCTAAAGAAAATATCTCTTTTTTTTGTTCATAATTTTCTGATGGCTGCCTCATCAACCCAACAGCCACATTCGAAGCCCTGCTTCCAATTCTACTCAGAGGAATGAAAATTCCAATTTGAGAATAGCTATCCAAGAAATAAATCTCTTCAACAGCTTGGTGGCAGAACTGCAAGAAGGGTGATTTCACAGTTACCATCAGAGGTGTTCCAGAGACCTGCAATTTCCTACTGAACACAGGGTAAATCTGTGCAGATCCACCCCATGGGGTAGGGAGGAGCTCCCTGACATTCTCCCCTAAAACAAGACAAACTCAGAGTCAAAGAGAAGCTTAGGTTGGAAACAAACCCTGAAGTCTCTGTCTCTGTCCTTCTCCTTGAAGCAGCTGCCATTCAAACCCTGGCTACATTTTCATTAACACAGGCTGTGGCTGGCCTTCTCTGGCACAGTGAACTCTGCTGACTCACATTCAGATTTATATTTACATCCTTCACTAAATTTGGACTTAAAAATTCACCAGGGTGGACTTTTGGGCAAAGAATGACCTTCCAGTAAACCAACTGGAGGTTAAATCATCACCCTCTCTCTTCTCACTGCTGGGGCTCACTTTGGCTCTGAGTCCTCCTGGTCATCACTTCTTGCCATCAGTTGATTCCTCAATACTCTCACACAAAAATAACTTTCCCCAGTCTTTACAGACTAGTTCTTCAGGTCATGGAATTAATATTTCATCTTTATTATGTGGGCGAGGGCAAAGAGAAGATCCTGCAAAGTTCTGACTGCAAAAAATATTAAACATCCATTCAATTCAGATTAGAAGCTCAACTATGTCCATAAGTTTTTATTTTCTTTCTTCTTTTTCTCCCCCAAATCCAGAATTCTACACATATAAAGGCTCTAAAAAAAAGTCTATTGAAACAAGCAAAAAAAATATAGCATGAAAGAACTTGTACTGAATTTAAGTATTCAGGAAGAAAAATAATTTCACCAACGGAACAGTAGTTTTAAGAATCCATGTTTTGGTTCACTTCACTTAAAACCAGGCAGCTGCTTTCACAATCACTCACAAAGATGATGGAGAACCTGAAAAAGTGAAAGAAGGGCAGCATGATGGGAGAGAAAAGTTGAGAGAATCAGAGCACAAAGTAAAATATATTTGGAAGAAGCTTCCACAAATGCACTGCCTAAAAAAAGATCATGGAAGCCACATCCCATTCTGCAATATAATATCCTCATTCTTCATTCTTGACTGGCACTCAGCTCCTTCTCCTGGAATCCTTTCTAAAACAAAGCAACATGACATGATCACAGAAGGTTAGAAAAGGACCACACAAATTCTCAACTCCATTCAGACCTTCAAATGGAAGGAGGATCTCAACAATTGTTATCTGATGATGTATTTGAAAACACATTAAAGAATAAAATGCAGCCAAACAAAAAATAATGATTGCTGAGCAAAAGCTGCTGGAAGAGGAACAACGACGCCAACCAGGAGATTGATTTTGTGTCATCTTTTACACAGAGAAGAATATTGCAAAGAGGAAGTTTGACAGACCAGATAAATTTGTGTTGGTTTGACTCTTCCACCTACAATCAAATACTCATGATCTATGGAGAAAAAGCCAGATAAGGGGAGAACAGAAAGAGAACAGGAAAAAAAAAAACAAAACAAAGCAACATAGCACCAGCCCCAAAAAATAAAAATCTGTCCTAATAAAGATCTGAATAGTAAAGGTTCTTTATAAAAATAAAAATAAGAAAAAGGCCTTTACACTACATAGAGAGATAGCAAGTAATTAAAAGGAAATTTCATCCTACATCAACTAATAGACTTAGTTTTCCCAAGTCCTTGGAGGGCATCTCAGCTGGGAAGCAAAGCTCAAAGGTCTCAGCTTAGTCCTTCTTGACAGCACTTCACAGCAAAAGCCCTTGGGGAGCCAGTTTCCTTCTCTATGAATTGCTACCATCAGTACTTGACAGTCCTCCAGAAGCTCCATGAGGAAAAAAAAAAAAGGAAAAAAATAAAAGCTGATTTTAGTTGCATCATTCAGCAATACACCAGAAGAAACTCTACAAGTCCATGTGGAGATCCACTCCCACATGAGAATTATGTTTTGCAGCACACTTAAATACCATCTGCAAGAGAGATGAGGAACTGGAAGACACTCACAGAGCTTCAGAACATGATCACCAGTCATCCTCCCTCTCTAAAACTAACAAGTGCTAAAAAGAGCCACACTAAGAGGGTGCAAGCAAAGATGTGGGGCTGATTAATTAATTAATTAATCAGTAAACACTTCCCTGTCCTGCTTGGGTTGACAGAGGAAGAATGAGGGGGGCAGAGGAAAGCCCTGTGTCATGGAAGGAAAAGGGTGAGCAATGCAAGGTTAACACACATTTTGCCCACAAACTTGACACCTACATATTGCTCCAAGCCCAATCCAACCTGGGAGTGCTCAAGGCCAGGCTGGACAGGGCTTGGAGCAACCTGGTCCAGTGGAAGGTGTCCCTGTCCATGGCAGAGGTGTTGGAACTGGATGATCTGTAAAGTCCCCTCCAAAACCCAAACCATTCCGTGATTCTATGATTATGTGGAGTTCAGACTTCACCCAAAGGCCTTTACAACATTAGATGATTTTTTTTTCCCTTTTATTTTCATGGAATCTGCATTAGACCCTGTGTTTTTGGGCTGAAAGCATCAGTGCAGAATTTATTTCACAGCTATTATAAGGTACATTACACTAATTAGGACACATATTATGGCCTGCTCGGTGTCCTGTGATAAATCACACAGTGCCATAGTCTGGGGTAAACATTGCCATACATCTCTGGACACTACTGCATGTTTGACCACTTCCATAAATACAACTGTTTCTGTGGTACAAGTGTGATTGGCTACAGGGACTAATTTATTACCATTTTCTTTCAGCATATAAACAGTGTAGTAAATTCTGTAGCTTCCAGGGGAAGAAAAAAAAAAAAAAAAAAAGAGGCAGCAGTGGGATTTCCTTCAGTGAAGTAGCATCAGTTGTATTTTGCCTTCAGTAACACACCAATTGTTCTTCATTTTCCAAAAATATACTCACTGTGTCATGACTGGTGTGCAGTCAGAGAGAGGTTTCTGGCTTTCAAGCTTGTCACACCTGAGAAATTGAGGTGAAGGGAGGACAGCAGGCTCAGGCTCATCGTTTCTAAAGACATTGGTGGTTTTATGAGCTTCCCTTCCAACCGTCCCCACACAGGTTTGTTCATACACAAAAGCTCCATCTCAGAGGTAAGTCTTATCATTCCATCAATGGTGCTGAATTTCCCACACTGTTCAACAAATAGGGGAGGGGGAGAAATCCTGACAAAATGAGCAGAGGTTGGTAAAGTAAAAGTAAGGCTGGGGGTTGGAGGCCGGTGCTGGCTGAGGCTCAGACCCAAGAAGGTGTGGCTGGCCCAGAGGTGATCCCGTGAGGAACCCTCTGCAGAGGTGATCCCGTCAGGAACCGTCTGCAGAGGTGATCCTGTGAGGAACCCTCTGCAGAGGTGATCCTGTGAGGAACTGTCTGGAGAGGTGACCCCATCAGGAACCCTCTGCAGAGGTGATCCCGTCAGGAACCCTCTGCAGAGGTGATACCATCAGGAACTGTCTCCCAGGGGGCCGTGGCTTCTCTCAGCCGTCGGCCGGGGGTGCCTGCAGAGGTGCCTGGCTCAGCAGCCATCAGCTCTCAGTGATTCAGCAGTGATTTCAGCTCTGCTCTGCAAGGCAAACCCCCAGGCCAGGCCCGGACAGAGAGAGGAGAGGTCCTTCTGGTGGTTCCACAGAAGCAGCTTTGTTCTTCCATCTCCCGCGAAGGGGTGACCAGAGACGGATCCTCCCCGACTCGGGGCAGAGGGGTCTCTTTTATGGGGGTACAGAGGTGGGTGTGCAAGGGTGAGAAACCAATGGGCATTAGGGTATTTTACATAGAGTTTCCTGGAGGATCCCATATGGGTCTGTCTTCTCTCGCTGTAACCACAAAGATTCTGGCTTTCCCAAAGAGGGGCCTGCAGGGGGATTGTGTGACCTCCTCATCTCCAGGCCTTCCTGCCATGACAGGGGCTTGTCAGACCCCAAGTCTGGAGATTGTGTAGTTTCTAAACAGGGGCTTCCTGCCAGGACAGGGGCCTGTCAGATCCTACCGTTGGGAGCTCAATGTCCCACACACACATCACATGTGCCACCATGAGCCTGGCACGCTTTTCCTGGGGGGGAAATCTTTATTTCAAAATGCTCAGGCTCCATCTAGAGCAATTGAGACAGTTTTCTAGGCTGTGTCCTCTCTGGGACAGAAGAACCAGAGCTGGAGCACCACCCAGGAGTCAGGTCATCACCCAACCACAGCAGCACGAATAGGTCCTGGGACTGGAAGAATTTAATTTCATAATTAGCTATCCAAACTTAGTGTAGTGTCCCAAGCACACAGTATCCATTGACTCACTGTCCTCCAGCCCATCCATCCAAAAAGCAGTAAAAAAATGCATGGACAAAAGAAAAGTTCCACCACCGAAATTCAGAAAGCGATAGCAACTTTGCCTCCAGGTCTGCCTTACCCAGAGTGAGACTTGAGAGGACAACAAAGGAGAGTTCAAGCTCCCAGGAAAGCCACCAAAAAAAAAAGGAAACAGCTTTCATATCATGCAAATGACAAAGGGAAGGAGACAAGGTGTTTTGAAAGGGGATCAGAAAATCTTGTATCGACATGGAACCCCAATTCAGCAGGAGACAACCTGACAGGCAGATGTGACAGCACAGAGAGGAGTCTGACAGAATGAGACAGCTGCTTAAAGCTTCAGAGGATTGTGATTATGGCTTGGATGCTACACAGGTATGGCCTGGAAATAAAGGACAACAAAGGACACCTCCATGTTTCAGAGTTTTGAGGGGTATCTCAGAGAGTTCTATGGCCTTTGGGCGAGTTTAAACAATGGGATGTTGGTTAGCCCAGACTGGAGATGTGGTAGGATATGCACCATTAAAATTCCCTTGATCCCAGTGGGAACCTTGTTCCATGAACCAACAATCAGGAGGATCCCTGAAGTTGTCTTGTGCAGGAGACAACACAAACCAGCTTCCACAGGCTGGTGGGATGGGACTTCAACACACAACACGAGCAAACATGCACAGATTTGTTCTTCAGACCTCAACAGATTCCTAAGAAGTCTTCTCTGTGTGTTTTTACCTGAAGATACTCCTTTGCATTGTGACTGCAGTCAGATTAACATTTCCACTACACTGAATTTGACAGTCAAGAGAGATGAACGTCAGCAGCCCAAGCAAGCAGATCAGTCAATGCACAAAACCCAGATAGCTCAACATGAACAAAAGCCAAAAAGTGTTAAGCTCTGCTGCCACTCCATTTCCACTCCTTAGGCTCTCCATGGCATTTCACAGCTCATCCATGCCTTGTATCACTATTAAATGGGAATATTTCAAAGTTGCTGCATCAACAACTCAGCAGCAAGCCCTTGGCTAGCCCAAAGGACTGAAGTCCTTCAGAAAGGTGTCAAATGGGGCTTCAGCAGGACACAGCACCAAAGCTCATCCTATTAATATCCAGAGAAGTGCCCAGCCATGATCACCTGATATCCTGAAACAACCCTGCTGCAGGCACTCCCATATGTGTATATATATATATATATATATATATGTATCCCCCTATATCCCAACTCAAAGGGGAAGAGCAAATTCCAGATTAGAACAATGGGAGGGGATGGAAAATAAGGATGGGCACCCCCACCATCATGCCCAGGCGAGGAGGTTGGACCACACAGGCAACAGCCACAGCACTAGAGTCATGGAATCACACACTATCCTGAGTTGAAAGGGACTCATGAAGATTATCAAAGTCCATCTCCTGGCCCTGCACAGCACACCCCAAGAATCTCACTGTGGGCCTGCAGATGTACCAAAGCATTCTTGCACACACACACCAGTCCTAAAAAGCCAGCACTGAAAGTGAGGATAGCAGCTTCCAGCTTCTCTTTCCCAGACACCCTAGGGACTCATAATACTTCCTCAATTACTTTGAGGGAAGAGCCAAGAAAAACAAGGCTGTGGTCCAGACATCTCTGCTGAGCCCACAGGGAAGACTGGACAGTGGTTAGAGGATTGCAAACCAGGAATTTTTTCAGAAAGAGAAAAATCCACAGCCTCAAACCATCACAGGAGCTGAGTTCTTTCCTGCTCTGTATGAAATTTATGTTGTGTCCAGCTGCAAGGCAGAAGTGGCCAAGTTATGATATGCAGGAGGAAACTGAGCCAACACAACACCACTGTGCCTGTGTCTGAAGGAAGGAATTAGTGCTGGGCAGCCCTTCCTGGCTCAGGCAGGCATTGAGAAGATTCCTGGGTGTCCAACTGCGTGTCCAGCTTGGAGCATCTCCCTCAGCACCTCCAACCACTTCATTCCACCCGTTCTTCAGGTGGAGGAGATGAAAAACCTCTGACATGAAGCCAACACAAGGTACAGGCTGAGCAAACTTAAACCCACAGAACACACACTGCCACGAGCCAAAGGCAAAGGAGTTCACAGAAAAACACTTTGCCACAGCCAGCCAGGCAGAATGAGATATCTTTAAGGCCCCTTCCAATCCAAACCATTCAGTGATTAAGAGCTCAATTTTTTCCCATGAGTTGGGCTAAACCAAAAAGAAAGGTATGAGGATCTGGACCTGGAGATGCAGCCACAACAGCATAACCTGAAATAGCTCTGTCTTCATCATAACCCCACTACAAGATATCCAGGATGCTGGCTGAGGATGTGCAAGGAATTGAGACTTTGCCAGCAACTTTAAAAATTCACTAACAGCAATTCCAAAGAGTGCCAAACTCTTGCCAACTAAGAAATAAGAGAGTGGGTACTCACTAAGCCTCTCAAATTTCTTTTTCTGACTCATTATGCTCCTTGATTTCCTCCCACAGAGGACAAACCCTCCCAATTTTCTATTTGAGCAGCGAGATCGAAAAGCTCATATGACCACATGTACAAACAAAGCAGCTCTGTAACTCAGAAATGAGATAAAATGTCACCAGTAAAGCTATTATTTTATCTGAAGGTCTGTGAGACATATGGATATTTAATGTATTAAAATAAAGATGCAATTACCTTAAGTAAGCAGGTGTAGAGTTTTTAAGAGTATTTTATAGCAAAGGGTTTCCTCAGAACATCTGCAGGCAGAAACAGGACCAAAAAAAAAAGCCACAGGAGAACTTAATTATAAAAGACAGAAAAGTCAAAGTTAGTTTTATCCAGGTCATGACTTTTCAAAAGTTGGGATTTTGTTTGTTTTGCTCTCATTAGAGGGAGATGTTACTGCAGAAACTGGAAAAATTATGGGTGGGTTCACAGCTCGTGTCTGTGCCACTGCAGTTCTCCTTGGATAACATCAGATCCTTGCAAACCCTCTCAGAGCATTGCCAAAGCTGATTTAACAGGGTGTGACAGAGCCAGAAAGCTCTTCCCCATCACAATCAGTAAGGACATAATAGAAAGTCTATCAGCTTTCAGTCCTGTAAATATTCACTTTCAAAAGATATTGTAAAATACGTTTTCTTGGGTTTTTGAAGGAGAAAATTGTTTATTGCTTCAATACCATGAGTCAGCTTCTCTACTACCCAACTTTCATCTTTCCATTGTTCTCTTGTAAATAAGTACAAACCCACATTTTAAGGGTATATTGCAAATAACCCATCAGCCTGTAGATTGTCCTCCCCCACCCATATTCATCTCTCACCATATTTAAGTACCTGCTAAATTAGACAGTAAAGGTTCACTTTGAATAATGGCTACCCTATAGCAGGAGCAGAGACTACATAAGTTATTATAAATATAGTTCTTAAAAGACAATTTGAGCTCTTTATGAGAAATGTCATTTGTCAGAGTGGCTGTGAGAGAAAAAAAAAATCACTTAGTCCATCCAAAGCCAACAGCCTGTGCAGGGCAGGTCTGGGAAAACTTCACCTCAGCCAAGGAAGAACATTTAGAATTATGGAATGGTTTGAGTTGGAAGGGACCTTCAAGACCATCCAGTTCCATCCCCCTGTCATGGGCAGGGACACCTCCCACTAGGCCAGGTGGCTCAGAGCTCCATCCAAACTGGCCCTGAACACTCTAAGAACCATTTTCTTCTAAAAATCCCCCACTGCATTGACAAGAAAGGTGGGGAGAAACTTTTCAACAGGGCTTGTTGTGATAGGACAAGGGGTAATGGTTTCAACTTAAAGAAGGTTGATTAAGATGAGATATAAGGAAGAAATTTTTTACCATTTTGGTGGTAAAACACTTTAAAAGACTTCCCAGAGAGGTGGTGGATGCCCCATCCCTGGAAACAGTACAGGTCAGGCTGGACAGGGCTCTGAGCAACGTGATCTGGTTGAAGATGCCCCTGATCATTGGACTTGGTGACCTTTAATGGCTCCTTCTAACCTGAACTATTCTATGATTCATGTCTTGTAGACTTTTCCAGCATTGACCTCTTTCTTTGTCCTGCTTTCACTGTAGACACAGTAGGGAAAGGAAAAGGAAGGAAGGGGAAAAAAAATAAAAACTGAAGGGCAGGAAGGAAGGAAAAGGGGAAAAAAATTATCCAACATAGAGTTTTTCTTGTCTAATTTAAGGGTCAGAGAAAGAATGGAAATACCACCCTACCATTAACTAGCACTGGGAGGATATGGAGCTATTTAAAAATACAGTGATATGCCAAATTTACTAATTCCTACAAAAATCAATGTCCCTAGACACAGGGTTTTGTTCATCAATAAAGGTCTTGCACGTGCTTCAGTTAATTGAGCTTTGGTTGATACCTGATGTAATTTTATGTATTTTTGTCATAAAAATGCCTCTGGTGTGACAAAAGGCTGGTTCTAAGTGCAGGGGAGGAAACAGACTGTTCAATGCCCCTGGCAACAGCTTAATGGGAAAGCACAGATATTTTAAATTGCTTTTTAATCACTTCTAGATATTTCACCCCCCCAAAACTGTAACCACTTACTGAACAACTGTGCCTTATTGGGAATGAGCAACGCCAGCAGGCACAGACAATATTTTGCATTTGGCAAAGGTGCTCTGATCCCAGTGAGGCCTTTGGAATTATATTCACACACAACAGCACTGAAGTTGAGTGCCTTTTCAATTCTCTGTTTGCAGGGGTTTTTATTTATTTCTGCATTTATTTATTTTTATGTTCTGTTTAAAAAACAAAATTGATAGATTTCTTTATCTGCTTCCCAGTTGCTCTCTCCAAACAGACAAAAACTACTTTTTTCTAACTCAAAGCACAGTCCTAACTCAAAAGTTTCCAGGACAAGATCCTTCCTGGCTGGCCAGCTTGACCCAGAGCAGATCATCTCAGGCAATTACATTGCTGAGGAGACTGGGGCTGATGACATAAACCAACCTGCAGCACAACTTTAAAACAGCATTGATTCCAAACATCTTGAAATGCTGAAATGCTCTCCCTAAGTGACAGGCACTGTGCCACGGCCTCTCCCCTTCATTATCCTGACCTTCCTTGACTTCATGAACTCTCCTGCCCTGCTATAGGTTGTAGCTATCTGGAAAACGAGAGTGGGAAGCGAAGCTGAGTTGGGAAGTCACAAAGAATTTCAAAGTTTCATCAGCATTTCAAATTTTATAGAAAACCTGTCATTTTAGAAGAGAGTGATGTCCTTTCCCTTGGAATTCATACAAGAGATTTGGATAGTGCCACAGGGTTTCCTTCTCTTACTGTTTGCTGCTGCGTGAGTATTTTTTGGGCTCTGGAGACCATTCCTGTGCAATCACTGCTTGTTTGCCTTCCCTCTGCTCTGTAGCTGCCAACACAATCCTCTTCCAAACCTACACACAGTTCAACATTGTGATCCATCTCCGAGGGATGCTGATCACAATGTTGAACTGTGTGTAGGTTTGGAAGAGCATTTTGTTGTTGGAACGAGATGATCTTTAAGGTACTTTCCAACCCAAAGCATTTTGTGGATTCTGTGATTCCCAGTGTGCTTGCTCTAACACCACCCCTTACACGGTATCTCCATTTTTATCAACTGTGAAAGGACAGAAAACAAAAAAAAAGGAAAGATCCCACCCATGGCTCCATAAAATAACCTCAATTCTGCAGCAAGCAAGCTGGAGAGCTGCCATTTCCTTGAAGGATAAATACATTCAGCCTTTTGGATCTCTAAAGACAGAAGGAACTCACATCAGCTTCTTCCTCTCTGCTCGGGGAAATAAAGGGACATCTGGATTTACCTCTTTTGCAGGTACCTTGCACAACACCAGCTCTAGGCTGTCATCCCAAACCAGCAGAGGAACCTGCCTGTGTGAGGAGGAGATGTTTTTAAAACACACAAAAAAAATCCAAATCTGGCAGTGGGGAACGAACAGAAAGCTGCAAGGCCCAGGGATGCAGATAATTCAAAATATACTGATGTGCCCTGAAAAACGGAGGCTGCAGCCACAAAGCCCAGCCTGACACAGGACAGATTCACTGGCATCTTGCTGCAGAAATTAAGGTGTTTGCACAGATGTGTCTGCCTTGAGACAAGGAGACACCTGCTCTTGATTGTGGGACCTGGGTTTCTGTAAATTCCATGTCAAAAGAGAAAAAATAATCCTTCTCCTTTAAAAATTAGATGCATAAATAAATCAAGTTAAATCCTCAATCCCCATCACAGAATCCCAACTAGAAGTTGACTGCCATTTGACAGAAGGAGGGCAAGGACAGCTTCATCTTCCTCCCACCCCGCTTTAGCAGCAAAACAGGACATTGATAGGCTGGAAAAGAGGTGCTGCCATAGTGGGATGAAATGTGGGAACAACATTAATTTCTACATCTATGTGTTTTCAGGTGCTGGTGCTTGGTCCAAACACCTGCACAGCACAGGAAAGCTTCCATCAATCCCTTAATATGCAGTGGAAATTAATCTCATTTTTTTAAGATTAAAAACATCCAGGAGCTGTCCTTAGCAATAGCTACTGCAATAACAATAATTTCACTTCCCTGTATTCCCCTCACATCTCAAAGGAAAAAACAAAAAAAAATCATAGAATCATAGAAGGGTCTGGGTTGAAAGGGGACCTTTAAGAAAATCTTACTCCAACCCCCTGCCATGAGCTTCCACCTTCCACTATCCCAGATTGCTCCAAGCCCTGTCCAGCCCAACCCTGGACACTTCCAAGAATGGGGCAGCCACGGTTTCTCTGAGCAACTTAGGTCAGGGCCACATCACCCTCACAGGGAAGAATATCTCCCTGATCTCTAATCTAAATCTCTCTTCTGCCAGTTTAAAGCCTTTCCCTCTTGTCCTGGTACTCCAGCCCCTTGTCCCAAGTCCCTCTCCAGCTCTCTTGGAGCCCCTTTAGGCGTGGAAGGGGCTCTGAGGTCTCCCTGGATCCCTCCCTTCTCCAGGCAGAGCAGCCCCAACTCTTTGATCCTGTCTTCCCAGGAGAGGTGTTCCAGCCTTCTGATTAGAAACCCTTCCTTAACACCCAGGTTTGCCCCATCTGAGGAGCACTCCCAAATCACAAGAAACCCCCTCCCCGTGCTGAGCACGGCAGACACCTCCCACAGCCAGACAGCAGAGCTCGCATCCAACAATGGAGACCTTCCCTCTGTTTGCATGCTCGGCTCTGCCAAAAGCAAAGCACGCTGCTCAAGTGGGAGAACACCTTCCTACTTCTTCAGGGAACACCAGGGAATTTGTGCAGATCCCTGGTTACTTGGAAGCAGCATTTCTCAAGGAAGACAACCAAGGAATCTCAGAGCAGCCACTCTTTCAGTGCTAAGAAGATTAGGATGGAGGCCCAGGGAATCAGCAATCCCAGCACGCCACATCCACATGGCTTAGCCCACGGCTGTCACTTTGAGGAGAGTTTGCTACAAAACCAGCACAGAGATTATCTTGTTCTCTTGCAGGAATGTGAGGATTGAGATGCAGGGGAAAAGCAGCAAGACAGGAGCCGCAGGCTTTGTGGAGGCGAAGCCAGCTCTGCTCACTGAGCAGGGACCACCACATGGAGGAAATCCGGCCAGAAACCACCCCAGCGCTGGAATGCTGGCCAAGAAACTGGTTTGAGAAAACACAAAATGTGCCAGCAGCCTGATGACAGTGCCCATTTGCTCTGAGAGGGGGTGCACTGAATGCCAGGACATCCCGATGAAGGCAAGCGTGGGTAGTTATCAGAT
>JACBWW010000003.1:65084755-65157323 GCA_020086605.1 Lanius collurio
AACGTAGAGAAATGAAGTGAAATAAAAAAATGGGGCTGTGATTCAGATGTCTGTAGAAATGTGGATGCACTAAAATCACCTTCCCAAAGCTAAAGCACCAGGAAAACCTAATTTTTTTTTTTTCCAAATAGGTGCACATCAGCTGAGTTGCTGGATTTGCCAGCACCAGGTTTGCTGGGATGTGGCAGAAGTTAAAGACAATCAGATGATCTCAGGTGCTGTATGAACAAGGTGCAGAAATGGGAAGAGTTATTGCAGTGCCTCTGCTGAGGGCTTCTACTGTGCACTGAGATCTTGACTCAGATAAAAATGAGGCATCACTTCACAACAGGTTGAGGAAGTTTACCCAGCTTTTTAGAATTAAAAAAAATGAATAATATATATAGGGATTTGTGCAAGGAATGAAATATTATGTGTGTATGTATATATATACACACAGTGTTATGTAATGCTGGTCAAACACAAATGATTCTCTTAAAACTAACAAACAAGTAAACACAGAAGATATTTTCTACAGCAATCTGTAAGATTTAGGAGACTGTTACAACCTGCAGGATTTACAGAGGAAACACAGAAAGGAGGATTTAACACAAGGACAGAGCCCTGAAGCAGCAGGAGGAGGAGATGCAGTCGCTTTTTACCTTTACACAGTGAGGTGAAGACCACCAAACACTGAGTTATAAAAGGCTTTCAATTCATGTTGCCAAAGCCTCCAGCCATTAAGTGCCTTAAATCCTTGCAGGTTAAGTAAAGGAGAGTTGGTAGATGAGATCTGTGGATGTGGATGAATATCTACAGGGCAAACAAATCCCAACTGGAGATGTGAGAGCACAGGAGAGCACACAGCCAGCTCCCAGCCCATACCCAGGATATGGAGAATGGTGAAGATCAAGATCATCCAGGACAACCCCTGCCATGGGCAGGGACACTTTCCACTAGCCCAGGTTGCTCCAAGCCCCATCCAACCTGGCCTTGGACACTTCCAGGGATGGGGCAGCCACAGCTTCTCTGGGAATCCTGTGCCAGGGCCTCCCCACCCTCACCAGGAGGAATTTCTTCCCAATATCCCATCTAAGTCTGCCCTCTGTCAGTTTAAAGCCATTCTCTCTTGCCCTGTCCCAAGTCCCTCTCCAGCTCTCTTGGAGCCCCTTTAGGCTCTGGAATGGGCTCTGAGGTCTCCTGGGAGCTTTCTCTTCTCCAGGCTGAACTCAACGATTTTTTGCCTCAAGTCTTCAGTGGGAAGCGCTACAGTGACACCACTGAGATGTTCCTTCTTCACCAAGAGCCAAAAGGCAAGAAACCCCATAGACAGATTCCAAACAGAAATTTCTGTGATGTCAAAGGTTTCAGACCCGACGTAAACTCCGATGGAAGTTGTACACAGGTGAAATCTTAAGAGAAAAAAACCTGACTTGAGTCTGATGTTCAGATAAGCAACTGAGATGCTGCAGAAGAGAGATTTCCAAAGCACAGATCCAGCTTGGGCCCTGCCCCCACTGATTTCAGTTTCTGTGTCTGACACAAAATCTCAACAAGGAACGGAGAATCTTTTGCCAACAAAAACTTTTACCAGAACATACAAATAACCCAAACAGAACCCCTATCAACAAGTCAGGATTTGTTTAAATGCCCAAACTCCAAACCAGCAACAATCAGAAGCCCAAGGTACCAGGCAAAACAAGAACCATCACTGAGATGCACTGACTGCAGTGGCACATCCAGGCACACATCATTCAATTAAAGTTTTTACATTAATTTAGGTTTTTTGATCAAACCAGACCAAATTATTGCAGAAGAGCTCACTATCAGCCCAAGGCTTTGAAATGCAGCCAGCCCACCACCACCCACCCACCCTCCACATCCCCAAAACTCCTCCTTCCCCAGCACTCTGCTGATAAACTCAGGGATGTCCTTCCCAGAGGTCTCAACGCCTTGTCAGCAGAAATTCAAATCAATCCAGCCCTGGAAGCAGCTGCAGCAAATAACTCAATCATGTTCATCATTTTAACTTATCCTATTTATGAATCAGGTCAAGCTTGAAATCTCCATTTACATTATCAGCCTTCATGATATTAAGATAATCATGCAGAGGACTGATCAAAGGTTCCTCATAACTTTGGAGTGCAGGAATTACCATACAATAACACTTTATCTACTCCAGTGTCCTTTGTGACTGTCAAGAATACTTTCTTCCCTGAAAACAGGACAAGGAACAACATGCTGAACAAGAAGGCACTGCCAGTACTAAATCTAAGAGTAACAGAGCAGTGAGTACTGTACATACATCTCCAAAAAAAAAAACCAGGAAGATCACCATTTTTTAAAACAGAACAGGTTGGGCAGGGCTTTGAGTAACCTGGTCCTGCCCCTGCCCCTGACAGGGGGTTGGAACTGGATGGTCTTGAAGGTCCCTTCCAACCCAAACCATTCTGGGATTCCAGTATCTGCTGAAAGTCTCTGAGAAAAACAGAGATCTTCAAGCTGCCTTGAATTACTTTTATTTTATCTTGCTTGTATGAAAGGACATTTTGATTTTCCCATGAAAAATCACCTGAAATGGTTCTCTAAGGGGCCTCAATTTCTTTCAGCCCTGCTTTGATGGGAAGATGAATCCTGCAGCCTCCTGACACCCAGAAATACTCTGCTGATGCTCTTACAGCCCTTTCTCTGTTGTCCCTCCAGCAGCTGCAGCACCTGCACAGCATCACCAGGTCACTGCTGCAGATCTGACAACAACCACCAAAACATCAGAAAAAAGCAATTCCCATCTTCTCAAGGAACTTTCACTCTGTTGTTCACCTCCAACTCGCTGTTTTTCTTCCTACAACAAATAAAATGTAATATCATTCTGCTATTTTTGTGAAGAGATGTTTTATCCAGAGTTTGGGCAAAGGGAAACAATTTCCAACCTCATTTAAAGATTATTTAAAGAAGGTAAAAAAAAAAATAGAAGGACATACACTTGTAAAACAGTCTTATATGGGGAAAAAAATATAGGAATACTTTTTTGGAAGTGCTTCACTTCCAATACCAGCTATTAAGAATGTAGATATGATCTTTTATTTATCTCATTTGCAGCAAGAAAACTCTACACACAGAGAAAGAAAAATCACATGGGATATAATCCAACAACAAGCTCCCCCATTAGCTCGAGAACGATGTTCTATTGAATATTTCAAGCGTGATTACACTGTAACAAAATGGCACCATGCCACCAAGTCCTGTAAATTATTGTCTCTTGATACTTCCCTTCCTTGCAAAGATGCCAGAAGGCTGGATAAAAAAAGTTCTCCCAGATCAAAGCAAAAGGCACAAAGTAAAAGAAACCAGGAGGGTCCTTCAAGTGACCATCCCAACGTTTGTCCCAAAGTGGAAAGGTGACCTCAGCAGTTGGTGTTGCACCTCCTAGGCAGGATCTGGGTTGGGAACTGTTGTTCCAAGGGGTTATTTTCTGCAAAGGAATGAAATACACAGGATGGAAAAGGATGGCTGCCTGCTCCAAGTCGTAACTTGGAATGCAGTTAATGCTTCTGTTTCGATTTTAGGGCTTCCAGTGGTAGAAAAATTAAACCTTAGTTTCTCTAATGTGGAAAAACACCACAAACAGCAGAGGTGAAAGCTCAAAACAGCTCCCTGGGTCATGCACAAGCTCAGAGGGATCCCAGGTCCAGTGAGTTTTGACTGGGAATCATGGCTGTCTTTTTTCCAGTCATGACTTAAGGAGCAAGCAAACACAAACAGAATCACAAATATTGCCAAGTCCAGGTAGCGAGGCTCTAACACAGCTAATTAAACACTTTGTCGAAGATTTTCCAATCATTCAAAGGATTGGGATGTGCAAGAAGAGGCTTGCAGAGGTATGAACACAGGTGAGCACATCTGAACATGGATTCAATTTAAATTCCCTGAACGTATTAGGGAACAAAGAAGGGAGAAAAAGCCAAGTTCACCCACATAAGTGAAGTTTTATGTCTACAAATCCAGCTCTACAGCCAAGGGAGAGAGACCAGAGCCCCCCAAAGGTGCTCCACTGACCATGGAAGGTGCCACAGGTCTCCAGGAACTTCAAGTCCCTTGGGACTGGTGTCATCACTACCTGAGCCTGAACACAGAAATGAACACAACCAGGATAAGCAACCTGGTCTAGTGGAAGCTGACCCTGCCCATGGCAGGGGTTTGGAACTGGATCATCTTTAAGGTCTGTTCCAATCCAAACCATTCTGTGATTCTGTGATCATGGAGGGCATCAGTTGATGGGCAAAGAAGGGGGATGACATATCAAGTCCCTCACACAAGCTCATGGTCTCCAAAATACCAACTCACTGCCTTCTTGAGCATGTAAGTTGATCTTTCCCCTTATTCAGAAATTTTACTTCAATATGGCTTAGCATTATCTACACTAGGCCCAATAAATGTGAAACAATGATGAAGAGGAAGTGTTGTAGCAGGCACACTCCAACAGAAACTGAGGCCAACAAAAGGAACTGGATGCCATCACTGGCACCTCAAAAAGGAACTTTGCCCAAGGCTAATCCTTTCAGGTGAGCAATGGCACACACAGGAAAGAAGACAATAGTATCAAGGCTATTACAAGGAAAAATATAATTATTATAGATCACTATAACACAAAATTCACCACTCAGAGGGTGCTGAGGCCCTGGCACAGGGTGCCCAGAGAAGCTGTGGCTGCCCCATTCTTGGAAGTGTTCAAGGCCAGGTTGGATGGGGCTTGGAGCAACCTGGGATAGTGGAAAGTGCAGGGGTGTTGGAAATAAGTGATCTTTAGGTCCCTTACAACCCAAACCACTCTAGAATTCTATGAAAATTATAAGGTAAAAGTGGTGGTGCAGTGTCATTTGATTCTGAGTCTTTTTAATAGCAAAGGAGCTCAGAAAATGTTGAGAGATGAAGACCTGAAATGCTTCTAGCCCCATGGAGACTGGGGAGGAGAAAAGAGTCACACTGAAACAGAGTTTGTATTTGGCACCAAATACAGCAGAAAAAGACTCAATAAGGAACAGTTTAGAGGAAAATCTCTCTGCTTCCTACCACATACTAGAAAAAAAAAAAAAAACAAAACAGGAAATCTCCCTCAAGAAAAAAAAGAAGTCAGGAAATACTCAAGAGATAAGCAAATCTTTGGGATAACTGACTTAGAGCACAGCTTTTGGAGGCCAGGAACTCCAGGATCCAAAGGGAAGCACGTTACAAGACCAGCCAAAGTTGCCATAACTAAGTTGCAACATGAAATGCTGAAGCCAAGCCTTAATGATTTACCATCAGGAGAAACCCAGGGAGGAATCATCACCACATTTGCATACCAGGACATTGCTCACTCTTCTTTTGAGCATGTTATTACTGATCACCATCCAAAAGAGAGATTCTTGAACTAAATGAAGCCTGTGGCTCTCTACGCAATTCCTAGACTACTTATAATTAAAGGCACCATTAAGCCTTCAGAGAAGCAGATGCCAATCCATGTCAAAAGTTACACAGCTGAGCAGGGTCTAATTACACTGAATTCAAGACATACATCACATCCCCAACAGATGTCTTTTATAGGAAGCTTTTTCCATATCTCACAATCTTAAGATTGTTTGAGATGTTCTCGCCTGTATTATCCCTTTTCTTTAGAAAAGACCATCCAGAGTCATCTGCCTGCAAGCTTTAGATGGGGTAAGTGGCAAACAGAAGAAAAAGACATTGACACAGTGAGAAGCCAATTTAGAATTTTTTTTTTTTCAAGTTTACATGGAGAAACAATTCCTTCCTTCCCATTTCACACTTTTTTTGGTGGTAGGAAGATATTTTGCACTCCCTTTTCTTGCATGCTTATTCAGGGTCTGTACAGCCAAGCAACTGCACATTCCTGTGAACTGGTAAATGCTACAAGCCCAGTTCATCCATTCCCAAAAAAGAGTTTTATGAACAATGTAAAACAACAATTAAGAGCCATGAAAAGGGTTCTTGCACAGCCTGATCCAGGCAGCAGAACAACCCAAAATACCTTTTGGATTAAGACACTGATCAAGTTTTATCCTCCGCATTTAAATGGGAAAGAGAGTCCAAATCAACTCAGAAGGAACCATCATAGAAGATACTAAAAATATTATCATCTAAACACAGAAAGGTCAAAAAATAAATTCTTAACTGCCTTCTCAACATAACGCAGAAAGCACATCTATTCTTAAGCATTCACCAAGGCCAGTGAGTTTGGGAAAAAGACAGATGGGAGGATATGTAGGAGAATATGTTCTCTGAATACTTCCACAAATAGGCTACCAAAAGTCAAAAGAGATGCTGTGTCACAAGGGATGCAGAAGTCACAGGAGATGCATTCCCCTCCAGGAGTGAGATCTTGAGCAGATAGAGGAGTCTTTACTACTTGTTCCCATGGCACTGCCTCCAGGCACTCATCCTATAGTTTTCTTACATGTTTAAACAAATCGGCCCCGTGGCTGTGGAGTGACAGGTGTCACTTTTTCAGCCTTTCCCAGCAACATGGTGATGACCATCACAAAGAATGACAGTGATATGAGAATCATCAGCAGTCTGTACTGAACTTCCCTTTTGCTGGTCCCATTCTCCTGCCTTTTCAGCTGCTCCTGTAACTTGAAGTTGTTGGACAGCTTCAACAAATTGGAGAAAAGAGAAAAACAAATTTTAAAAATCCTGAACTGTAGTTATCAGCCTGAAAATCAAGGGAAATATTAGGGGTAGGAACACTTCTCCTATAAAGACAGGCTGAGAGAGTTGGGGATGTTCAGTTTGGAGAAGAGAAGGCTCCAGGAGACCTCAGAGCCCCTCCCAGTACCTATAAAGGGCCTACAGGAAGGGTGGAGAGGGACTGTTTTGCGAGGGCATGGAGTGATAGGACACAGAGGAGTTGCCTTAAACTGAAGGAGAGCAGGTTTAGATTGGATATTGGGAAGAAATTCTTCCCTGTGAGGGTGCTGAGGCCCTGGCACAGGTTGCCCAGAGAAACTGTGGCTGCCCCATCCCTGGAAGTGTCCAAGGCCAGGTTGGACAGGGCTTGGAGCAACCTGGGATAGTGGAAGGTGTCCCTGCTCATGGCAGGGGATTGGAATAAAATGGTCTTTAAGGTCCCTTTCCAACCCAAAATATTCTGAGATTCTGTTATTCTATGAATCAAGGAAAGGTTATTGAGCACCAGGGTGGAGAAACAGACCAAAACACACTTGCAGCACTTCCCCAGTGAGTGGATTGTCTATGAGAAAACAAATGGGAAACCAACCAAGTTTATGGTTTCTCCATAGTGGTGGAGGTGGCAAGTAGACACAGCAAGTGGCAGATGAATTGTCAGGAGGAGAAAGGCACATCTGTGGAGAATGAGGCACCTTCTACTTGCTCTTCAGCAGCGGAGTGTGGAGATCAGATGGAGGTTTTCCTTCTCAGGATCGTGTTTTAGCCATTTCTTTTGTGACATCCTGACTGGTGTCCCCATCAAAAGCAAGGCCAGTCTTGGTGGTGTAAACAAAAGTAATGGAGTCAACCACTAATGCTCCAGTTGTGAAGTCACTTTCATTTGGCAGTACAATGTTAAGGGCTGGACTTGATTCTGTAATTCTGTAATTCTAAACTGGGCCATGAAGAGGGATGGAACACCTCCTATGAGGAGACACTGAGAGAATTTGGATTGTTCAGGCAGGAGAAGCAAAGGCTCCAGGGTGACCTTCCCTGTGGCTTTTCACTACATGAAGGGGGGGCTATAAGAGACCTGCAGAGGGACATATAGAGACAGGACAAGGGGGAACGGCTTCAAAATTAAAGAGAGAAGGTTTAGATTAGATATTAGGAAGGAAAAATTCTTCACTGTGAAGGTGGTGATGCCCTGGCTTGCCCAGAGAAGCTGTGGCTGCCACATCCCTAGGAGTGCTCAAAACCAGACTGGACAGGGCTTGGAGCAATCTGGTCTGGTGGAAGGTGTCCCTGCCCATGGCAGGGGGTTGGAACAAGAGGATTTTTAAGGTCCATTCCAACCCAAACCATTCTATGATTACATGATTCAGCAACTTAGGTTTCTCATAGACATAATGTGACAAGTATCAGAATATCAGTGTACTGCATCCCCAAAACCCCCTGTAAGAAGCAGCTGTCCCACAACCAGAGGCCTGAAGTCTCTGTTCTTGCTTCCCAAGTATCCTGTGCCCAACCAGCAAATTACAGTTTGTTTCCAACATAAATCTGTTGTGCTCCAATAAATGAATCCACCCACGTTACTCTCCCATTGTTGAAGAAATTGGGACCATAATTAACAGAAAAGTGTCCTTCAGTTAAACAGTGACCGAACTTTTGTCACTTTAATCCAAAAATTAGATCTGTATCATTCATTGCATGAATTTGCTTTTCTATTTTAAGGATTTCTTGCCATCTTGACTGCAAACAAAACACAGGGTCTTGTTTGCAGTCAAGTCAGAGCAAAACTGATGAATGCCAACACAGCTGGATCTCAACAGCCCTTCCACTAAACTGCCGTGTAAAAATTAAGGGAGTGTCAGAGATTACCAAGAAAATTACAGCAACACACCTGTAGGTGTCCAATCAAAAGTCATTCCATGGAGAGGGAAACAATTCCAGGTGCAGAGGAAGCATGCAAAGGAAGGCACACACAGCAGAGTTTGCATGAGTGCAGCTGCCTTTATTGCAATGACCCTAACTGGCATTTCCAAATGTGAGGCAGGAAAATCTGCTGATGGGAGCATCTTTGCCTATAACCCTAGAAAACCTAGGTTGAAGGAGACAGAGCTCTATGCAAGCCATATGTGAAGAAAGAAAATAAAAATTAAAAATCCCTTCTTCCTTCTTTTCCACATATTGAGCTGGTTAAAGCAGTTCACGTTCTCCAGTTGCCACCAGCAGCATTTATTTATCACCATCCTCAATTCTGAAAGCAAACTGCAAGGGATAATGCACAATCTCCCTGCAAAACCAAACTGAGATGGATGGAGGATGAGGGGTATAATTTAAGACAGTTTACATTTCTCACAGTACCAGGAACACTGCATTCAGGCTGCAGGAAAGGTCATTAGTAAATTGAAGGCAGTAGAAGATAACAGAAAAGTTTACAAACAACATTTCAACAGGAAAAAATGAGCTTATTTGGCCATTCAGGGAAAAGAGCAGCCAGAGAGGAAGTTTGGGTGTGCAAGAGCCTTCCTCACCCCAGGCAGAGGAGCGAGCTCATCTCCAGTGCTCAGGATGGAGCACACGAGATCCGCAGCAGTGCCATCAGTAGTAGCACCCAGTGTGACAGGAACCTCCTCCCTGGCAAAGTCATCACACCAACAGAACAGTTTGGAGTCATCTCCTGCCTCCCAGATGGTGCATTCCTGTTAGTGCAGAAGTCTGGGGAGCCAGGATCTCCCTGCAGCAGAGTGCAGGGGATTGCTGCCCTGAGCTGGCTGCTCTTCAGCTTTCAGCCTTTTTCTGAGCACTACAGGAGATAAGCACTGAGATACAGGAGATAAGCAATGTAAGGAGTTCACTTCTTCCCTTCTGAACACTGTCATCTGATAAAAACACAGTTTCTCAAGTAAAGGGGAGACTCTTTAAGTTGTTTTTTTGGAAGAACACAATGGAAGTATGCATTGCCTGTAAACCTGGTCTAGTGGAAGGTTCCCCACCCGTGGTAGTGGGTTGGAATGGGATGGTCTTTGATGTCCCTTCCAGCCCAAACCATTCCATGATTCCATGATTCTATGTCATCAGCAGACAACTGACACACATTGGCTTCAGTGGGTTCTCCATGATTCCAAGTCTACTTGGGAATTTTAAGGAGAAAAGCCTTTCTTGTGAGGAGAGACTGCAAAGCTGGGCCTGGTTAGTCTGGAGAAGACTGAGAGGGGGTCTCATCAATCCATACAAACATCTCCAAAGTGGATGGCATCAGGATGGTGCCAGGCTCTTTTTATGGTGCTCAGCAACAGGATAAGGTCAATGGCCATAAACTAAACCACAGTAAGTTCCTCCCCAACACGAGGAAGAACTGCTTTCCATGGAGGGTGCCAGAGCACTGCAACAGCAGCCCCCACCCCAGGGAGGGAGCAGATTCTCCCTCTCTGGAGACATTCCAAACCCACCTGGATGTGTTCCTGTGTCAGCTGCTCCAGGTGACCTTGCCTTGGCAGGGGGTTGGATTGGATGAACTCCAGAGGTCCCTTCCAACCCTAAAGATTCTGTGATTCTGTGAATATATGAAGAAGCTCAATCTAGCAGGACAGGCTGAATCTCACCCTACTTTCCTTTCTAAATTTGGACTATCCACATGGACACACTTGCCTCAGAACACCTGAGGATCTCTAAAACACAGGTTGCCACCCTGATCTCACAGAGGTGCCACTTCTCATAACTGAGTTCCAGGACATTATCATCAGTTCCACTTCCAGGGGAGGCGAGGGCATACACCAAATATATGGGATGATAGGGAATTCAGTTATTTTGGATCAGGAAGATTAAGGACAATGTCCTAAATGTCTAACTTTCAGAACACCTTGAAAAAAAAAAAGACACATGTCCCTTCTCCTCTTTTGCCTGGTCAACACAAGGCTTAGCAGTGATAAAGCCACACATCTCTGTTCTGCACAGCACTGAGAACTGCACAAATCCACAGTGAATCCCCACCCATCTCCCCTAAAAAATGCTTCTTGCTATGGTAACCCCTGTTCCCCTTATCCCCATGATGTTTCTATCACAACCTCCCCACATCCTCCCTGTATCCATGGACACTCCTCCTCTCCAGCTGCAAGTCCCATCCAAGCCTCAATTTGTTCTCCAAAACATCCACAGCTTTGGAAGCAGAAAACAACCCACAATGGGTAATCCAGACCTGGGCACATGCTGATAGGCTGGATGATCCCAAAACAACAGATAATCAGTGAATTTTCCTGAGTTTTCCTTGAGGACATTGAGATATTAAGTCTTTATGTGCTTGGAGAACAGACATTGATGGTTGGATGGAGGAGAAAATCAGTGAATTATATTTTTTTTCTCTCATATGGTTAACTCCACCAACCTACTGAGTGGAAGAGGCAGAAAGACACCAACAGGAGAAAGCCTTAAAGGAAGTGAGAGATTTCAAACTATCAAAAAAAGGTAAAAAATTAATTTCTGAAAACAACCCAATGGTGCTCATCTGCTCTTACTTTCAGACCTCTGTCCCATATATATACTGTGCTTGTATTTAATTTTCTGGTTCACCAAGTAGAAAAATAACCCACTCCTGAGACTTCCAGCTTTATTTACACACTTGGTTAAGACTGAGCTGAACACTCAAACCTGTCATCCAAAGTTCTGGGTGCTCCCAGCTCTGGTTTACACTCCTTGAAGGCTTTGCTCTCCACATCACCAACAATCAGAGAATTGTTAAGGTTGGAAAAGACCTCCAAGATCATCGAGTCCAACTGTTAACCCAGCACCACCACCATGTTCACCACTAAAACAACTCCTCAAGTGCCCTATTGGCTTTTGAACACTTCTGGGGATGGTGATTCCACCACTTCCCTGGGCAACCTTTTCTAATGCTCGACAATTCTCGCAGTAAAAAGGTGTTTCCCAAAATCCAATCCAAACCTTCCTTGGCTCAACTTGAGTCCATTTCCACTCAACCTGTCACTTGTGACCTGGGAGATGAGACTGATCCCCACCTCACTACAGCTTCTTTCCAGACAGTTGTAGAGAGTGATGAGGTTCCCCTTGAGCCTCCTTTTCTCCAGGACAGAATGACACTGCCCAGCAGAAACCACCCTCCCTCCTACCATACCAGCCAAGGTCCCACCATGTTCCCGTAGCTGAAACTCAGGCTCTTCAGCTGGGAATGCAGCAAGATTATTTTAACCCAAGAGAAAGCATAAGCTGATTCCTAAGAGTGGAAACTTCATCTTGTCTATCCAAAATCTAAGCATTTAAAAAATTATTTTTGGTAGGGTTTTGTTTGGAATGAATCAGACTCTGGTGTTGGCTTAGCACACCAAGGCCAAAACGTTGGAAAGGGCTGAAATCCATGAATTCACTTACAAGAGAGTGAAGCCCTGACTTTTAGTGGCTTAAAATTATGCAAAAAAGCATCTTTGGGCTGCAGCTCTGTGATGAATTAGCTCTGACAAGGAAGGTAACTCAAACCTCCCCACGGCGCTCCCTCCCTGCCCCACACCACGACTGCCTCTCCACTCTCTGGCTGATACAGGGACCAGAAGCTTGGGCTGTAAATCAGATCAATGAAACATCCAGTTAAAAATAACAGCCCAAACCTCCTCCATTGCAGGAGAGCCTTTCGGATCACAAATGATGAAAGCACGTTTCTAAAAAAAGCAAGCTGAGTTGAGAATGGTTTCTGAGAAGGTGACAAAATAAACAGCCCTGAACCCAGCCAGCAGTAAGAGGGCTGGGCTGCTCCAAGCTTTGTTGGGACTCCAGAACAACCCTGGCAGTGGGAAAACAGGTCTCAACAGCCCCAGTTAGTGGCTACCTAGGTCAAAGATGGTGCCTGGCTCCCATGCTGGTGGTGCTGTAGGAGCAGGACATTCAGAGGACACCACCACCCTCTATTGTGAGCTATTCCTTGGGCATCTCCTTGCTCCCTGGGCTGTTATTCCTGCCTCACAGCAGGTAGACAGGGAGAAAATGTTGGGATGCAGCTTCTGGGGTCAAGAAACATCATCCTCGTGGTACCCACAAGCACTTGGCCTGTGGTGCTTGCTGAAACTGTGAGGGAAAAGAGAAGCAACACCCCTGAGGTTTCTTACAACTATTTTTATGATGAATGCTGTGAAAGAGAAGAGGGAGTGGGGAGTAAGGTTTTTTTTTCCCCTTTTTTCATGTCATCTAAGCACCCACTAAACAACCAACCAGCTGTCTTCATCCTGCAATCCAGATGGATGTCCCTCTGCCACAGGGGGATGCACCACAGCATCCTGCCCCACATTTCCAGTGCTGGGATTCAATACAGCGACTGCAGCTTTTCATGCCTTTTACAAACATCTAATTCACTCTGTATTAATCCCTCAGAGCAGCTACTCCTTCATTTTACCCTTGGAGACATCAAGCTAAAATATTCATCGGCTTGAACACAAAAACCTACAGCTCTAAGCAGTTGTTGAGGACAGAGGATGTGCTGTTACCCAGTTCTCTGATATATACAGCAGTATAACACCATCCTTGCAATAAAAGTACAGAATGAGCTTCTAAAGATGCCTTTTTACTAGATGTTTATAAGTGGATTTAGGTTTAATGACAAGCTCCTCTTGCTTATTTTCCATTTTTACTCATCCTTCTTTTTGGAGGGAGGGCGGCTGACAGGGGCTGTTTTTTCTCAAGCTCAATATTAAATAAAAGAGACCCAAAAATATATTGAAAATGCACTCTTAAGTCATGGCACAAGCCATATTTCAAATGAATGCAGCTGAAAACCTCCAAACTATCAAAAAGCTATTTCAATAAGGGATTTTCACTTACTGGAGACATTCAAGACATTGACACAACTTCTAAAAAGATGAATTTCTTCCAAATATTTTAACTCAAATAAATTCACCAAATCTCCAGCACAGGAAGGTGACAACAACCCCATGGTCCACATTTCCTGTCTTCCCAGGCTACAGAGGGCTTCCCAAAGCTCACTATTTTTGGGAGAGCTTTCAGGCAGTCTTTCAGCTGACTCTTGCAGGCCATGTCCAGATATCCCCAGAAATCTTTAGTATTGAAGGAGCAAACCATGGAAATGTGCATTTACTCAGGTGTGTATTCCACATCTCAGCCACAACAAATCGCAAACACAGAACAGGACCTGACACACACTATTTAATTTGACCTTAGACAACAACAGAGCCAAAGCAAGGTGACTTCAGCCCATAAATATTCCTGGCTCCACCAGCACTGAAGATGTTCAGACCTCAAACCTGGAAGGAAAGTGAACAACAGCATCAAATCCCTGCAGTTGTTTCACCTTAAACAGACAGAAGGGAGGTGTTGACACTGATGCTTTGCAGTTCAGACAATCTGTGTTCAACTGCCAGGCTTGACTAAACTCTGGATGCAGTAGGAAAATTAAAGACAAGCTACAGTCCTCTCACCTCCTCCAAAGCATCCTGAAGCTGCAAAATGCACAGGAAAGACTCCTGGTTGAATGGGATGTTACTGTGCTTCAGCACAGCACAGCAAGGAATGGACCTGCATCATTTTAATTTTTAGCATTCAAATAGATTAAATTAAAATAGTCCAGAAAATCACAAATGTAAAAACATACAACAATTGCAATCGAGGTGGCAAAAAACTGGCAAAGTGTTCACCACTGGAACCGTTTGAGAGTTACCCTGAACCAGTTCATACCATTGATCAAGGCATTTCTTTGCATCAGCCTGCTGCAGTAGGCAGATAAAACGTGGCTGTGCTGTCTACATAAAATGTGTTTAGATACATAAATCCTTGCAAAGTGGCTTTTTATTTTGAGGCAAAACCAGAAAGAATTATATGCTGCATTAAATATTTTCTTCTTTGTCCTCTTCTCGACTGTCTTCAAGATCAATTAAAGTGCTTTTGCATAAAACAGGCAGGGAGGAGCACGTTCCAAAAAATAAATAAATAACGACACCACTCTTTGCTTTCAATATGATGCCTGAAGAAAACAAGCATAATGACTTAAAGATTCCCACAGTGAAAAAGAAGAAAATGATGAAGGTTTAATCATACACTTACAAGGCAACAAAATAGATTTCTCAAGTCTTAGCATCTCTTGTGAAATTTTAAGCACTCAGAGACAAATATTAGTAACAAGCTGCAGCAAGCTGAGTCGGTTCTCCTGCCCTCGCACAGGAATATGTGAGAGTCCCTCCCTTACACTCACACACACATTTGCTGTTTCCATCACTTTTCTATTTGCAAAAATACCCAAATGAAGCTATGAGCATTTAACACGTTATGGTTTAACACGTCCCTCGCCTCATGGAGGTCTCGCTGTCCTGGGGCTCAGCAACCTCTCTGTCCAGCTGCATTGCAACATCTGGAATTGCAACATTGCAACTTCCCCACAGGCTGACCAGCAGTGGGACTCCTGGCCACAGCCTTGGCACGGAGAGCCAACACTGAGATCAGCTGCTCTCCCAGTTACCAGCTGTAATGGGGAGCGAGGGAAAAGGGAGAGAGATCACCCCACCAAAAACCTCAAGACCTACTTTCTTCCCCCTCAGAATGTCCTTTTCTCATGTCTTCACACCAAAGGGGAGGGACTGGGTCCATCAAAAACAACCATCATTTAAGTTTCTAAGGAATATTTTTTTTTTTTAAATGAGGGTGGAGAAACGTTGGCACAGATTGCCCAGAGAAGCTGTGGCTTCTCCATCCCTGGAAATGTTCAACACCAGGACAGGGCTTGGAGCAACCTGGCTCCAATTAGGAGGTGTCCCTGCCCATGGAAGGGGAATTGGAATAGGATGATCTTTAAGATCCCTCCCAACCCAAGCTATTCTATGATTCTATGACCCCATCTGCCCCCAAAGACTTGTGCTGGCCTAGGTGGCACAGCAGGTCACTGACCATTTCCCCTTGGATTATGGGGATTTCATTGTCCCTGTCCCTCCAGCTGTGGGAGTCATCCCACCATGTTTCCCTCACAGCCACTGTGCCATATTTTTCCAGCTGCACAGTGGCTTCCTGCTTCTGTCTGTGTCCCATGCCGTGGGCACTGGGCAGATGCACTTCAGCTGGGCTATTGTTCCCACCACCTTTTTTGGGGAAGAAGCCCTAATTCCTACATGGCCATTCTCTTCCATGGTTTCTAACACATCAACAACCTTTGCTGCTGCAGGGATCTCCATCCTCTTCCTCCTCTGAGATGGCAGAACAAACTTCCTCACTGGCACAGCATCCCATGATAAGAAAACCCAAAAATGTGCTGGTGACACCAGGTTCAGAACCAGGGGTTAATCAAATGGATCTTCCCTGTTCTCCCTCATCATTCCCTGCAACTGGAATGGTGGAGCAGAGCACTGCTTGTGTTCCTGATCCCTTAACCAATCAACCTCATACCAAAATACAAAATAACTGAGGGGAGAGAGCAATCACTGCTCTACACAATTGAAACAGGAGGAAAATACCTTGCAATAATAAAATAAATTCTAAAAAACACGCAAAAAAGAAAACCAAACACCCAAGAAATGAAAAGGAAAGCTAAGAGGTGAATAATTCATTTAGGCAATGTGCAGTGCCCATATTCTACCTGAATTGTTTACATTGAAGGTTCATGGTTTAATCAGAACTGCTGGAACAAGAAAAACCAGAGTCATAAGTACAACATTTATCTTGAGTAAATGAAATAGGTTTCTGGGTAAGGCATTTTCACTTAAAATAGGAAAAAAATAGGTTGCAGTTTGTGAAGTCACCAGCAAGGGGAGTTGGTGCCCAGAGCTTTGAGGGAACCATGCAGATACAGTTTTGGGTGGAGAAAACTCAAATAAACAATTCTGAGGTACTGACATTGATAAAACATTGAAGACTACCAGAGGATGCTGGAGGATGAAGGACAGAGAGCAGAAAACCCACTAACTCTGAAAAAAAAAAAGAGGGCTTGAGAGATACTAGAGTACAAAAATAATCATGTTTTGCTTGGAAACTGGAATTTCTGTCCCTTCAAGACTTAATGAAGAGCATGTAATGAAAAGGTCTTAGAGGAAAAAGGCAAAGGGCAAATGAGATCAAGTTAAGATGGAGCTTAGGCTAAGAAAATAAGGGTTAATCTCAATGTACTTCTGAGTACAATATTCTGACAGTAACATGAAAAGACTTTGGCCAGTTCCTCTGGTGGCCTTGAGGAGACATCCAGGAGGGTACCAGATGTCTGAGAGAAGACATCAGAGGACCAGGGCTAATCAGGCACCTTATCACTGAGCCCCAGAACCAGCAACAAATAGGGGAAAAAAACATAAATAAATCCTATTTAAAAAAAAAAAAACCTTGCAAGGAGTGGGATTTAATAATATTATACAGCATTTAAAGCAAAATGCCAGCAGTAGGAACTCATTAGGCTCTGTATGGGGAACAGCAGCAAAATCACTGCTGCAGCTCCAGCCATGCTGGGCTTGTCAACAGAAATGGGGCCACCCCGGGCTCCAGGGCCACGGGGAGGGGCACTCAGAGCTTTCATTCCTCTGCCCCGTTAATCTCATTAACCTCATATTTACTCTGTTGTTGGTAATTACTCAGAACGTTAATAGGCACAATTTATGCATATTATTTACTGAATGTTACAAATCTCTTTAGCTCTGTGTGTGAACCAGGGCTGGAACATGCCAGTGTTCCAAGTGCTCCAGAAAACGGAGGTAGAGAAATGAAAAATATTTTAAAATTTAGAAAATGTTTTTAGGACTTGTTTCAAATTTCTTCAATGTCTTCAACTTCTTCTTGCAAGACAGCCAATCAATTCAGATAAATATATAAAACCCACCCATTTTACTAATTCCATAATAACATTCTAACAAGAAAAAACAGACACTAAACCACAAACACCCAAGACTTATTTCCTCCTATTAAGCTGGAGTCCATGAAACAACTCTTCCAGCCATGATACAAATTGCTGTTAACGATATTCCAGGTGGGAAAAACAGATGCAGCTTAAGAAAACTTTTATTGCTGTTAAAGAACTCCATAGGTTTCACAGACACAGTCTGTTACACCTTGAAAAATGGAACCTTCACTGACCATCTGTTCCTAGCAGAGAACACCCAGCAACTCTGGCTTTGGCCAGAAAGACCAACTCAAAGTCAACCTACCATGAGCAGGGGACATCCCAGAGCTCAATGACCAGCCAAGATCAGATGTCAGGGGGAGAATTTGGATGGAGATGACCAAATATTAACCAGTTAAAGCTAGGAAACCACTTCAAGAGCAGAAGATGGCACCCAGAGGTGCTGCAAGAGCAAGGCCCACAACATTGCTACACCTCCACTCCAGAGCCTGCATCTACAACATGCATCACCTCCAATGAGCTGAAAGGATATGGAGAAAACCAACCAAAATCAACAACAACAACAAAAAAAATGAAATGAGAAGGATTATCAGAGAAAGAAAAGAGCAAAAATTACCTCACCTACAATTTTATTCCGCTCTGTTGTGGAGCCACTTGTTGGGAACTCAGTAGCAATAACCCAATGGACCCAAGGCCCAGCTCAGCAGTATTGTTCCTGTTCAGATAAAAGGGAAAAAAATAGAAAATCAGATGTGAAAAGCACAAACGGGCTTTTCTCTGCCCTGTTTCCCTCAGTCTGAAGCTCAGGGATTCCCAAGACTGAGGTTTTAGCCATATCTTCACATTCAACCAGGAGTTTTCACACCCTGTGAATTTGTTAAACATATCCATATATTAGGCAAGCTTTGCTTTTGGCCTACACAATGTCTGTTGACAGGGGAACACACACAAAAAAAGAAACAAAAGAACATTTATTCCCTTTAATTTCAGGGTGCAAACACTAGGGGATGCCTAGTGAAGCACAGTAAGTAGTTTGTGATTACACATTATTGTCATTTCCCCTGCTTAGCAATGTCATATTTTATAGTCAGTATCAGCCAGTTAAACAGGATCTGGTTTTAGTACATTTTTATCACATTTTTACTACATTTAATGCAAAAAGAAAGCCCATGAACCTAAAGGGATTACTGAGAGAGAACCACACAACTGAGATAACCAAGTGGACCCACCACTGGACTTTTGAATAATTTCAGGGATGGTGATTCCAGCACTTTTCTGGGCACTCTGATCCAGTGCTTCACCACCCTTTCAGTGAGGAAATTTTTCTTATATCCAATCCAAACCTCTCCTGATACAACTTAAGGCCACTTCATCTCATCAGGAACAGCATCCATCAGGATTCAACAACTCAGATAACTCTGGAGACTGTAATGACATCATAAACTCATTTCCCACACACACACTTTCACAACTGAGCTCTTTTTTTTTTCTTGGTCCAAATTTGGAACTTAATGTTTCAGAAGAAATTTAAGACACTTTTAATGCAATTTATTATGCTTTAATATAAAAATAAAAGAGAAAAGAAGAAAAAGAATGGTTTAGGCAACTCAGGTAGAGGCACTTAGACACTATGCAAAGTAAATTACTTTTTACAATAATTATTCCTCAAAGGAAGTGTTCTAATCTGAATGCTGATATTTTGGGCCTGTTTTAAGCAGAAGGAGCATCATTACTAAAGACACAACCTTCCAGACTAACCATCAAAGCTTTCTAATGCCTCCTTATGATGGGATGGTGGAGAAAGTCAAATCACATGGGATGACACTGGAGCCAAAGAGAGCAGCTAAGGATGCCAAAGGAGCTCATGCATTGAGTTTTATCACCCTTAGAAAAACCACCCAATTACCCTTTCCTCCTCTTTGATTACACAATCAACTTCAACACCCTGAAAAGCCAACAGCAGAAGATCCAAAACATGGAGAAAAATAATGATTAAGAGCCTTTAAGTTAATGTACAGTTCCCAGAACCAGCTTTCAAAGGCAGAGTAAATAAGTAAGACCTTTAAATTTTGAGATGTTGCTCAGCAACACCTTGTCATGCCACATCACACAACAGTTCTTCCTTTTATTTCTCTGTCCAAAGGTCAAAATTCCTCTTCCCAAGAGACAAGTCATCATATAAAAGAGTGGTGAAACTTTTACAGCCAACTAATTCAGGAACAATCCTCATTTCCATCCTGGAGACCTTCCTACATAGGATTTATTGCAATTTAAGGTGGGAGAGGAAATGACAAAATTTGTCTCAAATCGAGGCAGTCCTGTTTCAAAGGCAAACAGAATTATTTGTCCAGCACTGAAATCTCAAGATGCTCATGGTTTCTAAGGTAAGAGTTTTTATCACCCTCATGTAGCCTAGGGAGGAGCATTTTTTAACTGCCTGTACAAGCAAAAAAACCAGTGGTCAGTTCCAAGTTTTCAGAACAAGCTAAGCCATGGCACCCCCCATCCTGCCAAGTGGGGATTTGGGTCCTTAAGCAGAGAAACCTGGTGGTCCAACTTCCCAGAAATATCATTATACCCATCTCCCAGAGCACCCAAGGCAGCCCTAGGAGGATAAAAACCAATATTAAAATGATCAAAACCACACCACATTCATTGCACATGAGACTTCTTTCCCACCCATCTTCTCCTTATCACATCCTCCCACCAGTTCCACCCCGTGAATGGATCCGTTTCCTTCTCCCATTCAGTCATTTTCTGATGGTTTCTCCACAGCAGGGCCTCTCCTTTGTGTCCCTCTTGCAGTCTCCATACAGGAGGGATGTGATCCTTGGTTGGCATCCACAGGGACAACTCCAGTAGAGGGAGGAATTAATGACAACTCCGCCCATCTGCAGATTTTTGGGTTTTTTTTTTAATCATCGTGTCTGTAACTCACATGATGTCAGTACAGGAATATCACACTAAGGCTCTGGAAAGCAAGGGGCGGGTTTTCCTCGTTTCTATGGTTATGAGCAATTTTAATGACCAACCTAAATAAAAAGGCTGGAAGAGAGAGAAAGTAGGAAGGAGTGAGGTGGGCGTTTAATTTTGATTGACAAGACAGAGCAGAACTAGATAAAATCTGTCAAATGATTGCTGAGCATCACAAATCCTCAGCACATTCTACAGCAGACAGAATTAGTCTAAATGCACAGCTTTACAAAACTATTCCTTATCTGCTGAGATCACAGTTCAGCGTTTCAGTTGCCCCACAGAAAGCAGATGATGTCATAACTACCAAAGGAACCAAGGTAGGGCCAGAAAAACATTTTCATTATTTGTATTTGATTTTTAAGTATTAACATCTACAATGTCTTAATATATCTTAATTTTTGTCTCTGGCCTAGACATAGATATAGATATAGATATATACATATATATATTTGTACAAAATGACAGCATTCTCAAGATTGTTAACTACCAAAATAACAATTTTAAAGGTATTATCAAAGGCACCACTTTGGAATCACATCTGCATTACATGAAATGTTGTATAAATACAGAGCAAGGAGATAGTTCCTGCAATAAAGACTTTAAAATAGGAGACTGAAGGCAGAAGGAGTTGAACACAGATTTGATGGGAAATTTCAGGAAACACAATCTGGAAAGACAAAAACACTGGCATGACAGTCAGCTGTGATATTCCCTGAAGATACACCACCAAAAAAACAAACTTTGGGGAAAATTAAGAATATTCCCACAAATTAAATCATCAAGACGGAAGAAGAATCAAGAGATGGAGACTTGGAGCATTTCAAAGTCAGGAGCAGAGTTTGATGACCTTGGAGGGAGGAATCAACACCTCAGCAAGGCACGAGGCACCATGAGAAGACTAAACCAGCATCTCGTGTTTAAGGCCAGGGAGAAGCAGGATGTACCAAAGGACAGAGACAAAGAAGATCCAGGATGTGCCTGAACCAAAGTTGAAAGATGTTTTTCTTGTACTCACTTGGCTCTGTTGGGATGCAGGCAGGACACAGTGATCTTCACAGGGCTACACACCCATGAGTTTTGCTATTTTATCAAATGATGTTTGAATTTTAAGGAGAAAAAAACTCAGCAAGAGAGGACGGGGTTACAAAAGAAGGAAGTCAACAGCTCCCGAGATGCCTGCCAACAGGATCTGCACTTAAGGCGTGCAGTTTTGGCAGAGAACGTTCTCAAAATCTGATATTTAAAAGTCTCATGGTGTTGGAACGTATAATTAAAGTAAAAGGATACAAGTGAACTAAGATCTGATCAACAGAAACTTGTATCAAAATCAAATGTGTTCCCACAAAGTCTCAGCCACCTGGATCTTCCATGCTCCATTCAAAGAGAAAAATTAGCTACCAACTACTGCTATTCCCCCTCAAAATCATCCCTTTCCAGCTTCTAAAAGGGATGGATTTGTAACAATCTTCAATAATTTAAAAAGCCCAGGCAAATAAAAAGACCCCAAACAAACCCCAAAACCCACAAGTCGTTTCATTTCCTGCCAGTTTCCAATTCTAGAGCAACATATTTGTTATGATGTGAACTTTTCCTTCACCCATCAATGCCCAACCATTGATGGGTGAAGGACACAAAGAATAATGAAAACACCTAAAAATTCGTTCTTGCTCCTCAAAAACTGGAATAAATGAAAGAATTCAAATCCTTCATTGAGAAAAGCACTGAGGAGAGGAAGGACTTGGGGGTATAGGTGGATGGGAGCTTGACATGACATTATAAATGGTAATGTGGCTGTCCCACCCCTGCAAGTGTCCAGGCCAGGCTGGACAGGGCTTGGAGCAACCTGGTCTACTGGAAGGTGTCCCTGCCCACGGCAAAGGGTCAGAATGAGATGCTCTTTCAGGTCCCTTCCAACACAAACTGTTTTAATATTCTACGAATTTACTGCTGTTTCCTTCCCAGCAGTGCCACCATGAACTCAATAGCCAAGAAAATAACAAAAAAACCCCAGCAAAAATAAGGAATTCATATGTGATCTGATTTCTTACTGCAAGGTTTCCAACAGCTGCCCATCACCGTTGAAAAGAAAAGTCAAAGTAGCATGGAATCAGCTGGCACAAGCTCCTTTATTCCCAGGTAGTGCCTTGAAACCTCCCAAACCAACTCCGCTGCTATCAGAGCCACCTCCTCCTTGGACAGCGCCCAGGAACTACTCGCAAATGAAATCCAACCGAATTTATTCTGCAAGCCTGGAAATTTCAGTTCCAGAGGTGACGTGACATTTCGTTTCGCCAATGCTAATCTAATGCCTTTTTAAAGGTGCATACGTTTCACCCTGTTGGCTTCCAACACTGAATTACCAGCTCTGCTAAGCTTCAGAATAAATGAGACGAGCGTGGCCTCCAGGCGAAATCCCTTTGCTGTAATCTTTATTCAAAACACACCGCTCCGGAGCCTTGCATGCATTGCCAAAAATCGCCTTGAGGTTTGCTCTTAAGATGGCAATTTGCATATCAACATTTTGCTGCAGAGCTTACCCAATGTCCCCGCTATTATTTTAATACTCGTCTGTGGGCGGCCCCCTGAGCGGCTCACAGAAGCACAGGCTAAAAATATTCCAGCCTTCCCCACCGGCTCCACACATGACCACAGCGAGCGGCGGCTCCGATGCAAAACCGGCAGTGATGGCATCCACCCGCCTCTCCAGGAGGATGCGCAGGCTCCGAGGTGCTCAAAAAAACATGGCAAGAAGGAGAAAAGTAGCTCTGCATGGATGGAGGGAAAATGCACAGGCGCCGGAGGAGGAAGAGCGCAGAAAGAGCCGGTTTTACAAGGGAGGCTGGAGAGGTTTATCCGTGTGCAAGACGTTCTTGGGAAAACACATTAAGAGGTAATAAAGCAGGTGAGGGAGGCACCACCTGGGATATGAATTTAAGATGATGCTGAACAGAGGAAGGGAAAGAATTCTCAAGCACAGAACAGGAACGACGCCGGGCGGACGCGAGCACAGCCTGATTCATGCCCCAGAAGGGAGATCCTGATCCCGTTGGCAGCACCATGTTGATGACAGAGCACGAAAAAACATGGATTGCAGGTTTTTCTTCTTGCCCTCCTCCCCCTCGCCCAGTAAACCCCAGGCTCAGAGGTTGTAATTATTTCTGGCAAGGTGTAGACAGGTCTGGGAAATGAAATGGAAAACCGGAGCTATTTATGAGATGCCACGCAGGGAGTCGGCATCGGAGCCCAGCTACCAAATCAGCGAGTGCAAAGTCCCCCTGGTCTGCTCAGGAAAGAGACTTTGCAAAGTCAGCCAGGCAAAATAACCAGGCTCAGTCTGCCCAGGATGGGGAGTTAATGGAAACAGAGGGTGGAGAACCAGCAGAAGACATTGCTCCAGCCAGCGACAAGGGGTTGTTCATGATGTTGGTAGGCTTTGAGATAATGTCCATTGAGATGACATCCACTCATGACAACCACCTGCTTCTCTGGGGCGTGGGAGAGGAGCAAGGAGGACATCAAGTCCATAAGTCTCCCTCCACCAAAGCTGTTGCAGAGGGAAGCAGCCAAAGGACTCATCTGCCTGGAACTTTTCCAGGCCAGATTGGATGGAGTTTGGTCCAGAGGAAGGTGTCCCTGTTTATGGCAGGGGGATTGAAACAAGATGATCTTGAAGGTCCCTTCCAACCCAAACCCTTCTATGATATGCATGTAAATGACCAGTGGAGACCACTCATCCCCTTACCTTGCAGGCCACCACTTTCTTCCAAGGAATTGGATTATTGCCCCAACCCAGGAAGAACCACAAATTTTGGAAATCAATTTCCTTTCTGCTGGTGAAGAAAAGCAGGAAAAGCCAAACCCTCCCCAGCAGGAGGATCTTACAGCCCAATGGGGCTGAAGGAGCCAGCAGCATTTCAAAGCAGCCACTCAAGGAAAACTCTTTCTGGTCTCACCAAGAAGCAAAGGAAAAGAGCTGGTGAAATTCAGGAAGTACAGGCAGAGAGGCAGTGAGTGCCCCTGGGGACAGCAGGACCTCCAGACTATTTTCTGCACACTCTCTTTATATTCTGTGCTTAAGTGCCTCATAAACAGGACTAGGATGCATGACTCTGTTTCTAAGTATGAGCTTATACTTAAATTCTAATTAATTTTAAAGAGGATGGCAAGCACAGCGCAGTAGGAAAGGAACTGGCCAAAGAGAGAAGAGCAAGCCTGAAGACCTCAGAGCCTGTGGGACATCTCTATATATGAAAGGAAACAAAGGTACATGTGAATAATATGCAAAAATAGAAAACAGAAACAGAAAAAAGAAAATTAAAAAGCAGACCTTGGTTTCCATGCACAGGGAAGAGGATCTTGACAATTAATTTGCCAGTATTCCCATAACAGGGGGAAAAAAACCCAACCGACCAGAATTCCAGTGTCATGTTTGCCCTATGTTTGGGACAAAGGAGACAAAACCAGAGAAGTTGTGGATGTCTCATCCCTGGAAGTGTTCAAGAGCAGGTTGGATGGGATTTGGAGCAACCTGGGATACAGGAAGGTGTCCCAGCCCATGGCAGGGGGTTGGAAGTAGGTCCCTTCCAACCCAAACCATTCTGGGATCCTATGAAACCCCTCTGATTCAGCTCTGAAGATGATCAACAGGAAAATATCTGCAGTGAGAGTCTCAGTTTATTTTTTCAAATTCAAAGGTGCCCTGTTTTACACAAATATTGCAATCCTTGCTAAGACGCCTCTCCCAGGGGCTGGTTTGGGCACTTGGCTAGGACAGAATCCATTGCATTTTTAGAAAAACAACCCATAGCTACGAAACCTCCCTGTGGTGCATGATCACAACTTAGGAGGGCTTTGAAAAGCACACAGTTGTTCTCTAAAATAGAAGTGTCAGAAACTTTGGACAGCATTTCTTGGGCTTCCACACCCACATTTTGCCACCTCCTTCCATCTTAGAGCACTTGCTGTTCATGGAAGCTGAAGGTCCTTGACACTGAGAAATCAAACCTCTAACATGCAGTGGCTTCAACATAATTTAAGCACCACTATTTTTATTATTTTAGATTTTTTTTACCATATTTATCATTAGTAAAAGTAGATTTAGTAAAATGAGTTTTCACCATCACTGCAGTTCTGGATAGCTTTAAAACCAGCATGAGATGGTCTGTAAGAGGATGGGGAGCATCAGGAGGTTGGACAAACTTCCCTGATCAGAGCTATGAGTATTCACCATGGCCTCATCCTGCCCACATCAATCCCACAGCACCTTTGGCAGAGAAAAGACTAAAACTTTCAAATCTTTAAAACAAAAGCCAAAAAAACAGAACATAAAAGCAAACAAAACCACATTCAGTAGTATTATATGTATGTGAATTTTATATATAGGATCTAATGCATTGTATTATAGAAATTACTCATTAATTTAATAATATACATATATTTGTAAGCTTAATTTTTCATGTTTTTTCACTGAGCATCCACAACCTGCAGCAGAATATTTGATGGGACTGACATTAGGGTCATCCCAGCAATGACAGGCACTCGGGTAAGTGAGCAACTGGGATTATCAGGCACACAACAGAGCACATCAAAACATTTGGGGAAGGTAAATTACATCTCAAGCTATCTAACACTGTGTCTAAACTTGTATAAATCAGGTATTTTAGAAATTAGGAGGTTCTCAGGAGAGTCTAGAAAGCGAATAGTGTCACAGGAGATCACAAATCAATTGTTTTTGTTTGTGAAAAGCTGTATTAAGGTTTAGCTCTTGATTCACTTTGTACAAAGGAAAATCTGAAGATCTGTAGGTTCCAACAAGAAAATAAGTCATGTACAGGGTTACAGGAAACAAGGTGTTACCCAGTGAGCCAGCACTGCACCCACAGCCTCATCGACCTCCCCATCTCCAAACAGATGCATTTTTATCCCCAAAATTAGAAGAACTTGGAGCATGGTGAACATGTCCATGCTGGGACATGGAATGCTGCAAAGCATTTGCTAATAATTCAGCTACAACCTAATTGCAATTACCTACAGTGAGTTGCAACCACTGCTCCCTCTGATCCTGAACACTTCCCATCCCTGAGTGTCCAAGGCCAGGTTGGATGGAGCTCTGAGCAGCCTGCTCTGGTGGGAGGTGTCTCTGCCCATGGCAAGGGGGTGGAAGGAGATGATCCTGAAGGTACCCTCCAAACCAAACCATTCTATCATTCAATGAATGTAAAATTGAAGTGACTATTCCACAACTTGTAGACCCAGTGAGACATCATCCAAATGTTCCCCAAACAGCTCAAGGGAATTTTTCTCCCCTAAGACACCCCAAAATTGGGCTACACAAGCTGGACAGGCTTGTGCATAAGGACTGTGATCACAGTTGTGAGACGTCATGGGTTGGTAAATCATAGAACCACTGAAGGGTTTGGGTTGGAAGGGACCTTAGAAATAATCTCATTCCAAACCCTTGCCATGGGCAGGAACACCTTCCACTAAACCAGGCTGCTCAGGTCCTTCAGCTTAAAGCCATTCCCCCTTGTCCTATCACAAATACATAAGGGAACTTCAAAGCAGGGGAAGAAAGATGAAGAAAAACAGCATTCCTGGCTGTGTCTGGGATTTTGTACCAAGCAGCCATTAATAGCAAGTTTGGGAGTCCCCTCGTGCCATATTTGAGTCACTGGCATCTCACCCAGCCAAGAAATGGGTTAATCCAAAAATTTGGGTCATAACACCTCCAAATCTGCCTGGTTTTTTGCATGTAGAAAAATAAAGGAGGCACCTCCCTCCTCCACGCAGAAGCATCACAAGAAGATTCATTATAAATGGGAAAAAAAAAGGCAACAGGTTTCAGCAATGAGTGTGATCAAAGTCTCTTGTGGAAATGTTTTATTTTACAGAAATAAGAACTATGGCAACAGCTCTGGAATAAAATCCTACAGCACGGCTGTCTCCTGCACTCCTTTACTCCATGCACCAGATGATGGAGGGGTCCTACAAGGGGAAAAAAAATACATGGCCAAGTTATTCAAGACTAGAATGACAATAAATGTACGCAGAGAGGAGAAGGAGGACAAATAAAGTCCTCAATAACCTCAAAAAGTCGTATTTTTGCAATGCCTGGCTTTGCAGCAGGGAGGACAGGAGAGCAAGAACAAAACATGCCACACAATGAAGAGCATCAAACATTTTGTGCTTATTTTCTGCTTTTATTTAGGGAACAGATAACAGAGAGAGAGAAGAAATCACTGCCTAACCTGAGTATTTACTTCCAAGAAAAAAGGAATTTTACAAAATACCAAAAAATACTAAGTATAGGTGTTGCAGCTGAGTTTGACTTCATTCAAGGAGAAGCTGGAAAATATTGTCCAGATTATTCTTGCAGTATCCCAGCAGAAGAACTGCCACCACACCTAAACTGCCCTTGGGAGAGCTTTTCCCAACAGCTCTGCATCCCAGGAAAAAAAAAAAATTCCAAAAACACCTGCTGATACACCATTTCTTCTTATTTTTATACCAACCATCAGGATATATTTAAAAAGCAACTGATCACCAGTGCAATCTCTGTTTTTCTAATGGGCATGCAAAACAGACACAAAAAAAATAAGATAATCCATCCTGCTCCTTTTTATTTTAGTTAAATGCTGTTTTTTCCATCATCAGAAACACTGCAGAGATGTGCCCATGCACTGCAACAAAGAGATGGCACCTGCCTACTGAATTTCCTGACTAGTGACACTTTGAAGAAAAAGAGTTTTAAATAGAAACCTCCCTGCAAGTGTTAAATCAGATTAATTTAACTCTTGCGTTATTTTAATCTTAGACACCACCATTTGCAAGGCAAGCAGGAAAAAAAAAACAGGGAGTAGGATCCTTATCATGACCATATTCTTTGGGAAATGCAGTGTCTTATTAAAAACCACAAATAACCTTTCTGACAGCAAAATACACAATTCTGGCTCTTCTGCAGTAGAAAAAGAGCACAAATATTTTATGAAGCTTTCTGGGCACTCAACATCAAATGATGGGCAGAGCTTCCCTCCAGCTTTGCAGTGCCCAATGGCAGTGCCAAAAACACCAACGCAAGTCTGGGGCCACATTTTGGATTTGCATGTGGCAAAAAGTGTTTTGCAAAATACAATGCACTTTGAAAGGTTGGTGATGCTGCTGAGGAAGAAGTTTTGCAGCATTTTCCCCACAACCATCATCATGGAGGCACACTCTGATACTTCAGCTGTGAGTTAGGCCCATGCTTAAATAGCTGGATTAAATTCAGACTGAGTGGATCATGTCATAGGAAAATACACACATTCTACTGGTCAGGAATCATGGAATGGCTTGGGCTGGAAGGGACCTCAAAGATCATCCAATGTCAACCCCCCTTCCATGGGCAGGGACACCTTCCACTATCCCAGGTTGCTCCAAGCCCCATCCAACCTGGGCTGGAGCAGTTCCAGGGATAGGACAGCCAGAACTTCTCTGCAAAACATGTGCCAGGGCCTCCTCACCCTCACAGCAAGGAAATTCTTTCTAATATTGAATCTAAACCTGTTCTCTGTCAGCAGGAAGCCATTCCCCCCTGTTGTATCACTCCAGGCCCTTGTCCAAAGCCCCTTTCCAGCTCTCTTGGAGCCCCTTTAGGCACTGGAAGAGGCTTTATACTCTCTCTGGAGCCTTCTCTTCTCCAGGCTGAACATCCCAGCTCTCCCAGCCTGGCTGTAGAGCAGAGGGGCTCCATCCCTCTAATCACCTTGGTGGCCTCCGCTGGACTTGCTCCAAGAGCTCCATGTCCTTCCTATGCTGGGACCCCAAACCTGGATGCAGCTCTACAAGTGGGTCTCAGCAGAGTGAAGCAGAGGGGCAGAATCCCCCCTCAGCTGCTGCCCACCCTGCTTTGGATGCAGCCCAGGATTCATTTGGATTTCTGGGCTCCAAGGGCTCAGGGGTCATGTCCAGCCTCTCATCCATCAGCACCTCCAGGCCTGTCTGCCCAGGGCTGCCTTCAATCTGCTCATCCCCCAGCCTGGACACCAGAGGTTGAATACAGGACCAGGCATGGGTGGAAAGACCCATCCATCCATCCATCCATCCATCCATCCATCCATCCATCCATCCATCCATCCATCCATCCATCCATCCTCACTAGGATCACACTTGGACACACATCCTATCCAGTGAAAGCAGCCTTTGCCCTGACAATGATGACTCCAACCCTCCATAAACCAGTCAGAGGCTCCTCCTGCCCCCCTCAAAACCCCCAGGTGTTACAGATTTCCAGTCCCCCAAAGCACCAGCAATCCTTGGAAGGTCCATAAAAACCCAAGTGAGAGCCACCCAGCTCACCCCACTGCACAAAATAGGTGAAGTGTAAGAAGGAGCATAATAAAGATGGGAAAAGTAAATTAAAAATTCTCAACAGTTCATTCCACTTTCATGAAGCAGAATGTGTTTACGGTACAAGGAGGGAATCAAAAGTATTATTTTTATCTTGATATTATTTACCCTTTCACACTTGCTATTTAAATATTCCTCAAATCCCAGAAGAACCAACAATTCAAAATAACCATATCATATATGTATTTAAAAGGAAGGAGAAGCACAGACTCATTCATTCTCAGCTTCCCTCTTTTTATTTTTTCTTTTCAATTAGATTTTAAGTGCTGTAATCTCAATGTGCAAATTTATTGAGATAGAATACTTATTTCTCCTCAACTCCCAGTCAAGATTCTCCAGACCCTGAGCAAGCATCTTGCTTGCTGGGAAGATGAGTTGCACAATGAGGAGTAAATAAGAGATTTAAAATATTTTAAATAAATAAATAAATAGAGTTGTGAGAAAATGAACGTAGTTGCTTGTACAAGAGAGGATGGGAATGAATACTGCAATTTGAAATCTCTTTTCTATCAGTCTCTTTAGCCAATCTCAACTAAATAACCTAGAGAATCACAAAACACTTTGGGTTGGAAGGGATCTTTAGGATCATCCAGTTCCAACCCTTTGCCATGGGCAGGGACACCTCTCACTAGCCCAGGCAGCTCCAAGCCCCATCCAACCTGGCCTTGAACATTTCCAGGGATGGGGCAGCCACAGCTTCTCTGGGCACCCTGTGCCAGGGCCTCAGCACCCTCACAGGGAAGTCTTGCTTTAGACATGATAGGAGGAGGAAACAGGGATGGAATCTGAATCAAAGCCCAGATCAAGCAGGACACGTGGCTGCACTGATCACCCTCTCCCATATCCATCAAAGCTGCATCAGTGGTCGGGCTAATTTTTAACTGCATTAATAAACAAAAGCAAACCAGCAAGTTGGGAGGCCTTGGAGAGCACAAGAACAGTGATTTGTTGCTTGGATGACCACTGGAAAGTGGGAATCAGCACATTTAACACTCCAGAAAAAGTCCAGAGACCAACCTGAGGATGAGAGAAAGGATGTTGCAGCTGGTGAAGATGGTGGAGCAGGAAGGCAACAAGGGGTCAGACACATCAGGGCTTTAAAAACCTGAATTTGCACCAACACAATGAAGAGGGATTTTCCAGAAGGGCACAGGGTGATAGGACAAGGGGGAATGGCATTAAGCTAAATGAGGGTAGATTTAGATAGGATATTAGAAAGAAATTCTTTACTGAGAGTGTGGTGAGGCCCTGGCACAGGGTGCCCAGGGAAGCTGGGGCTGCCCCAGCTCTGGAAGCGTCCAAGGCCAGGTTTAACAGGGCTTGGAGCAGCCTGGGATAGTGGAAGGTGTCCATGGCAGGGGAGTGGGATTGGATGATCTTGAAGGTCCCTTCCAACCCAAACCATTCAATGATTCTATGATTAACACTCCAGAAAACATCCAAAGTCCATCTGGAGATGGAAAAGGGCATCACAGCTGGAGAAGACAGAGGAGCAGGAGAGCACCAAGGGGTCAGACAGCAGCTGGCCTGAGTCAGTGGTGATTTAAAGACCAGAAAAACCTGCAGGGACACCTGGACCAGAGCAGAGCCCAGCAGGGCAGGATGGAGGGGTCCTGTATGTTCACAGCCCCACTGCAAATGCAAAAATCACCCTGGAAAAAGGGATAAATGCTTGAAAAAGTATAAACCTTATTTCTAAACAAAACAAAACAAAAAAAGGTGGGGGAAAAACCTCATATTTTAATCAATCCTTCCCACTCCACAGCACATAGCTAGTAAAAATTTAGGATTCAGTCTGCTGAATCCTAAAACCTTTGGGCAGAATGAAGCACAAAGAACAACTTGAGGCTGCCACCCCACGCAAGGGTTTGCAAACAAACATGTCCTTGTTCCTGCAGCACGCCCAGATCCAAGGATGCACCTCAACCTCCAAAATGTCACAGATAACTTCAAATGCAAGCAAGCAGAGGGATCTGCAGGGCGTATTCAGTGTGCTGGTGGCAGAATGAAACGTGCTTTTAGCTTTCCAAACCCTCTGCTTTTTGATATGCACACAAAGACACCGAGCAGTTCCATGGGAACACGAGGTTTCCCCAGCAAAGTCCACTCCGGCACCAAATGCCGGAGGTTAATTGTACCCCACAGCTCGGGGAGCTTTTATTAAAAGCTTCAAACCACAAACACTTTTCAAAGTACAAAAGCAACCAAAAAAAAAGTTTCTGCAGTCAGCTGAGGACCACTGCAGAAAGAGGCGCTTTGTACGTTTAAAAGTGGTTTTATTTCCTCTCCTTGTACTTCCAAATGCATCCCATTGCCTCAAGCTTCCTGAACTAGCCTGGAAGGGGGAAAAAATAATAAATAAACAACAAAAGTAAATAAACATGGCCTCGGTGAGTTAAAATTGACCCAAAACCAGGCAGGTAACAAATCAGGAGCAATTCCCAATGTTGTCATTGTGCTGGAAATTGATAAATCAGGGTTTCTTCATGAGCAGCTGCAGGACAGTGGCAAACTGGGTGTAGGGACATCCCATCCTCACCCAGTCACCGGTGAATGGGACACAGGTGTGGTCCACAGCTCGTGTGTCCCTCCCTGCTCTCAGCCCCCCAGCTGCCACCCACAGTCCCTGTGCCAGCCCTGTCCCTATGTCACACCCCCCTAAGCCCAGATCTGTCCCCATATTACACAGTGCCCCCTGTGCTATGCCAGTCATGTCCCCACATTACACTCCCCTGTGCCAGCCCTGTCCCCCTGTCACACACACACCCCTGTGCCAGCCCTGTCCCCAAATCACACACACCCCTGTGCCAGGCCAGCCTTGTCCCTGTGTCACACACACACACCTCTGTGCCAGGCCAGCCTTGTCCCTGTGTCACACACACACACACACACACAAACCTGTGCCAGGCCAATCCTGTCTCTGTGTCACACACACCTCTGTGCCAGGCCAATCCTGTCCCTGTGCCAGGCCAACCCTGTCCCCGTGTCACACACACACACACCTGTGCCAGGCCAGCCTTCTCCCTGTGTCACACACACATACACCTGTGCCAGGCCAATCCTGTCCCTGTGTCACACACACCCTCCTGTGCCAGGCCAGCCCTGTCCCTGTGTCACACACATACCTCTGTGCTAGGCCAGCCCTGTCCCTGTGTCACACATACACACACCTGTGCCAGGCCAACCCCGTCCCTGTGTCACACACACCTCTGTGCCAAGCCAGCCCTGTCCCTGTGTCACACACACACCTCTGTGCCAGCCCTGTCCCCAAATCACACATACCTCTGTGCCAGGCCAGCCCTGTCCCTGTGTGACACACACCTCTGTGACAGACCAACCCCGTCCCTGTGTCACACACATACCCTCCTGTGCCAGGCCAACCCTGTCCCTGTGCCAGGCTAACCCTGTCCCTGTGTCACACACACCTCTGTGACAGACCAACCCTGTCCCTGTGCCAGGCCAGCCCTGTCCCTGTGTCACACACACACCTCTGTGCCAGGCCAGCCCTGTCCCTGTGTCACACACACACCTCTGTGCCAGGCCAGCCCTGTCCCTGTGTCACACACACACACACCTGTCCTCGTGTCACACACACCCAGGCCAGCCTGTCCCCGTGTCACACACACCCCCCTGTGCCAGCCCTGTCCCCCTGTCACACACACACACCTCTGTGCCAGGCCAGCCCTGTCCCCGTGTCACACACACACACCTGTGCCAGGCCAGCCCTGTCCCCAAATCACACACACACACCTGTGCCAGGCCAGCCCTGTCCCCAAATCACACACACACACACACACACACACGTGTCTCCGTGTCACACACACCCAGGCCAGCCTGTCCCCATGTCACACACACACACCCGTGCCAGGCCAGCCCTGTCCCCAAATCACACACACACACACCTATGCCAGGCCAGCCCTGTCCCCAAATCACACGCACACGCGCGCGCACACACACACATACACCTGTCCTCGTGTCACACACACTCAGGCCAGCCTGTCCCCGTGTCACACACACACACCTGTGCCAGGCCAGCCCTGTCCCTGTGTCACACACACACACACACCTGTCCTCGTGTCACACACACCCAGGCCAGCCTGTCCCCGTGTCACACACACGCAAAGTGCCAGGCCAGCCCTATCCCCATGTCACACACTCGCCCCACCCAAGCTGTGCCAGGCCGACCCTGTCCTTATGTCGCACACCATTACCCAGTGCCAGGCCACCGCTGTCCCCACGTCACACAAACCCCCGGTACCGGGCCAGCCCTGCCGCCGTGCCACACACACCCAGTGCCACCCCTGTCCCCACGCTCCCAGGCCGTGCCACCGCCGTGTCCCCACGCCAGGACCGCCGCGCGCCCCTCACCTGCCGCCGCGCGCGCGTCACCGCCGGCACCCAAACATCACGTGACGGCCTCAGCCCCGCCCACCGCGGCCACGTGTCCCTCCCTCCTCCCCCATCGTTGTAGTCCTCGTCCCGCGGGTGTCGCCGGCAGCGCTTCCCTCTGTGGACTACAATTCCCAGAGTGCACCGCGAGCGGCGTCCCGGCCCCTTCACCCGGCTACCAATCGGCGGAGGGGACGGCCCGAGGGGGCCCCGCCCACTCCCCTCAGCACCGCCCTCCTGAGGGCGCCGCCCGGGGCCGCCCCTCAGGAGATGCTGCTCTCCTGCCGCCGCTTCCGCCGGTGTTCCGTGTCCTGCACCCTCCTCATCCTCACTGCCCTCCTCCCTTTCCCCCTCCTCGGGGGGAACCTCAGGAACGGCTGAGGGAGCTGCGGGTGTTTATTCTGTAGAAAGGAATCTCAGGGGCCGCCTCATCACTGTACAATCCCTGACTGGAGGGTGTAGCCAGGCGGGGGTTGGGCTCTTCTCCCAAATAACCAGAGATAGCGTAAAATGAAGCAACCTCAAGTTGCACCAGGGGAGATTCAAGTTGGATATTAGGAAAAATTCTTCACTGAAAGGATGGTCAAGCATTGTAAAGGGCAAGCAATGGGTTCACCATTGCTGGAGATGCCCATTAAAGTGTAGATGCGGCACTTGGGGACAGGGTTTTGTGGTGAATTTGGCAGTGCTGGGTGAATGGTTGGACTCAGTGATCTCACAGATCTTTTCTGTCCTTAATGATTCCACGAGTCTCTGACAGGTCAGTGCCCTCCTTCGTAGTCACACAGTGACCAGGGCCCTGCTCACAGAAGTAAAATTAATAAACTCAAACTCGCTGCTACTAAAGCCACTAATTCTATCCAAAACACCACAAATTGCAGCCCGAGACTGGAGGTTCACCCAGCCAAAGTGCTTTGATAGAGCAGTCTGGAGTACAACTGCGAGGGGTTCGCTTTTTATTTGCCAAGCAACAGCAGCTTTACGTGGTGTCTGGCTTGCAAAAGGAGTTGTAAAGAGGATTTTCTTGATAGAGCCTTTAACCAACAATTCATTTTAACAAGGGACTGACAAGCCAGCTGCCTGTTCAGAAATGGAGTTCTGCACCAGTAGCCCTGCTAAAATAAGCTTTAAAAGGGCTGAGGGGCCACCTGAGCCTCCATAAACTTCAGGGTTTTACAGCACTGAACTGCTATCGGAGCAGTTTCCTCCATCTTTTGCTGCATTGATAATCATTTATTTCTGTGGACTCTGAAGAAAATCCCTTGGGAGAAGGGACATAACAATATACTGATAACGAAATACAGCTGTCTGCTTGTCCTCTGCAAAATCCTCTGACTACAGCTACATGTGCAACTCACTGTGTCTTGCTGGGTGGTTCTTTTGGGGGAGGAGGAGTGACTTAATCCTGCAAGAAGCATAGATTACATTTCAAAAACCACTGTGAAAATTTTGCAGTAATTTTCAGTACAAATCATATTTACCTCCAGCGTGAGCCTCATGAAAGTAAATAAGAAAAGAAATATATAAACACGTGCCAATATAAAACAGCCCAAGTATTCCAAGGGACAGCAATCATAAAAATTACAGTGGGATAAATCTCATATGCCTGCTTTGGTTTGCAGGCTGCATCTTGCTGGTTTTGCATTTTGGAGCTGGAGAAATACTGCTTAATCAATATGTGCGTTATTCATACAATAATAATGCTGCACATTCTCTTGGGACATTTTTCTTCTGAGGAATTTGAGCTGTTGCAAACCTTCTTATTGTGTGCTGCAGGGCTGGTGCTTGTTATTAACAGCTGCTTATTGATCTGTAACAGCTTTTAGAAAGACCAAGGGTGCGTTTTGGGCGTGGTGTGGAAGTCAAGTCTTTTACATAAGCAAGGCAAGGCATTATGCATCGAGATGTTGCTTTCTCTGAATTTAGGGGGGAAAAAAACCAAATAATTAACAGCTTTGTTCCATCCCATAGTGATAACATCTATAAATCTGAAAAATATGCAGTCAGCTGTATGGGAACCAAAAGCTCCAGGGGCCAAAATGTTATTAAAACAGTTTAATCTTCATGTTTCTCATCTTTTAGTAGGAGGAAGTTGCCCATTTAGCAGCTGTTGTGTGGCATTTCCCAAGGTGGAAGCAGCGATTTCATTCCACGTGAGCAAAACTCCTGGAGGCCAAACCCACGTACCTGGAGGGGTTTGGCAAATGTGACTTGGGGGTGAAGTTGTCAGTGGGTTTCTGCTTTGGAAAACTGCCCCAATTCCTCTGTGAAGATGAAATGGAGGATCTCTGCTGGAATTTAAATAAACCCAGCTGTGATGCTTTCACCTCATCCCTGCTGGGGTGATTATCCATTTAGGCTCACTGTGTCTTTAGGGAATTTCTTCCACTCTTGGGAGGAGTTTCCTTTGGGCTCACAGGTTTGTTTTGTGAATCATCTTAAATCATAACCTCTTAATAGCTGGGCTATTGAAGTATTTGTGGCAAGGTAATCCAATTGTCCTCTTGGTTACTTTTTTCCTAAGATGTGTGGATTTGTTCATTGTAACAATTTGTATTACACCCTATTACATATTTACAAATAACTTAGGGGGTTTCATTCCTGTACTACAGGCCTTTTTTACAAGGCAGGAGAACCCAGACAAATAACTTGCATTAAATAAAATGAGGGGTTTTATCTTATAATTTGGATTATGTTCTTAACATCAGGTATATAATCTAAGGTGCTTTTAACTTCTCTCCTGTTTAGGATTGACTGGAAGTGCTGCTAAGCTCAAGAAAAGTGAGGTAACTGAAAAATATATAACAAGAAAGGGTCAGTGAGTGCTGAATTTATCCCTTTAGGACACAGTTGCTGTGTCATTCCCAATATCCATGTAAACATAAGGGAAGAACAAAGAGCAACTTATCCCTGCAATTCCATGAAGGAGAAAGCCTGGATATTTGTCTGGAGTATGTACAACTAAGTTTCTCCAGATTTTAAAATGTTCTAGGAATTACTTGTTTAGGATAGTTTTACGTTTGGGCTTAAGGAGTCTCCACCTGAAAAAACAAACAAACAAAAAACCAAACAAAAGCAACAAAAACCCCCAGCGAAGCAAGCAAACAAAACCCCTCAAAAACAACAGCAAAAAAACCCGACAACAGAAAACAACCAAAGAAAACCCAATGAACAAAACCCCACAAAACTTCTTTTTAGAAGTTTCTTTCTTTATTTGGTCAAGTTTCTTTAAAGATTTAAATAAGAAATTATTCCTCCCTTTCCTTCCCAGATTCCTGCCTTCTTTTACTATTTTTTCCTGGTCTTTTCCGTAATTAGGCTGGGCTTGTGGCTTTCCTGAAGACTGCTAGACGAAAGAAAGCTGGGGTTTTTAGCAGTACTTAGCTTTTCAATCCTGAATTAATTGGCCAGTCACACAGTTGGAAAAGCTCTTTTTTCTTTGATAAAAATGCTGTTTTCCACTCAAATGCCTTATACACCAAACAAGTCAACTGCAAGGAGCACAGCAACAAACACAAGTCGGCCTCAATGCTTCACAAAACCAAGGCTGATTCTTATTTCCTATTTCCAGACATCCATCCAGTGACCCAAGATTCCCTGAAAACAGCCCAGCTCAGAGAGCTTATCACAGCACATCCGTATGTTGTTACCTGTGAGCAATTTAATAAAAAAGATATTATAGCAGCAATAAAAGGAGTCTGGAAAAAGCCAGCTAATCCCTGAACAACCTTATTTCAGTCTATTTAAAGTCCAAGAGAGACTTGAATTCCAGGACTGAGCAAAATCTGGCATAAAACAGATGTTTTCACCAAGTACTGCAGTGGCAGCAATACATGTCCCAAGCTGGTGACTACCTGGCAGGTCTGGGACGTCACAAGGAGGAATCACAAGCCATAAATAAATGATTTTCAATACTTTGTGCATTCCTGCATCAGTTACATCTGGTTATAGCTGCAATAGCTGTGGATTTTAGTGGCATTTCGCCTGGATTTATCTGAGCACTGCTACATTTGACCCTTCCTTTTCTGGAGACAAGTGATTGCATCTGAATTAGGAAAATAAAAGCCGTGAGCTGATATAAAATCTTTGCCTCCGAGGCAATGATAAGTCAATCACCTCATCAATAAAGCATGTCCAATACTCTCAATAATCCCGGTGATCAGTTTTGCTTATGGAAGGTGGAGATACGAAACCGAGCTCGGAGCAGGGATGACAAGTGGCGATTGAAAGTGATGTTGACAGAGCTAAAGGAGCCCATGCTGAGAGCAACAGATGTGACACAATGGTGAGGGGGCGGGGCTGAACCGGGCTGATTGTGGGGAAAACTCAAGAGGTCGGAACAAATCCCTCACTCCTCTTAACTCCGTGACAGAGCACCAGTGATCTTTGGCTCGGTTCAGCAGCGCTGCACCCGGATAATCAGGAGGAAAAATTGGAGGACGCAGAGGAGCTGTGGTCCAGGAGCTGCAGGTATGAAGGATGCAAGGAAAGCCCTGCAGAGAGTGAACCAAGGGAGATTTTGGCTCTGAAAATCGCAGTGTCTCATTGTTCCCTATGACTGTGCATCCCCAAGGATGGGTTGGATGTGGTTTTGAGCAATCTGGTCTAGTGGAAGGTGTCCCTACCCATGGCAGAGGGCCTGGAATGGGACACTCTTAAGGTCCCTTCCATCCCAAACCTTTCTGGGACATTGAAAGACATCAAAGTATCCAGAGCATAACTGAAAACCTTCTTATGGTGCACTTGTGAAACTAGAAGCCTGAAAAAGGAACCCCTGAAGTACAATTAGGTGTATAGAAAAAAAAGAGAAAATGGAAAAAAAAATAGAAAATAAGAAAAACATCTGGATTTAAAACATGTAATTGTGGTTTAATTCCCTCTAACAGAACCAAGTCTGTTACTGTTGTTAAAGCTGCAGTTGCTACCACTCATTGGTCAAGAATTGTTCTTCCTGCCTCTGCTCTCATCCAGTTCATAGTTTTTTCCCCCAAATCACACATTTTCAAAGGTAAAAGGTTTTCTACATATTTGTGCTACATAATGTGGCACTTAAGGACATGGTTCAATGATGGACTTGGCAATGCGGGGTCAATGCTTGGACTGGATGATCTTGGAGGTCTTTTCCAACCCTAATGATTCTGTGGTTTTATGATTCTATACATCTCTCACAACAGATTATAACTCTGTTCAAACTGTGAGTGCCACTGAAGAATCATTTTTAAATAATAATACCAGTCTGAGAGATGTGATAAAATATTCTACTTCCTAAAGAAACTTTTAAAAATGCCCAAAGACAAACACAAAGTTCTGGGGATTAAATGCCAAAAGCAAACATGTTTTTTCCAGCGCCTATAAGGACTGAGCAGAACTTATGTTGAAGTTTCTGTCCACCTTATAAAACAGTGAGAGAAAGTCCAAGAAACAACTGCAAGAAAGATCCAAGGTCTAGACAATATCATTTGGAATAGAGATTAAAAGAGATGAGGTTGGTGAATCTAGAAAATTGAAGAGCTGGGGAAATGGCAATAACTTCTCTGACACATGAAGCCTTACTGCAAAAAGAAACAGAAAATCTGTTCTCCATGCCCACTGAGGATAGGTCAAGAAGTCATTGGCTTAAATTGGCTTGGATTGCTGGGAGAAGATTTAATTTAGATATGAAAAACCACTATCTGGTATAAAGGTTTGTAAAGAACTTGTGCAAAGTACCTTGGAAGGCCTGGAATTTTGGCTGCTGGAAGTTTTCAAAACCAGATGAAATCATAAATCATCAGTGGAAGTGGTTTGTATGTGATGGCTGAGATGATTTGAAGATGGACCAAAAAATCTCCCGAAACTTCTCCCAGCCCTACATATTCTGTGACTTGGACAATCAATTCCCCCTTCTATGGGAAGGGTTGGATTGATTAAGCCCATAAGAAATTCAAACCCATTCTGTTTTAAAGTAAACAGTTTTTAAAAAATCAGTTGTTGTTTCAGACCCCTTTGATCCCTCTTCTCCTCCCATCACCAAATCGGGTGCCAAAAGAGCACAGGGGAGATTTCTGTGACCACTCTGCCAATCTCTGACTGCTTTCAGGGCTGAGATTTCCTGGCCCTCTTGTGACCCTTGCTGACTCCTTCCTCCAGCTCCCCACCCAGATTTAAGCCCATAAAAATGTCCATTTATATTTTTCGTGTCTAACACCTGCTGCATGAAGAATTGTCTTGTTTTATTTTAATTCCTATTGCCTTCATTTAAAAAACACCAGTCCTTGCACTACAAGAAACCAAATTTTTGCTCTCATCCTTTGCTTCCTGCCTTTAAAAGATTCTTTGTATCACTCAAGACCAGATAAGAGGATGATCTTATCCCAAGGCTACATATTTTCTTTAAATACCTTTAGTTAAACTTTTTTTTGGCCATCCAAAATAATTTTATTTCCTGGGTTATTGGCACCCTGTTAACCTATTAAAAAACCCCAAGATGTCTATAAGGTGCAAGTAACCAGAAATGAAACCTTTTTACCTCCCTTCATCAAAGTTTCAGATAATTTGTCTGGTTCACATGTCAGGTTTATAAGTTTGCAGTTCCCTGGATCTGTCCTGGATCCTCTCCAGTCTTCACATAGCAGGGACACTTAAACTGAAACATTGCACATTGTTGTTAATAATTCAGATATTTAATTTTTTATTTGCTGTAAAACTCTTGGGTAAATATATCCAGCCCTGCTGTTTTGTCTGTGGTTATTCTGTCTATTTAATACAAACTTTCTTTTTTCAGCAGGCTCTTTCCTGAATCCTCTCAAAGAGGGTCTGGGATATTTATCACCCCTGTTTCTTCCATATTTCTTCTTATTTCTAATATCAGTTTTACCCTTCTGTTCAACCATACTGGCTCAATTTTTTTCTCCAAGAGCAAACCAGCAGCCCACCAGTGGCTTGTTTGCTACTCAACACCCTGACAATACTGTCAACACCCATAAGGATTTAATTCCTTTAACGTCCCCTTTTTAACTTTTCTTTAAGAGGTTATTTCTACCCAGTCCTGCTGCTGGGTTTGAACAGAGCTTTGGTGGCTGCTCAGCCCTTTTGTTCCCGTTGGGCTGTTGATGCCAGGTACATCGTGGAATTTGCTGCACATTGCTGACTTCATGATGAGATTTTGAACTAGATTTTTATAGATTGGGGTTACGTGTCTTCTTCTGGGATCAGCCACCAGCTGCTGCCTCAGACTGATATGTGGCCTTTGCTCAGTCCCTGTGGAGGGAGCTGAAATCACCCGGAATGCTGGAGGATGAGGAGTCGTGTCCTGGGCTGCAGCAGCTGAAGTGTGACTGGAGTGTCCACAGATGGGATTCTGCCCATCTACCCCCCTCTGGTGAGACCCTGCCTGGACTTCTGTTCCAGCTCTGGGAACCCCGAGAGAAGAAGGATGTGGACCTGTTGGAAGGAGTCTGGATGAGGAGATGAAGATGCCAGGAGAACTGGAGCACCTCTGCCATAAACACAGGCTGAGAGAGTTGGGGTTGTTCAGCCCAACTGAGCCAAGAAGGGAGACCTTAAAGCCTTTTCCAGTACCTAAAGGGAGCTCATAGGAAAGGCTTTTTACAAGGCCCTATTGTGACACAACAAGGAGTATTTCTTTTAAACTAAAAGATGAGACATTTAGACTAGATGTTTGGAAGAAATTCTTCCTGTGAAGGTGTGAAGGCACAGATTTCCCAGAGAAGCTGTGGCTGCCTCATCCCTGGAATTGTTCCAGGCCAGCTTGGACAGGGCTTGGAGCAACTTGGGATAGTGGAAAGCATCCGTGCCCGTGGCAAGGGGGTTGAATGAGATGACCTTTAATATCCCTCACAACCCAACCCATTCTATGATTTTATGGTTCCACTTCCTGCTGTTCCTACCTTTTTGGGGTTTTTGGCATCAGTCAGTAGTACCTCTGTACAGGTGTGCAGAAAGGTCAGGTGCCCCAAGGCTGCTTTGTTCCATCTTGGCTTGGAGTCTCAGTTCACTGAGATTCTTGTTGATGTGTTTTCCTCTCTCACACCTGCACATGGCTTATCTGATACAGTGTCCCTTTGGTTGTTTTCCCTCCACCAAGTTTTTGATCTGTGCATTTCTGTCTCTTATTCAGGCTCAAAAGGGCCAGTTCCATCTCCAGCATTTCTGGGGTTTCCAGCATTTACATAATAAAACACCCACTGCCACGTTAGCTCCTGTCTTGACAACCTTTTCAAATGTCAATCTTTTTGTTTTCCATTTTCTCTTTGATTATTTACTTCCCATGACCTATTCTTCATTGAGAGGTACCTACATTTGTGTCTTCATCTTTAGAAATGTCATCCCAAACCATATGCTCTGGTTTGGCTGCCCTCACTCCCCACTCTAAAAGCTCCCTCCCAGCTTCCCTGATTTTAAGTGAAAATGCCTCAGGTGAACTCTGTCTCTCCTGTACTGGATTTTGACACTCTACACGTGTCATATGAGCCTGAAATTGTCTTACATTCACACTCTGCCTCTCCACCAGTCTCCCTGGACCTGCAAGAGATAAGGAAGTGTTCATAGAACATCACTTTCCTTTTGGTTTCTTTTTTTAGGAGCCCAATTTTTGCTTCCACACACAGGACCTCCCTTACCTGTGTCAGTGCTGCCCATTTGGGCTGTGACCACAGGCATCATGGACCTCTTCTCATCTTCCATCTACTTCTATATCTTCTGATGATAAATGCCATCATCTTATATTTCTTAATACTTTTAATAAGTGATAACTGCTTTCCTTATAGATCCTCCAAGCATCTTAATTTTGCAGTCCTCTTAAAAAAGGTCTCAAGATCTTATAGATGGGGGTTTCTGTATGATTTCTCTGGAGGAAGTAGAGAAAAAATATTGCATGGTAATGAAACAAGAACCTTTCAATGTGATTTAAATTTTGTAATGACCTGGAAAGGGGACAAAGTAAGGGAGATTTAAGGATATCCCACTGCAAAGCCCAAGAACATATGCTTTAATTAAATTTAGCAGCCTAAATCAGCTCCTCCTCTCCCATCTGAATGGCTGGCAGATAGTCTGTGATCAGGAAAATATGCTTTCCTTTGCCCTTATTTATGTTGCTAAAATTCCTCCTAAAATTTCTCAGTGTCATGACTGCATGTAGCAATAGTGGGAGCAAGAAATCAGACAACAAGATATCACCCAGACCCACACGAAGCACTTTGGCTAACAAGGTGATTATAGTACAGGTTGCCAATATTGATTGGATCTCTGGTTGCTTTCTAGCACTGGAAATTAGATCCAAATTAAGCAATTTTAGTAATTAGGTCCTATTTCATAAAGAAGGTTGGGATGGTTACTCTGCAAAACTGTCTGAGAAAAGATTTCTTTGGGTATTTTTGTGTCCATAAATGCCAATGCTTTTCTTATTAGAGTTCTATAATATTTGGTGTTGAAAGGAGCTGTGAAGTCCCATCCCTAAGGGAAAAAGAGGACTCAAGATTTGTAGATTCTCCTGGTCAAAAGGAATAGCAATGGTCAGACAAAGTTTACAAAGTTTGATTAGTAAATTGCACACGTGGCATAGACATTTATCTAAGTTACTCCCTGACCTCCTGTGTAAGCACTGGCAGTGGGGTCTGGATAATTGGGTAGAGTGGAAGAGAAGTAGGGGAGATGAATTAAAGAGGAGGGGAGGAAAGGAAAAAGAAAAGGGAGGGGAGGGAAGGAGAAGGGAGAAGGGAAATAAAGGAATCACCAGTGCTGTCTCCAGCGATCTTCATCAGCATTTATCCAGCTGATGGGGTCCCCAGAGTAACAGAGGGGAGGGGAGAGGAGGGGAGGGGAGGGAGAAGGGAAATAAAGGAATCACCAGTGCTGTCTCCAGCAATCTTCATCACCACTTTTCCAGCTGATGGGGTCTCCAGAGTCCTGGGGTGCCCGTGCGCCCAGGCTTCATGGGGTGCATTTTTATATATAATTTTTCCCCACACTGGAGATGAATTTCTCACTTTCTATGCTAATTAGTTGTCATCCACAGCCTATTCTTCTAGACCTGTCTGGAAATGGACTGGGGGCTTCCAGGATCTTGGATGGTCTCGAACCTCCTTACACCAATTCTCAACCTCATCCCTATGCCTGGGCTTTGCTGAGTTCTGCTCATCTCCAGGGGTCAGAACAAGGATGTTTGTCCCAAAAAGTGCTCCACTCCCTCCATAAAGCCCCTTCTTTCAGCCACAAGAGTCCTTTGCTGGCTCTGCTGCAATGCAGCTTTTGGTGTCTGAGAGATGAACATCAGCCCCTGTTTATCTCCTAGGCTTCTACAGGGACCTTAAATATCTCATTTCCATGGGCAGAAACACCTTCCACTAGACAAGGTTCCTCAGAGCCCCATCCAGCCTGGTCCTCAACACCCTCAGGGAGAGGGAGTCCAGGGATAGGAAATATTAAGTGTTAGATACCTAAAATTTTCTCTGGTGCATATCCAGAGGCGCTGCTCTCTCTGAAGCTGAGCAATTCCTTCCCAGCACTTCGTGAGATGCAGGACTCTGGTTCTCTTCTCCATCACCCCAGGGAAGTTCATCTCCAAAGCGTGTTCTGGGTGCCTGTAATGATCACCAATGACACAGTCCTGACTGTCTGGTAATGCAAAATCTGTCCTTTTTGTAGCATAATGGAAATTATCTTCCTTGTGTAGGAAGTGGGTGGTTTGGACTCAAGTCTCGCAGGTTGGGAAGTTTCCAATCCACCATTCCCATGTCCTAGAAAAATGTGCTAATCACGCAGCTGGGTTAAAGCTGCTTTCTATCCTGCTAGGCAGAGCTGTGCTTTTGTGTGGAAAAAGGGCCCTAAAGCTCCATAAAGCCAATGAAGGAACAGCCAAAAAAGCAACATGACATTGCAGCTCATGAAGGAGGGGATCCTAGGCAACCTCTTGGGAGAGAGCGTCAAAAGGGTGTAAAAGTATACCACTGAGGACCTTTAAGGTTAAACAAAACACTTATGTCTGACGTGATAAAGAAGAGGGAATTTGCTTGAATTGCCCTAATCCTCATGTGGAAGAGCTTTTTCCTAGAGGGTGTCCGATGGAATAATAGAGGTTTCCTCCCTCGGTGGATGCCCTTTGTAATGCTGTTGAGCCTCGTCCCTGCTCTTCAATAGATTGCCCAGGGATTGGAAAATTACTTTGCCTTTCCTCTGAAAAATGAGCTTTTACTAACTATCGTAGTGAGCTACAACTGTATGTTTCAGAGGAGAGGTTTTATCACTGATTCTTTTCAGCCTGAGCATCCTTTATCGAAAAGGGAATAAATGCTAAGTGCAAATAAACCCTGCTCTCATTAGGACAGCTTTGTTCTTTGTGTTCTGTAAGTGGGACAGATGAGCACAGGTCTGTGAAGTGCTTCTGACTGGAGAGGGAGGACACACAACAGCTCTGAGACTGGCACTGTCTGTGCTGCAGTGTCTGGGCATTTTTAGTGCCTCATCCCCACCTTTACTAAATTTACTTCCTTAAAATATCCTGGTTATTCAGCCATTTCAAAGCTATCATTGATGGCAGACCTCCAAGGAAGAGGCTGGATGGTGCAAAAGAGCCATCCACAAGGTAAAGCTTTCCCTGCTTCAAAGCTGAGCAGATGTTCCAGTTTGTGGCCAGAAGGCCCCTGCATTGCAGGGAATCCCTGGATCCTGAGTTAAAGTTCCTTCAGTGCAAAGCAGTGGTGCCAGCTGGTCGAGGGAGGTGGTTCTCCCTCTCTGCTCTGGTGAGGCCCCACCTGGAGCACTCTGGTGGGGGGTTGGCCCTGGATGGACACCAGGTGCCCACCAAAGCCACACATTCACTCCTTCAACTGGACAGGGGAGAGAAAACATAATGGCTCATGATTTGTGATAAGGACAGGGAGTAAACACCAATCACCATCATGGGCAAAACAGACTGCAGTTGGCAAATATTAATTGAATTTATTACCGATGAAATCAGAGTAGAATAAGGAGAAATAAACCCAAACCTTAAAACCACCTTTCCCCAACGCCTCCAGGGTCTGGAGTGACCTTAGAGCACCCTTCAGCAGCTAAAGGACCTCCAAAAGGGCTGGAGAGGAGTTTTGAACAAGGGCATGGAGTAACAGGACAAGGGGGAATGGGTTCCACTGCCAGAGGACAGGGTTAGATGGGATATTGGGAAGAAATTCTTCCCTGAGAGGGTGCTGAGGCCCTGGCACAGCTTGCCCAGAGGAACTGTGGTTGTCGCACCCCTGGAAGTGTCCAAGGCCAGGTTGGATGGAGCATCCTGGTCTTGTGGAAGGTGTCCCTGCCCATGGCAGGGATTGGAACTAGAGGATCTTTAAGGTCCCTTCTAACCCAAACTATTCCATGATCACTTGCAGTCAATAGGACAGATGAGGATAGTTAAGAAAGGACATCTTAGTCTTAGTCTTAGGCTGAGCAATGAGCTGAAGAGTTTTATTCTGCCTGCTTAAATTTCACCAAGAATTCAAACCACAATAGAACTCATTAAGACAACATGTCCCAAAATATTGCACAATTGGTGTTGTTACGCTGTTGGAAAGCACCTCCACCCTGGATCAAAAGTGGCTGCACTTCAGTACTGGATCAGCTGCAGTCCTGGTCCAGAGTTAATGTGAAGTCAATGGAAGAACTTCTACTGAGTCAATAATCCCCGGATCAATTTCCTACTTCAGTTCACAAAGTGCTTTTGAATAATGTATCCTGAAGGCTTTATATAAAATCGAAATTAGTGTTTTCATTTACTTGCATATCATCAGAATAAAACTTTTTTTGGAAATTGTTTTACTTAGTTATTTATCTGTTTGGAGATTGGAGCTGAAGTCTATTGATCAGCCTGATTAAAGAATGTGAAATCAGAATGAGGCTGGCACTCTAAGCTTAATGAATTAGTGTACTCTTTTATTTTTCTCAGACAGATTTGATAAAATGAGATACAAATCTACACACCTGCAGGCCATTGAGATAATACCGTGCTGGGGTAAAGAAACAGAGAGAGGATACCTGCATTCATCAGCATGATAAATGCAAAAAGGGAGAATGATTAACTTTGGAAAATGTTTTTCATAGTCCACTAGCTTAAGATATTAATGAATTAGTGCTTGAATGAGCCAAACTTCTTAATCTTAAAGGGATATAATTTCAAACACAACAGAATTAAATGTGGGCCACTTGATCCATTTGTTGGGAGTATAGAATATCATAGAATATCCTGAGTTCTAAGGGGCCCACAAGGATCATTGAGGCCAGCTCCTGGCCCTGCACAGGACACCAAGAACCCCACCGTGTGCTGGGAGTGTTTTAAATGCCCCTGACTTAGTGCTCTGATCTGTGTTATACTCTGGTATCAGTGTGGGTTGCCACCAGAAATGCAGCTGGTCGTGCTCCTTCCACTTCCCAGCTGGCCCTGGCTGCACATTCCTGGGCCTTCCCACGTTTGGCTGAGCAGTTGTGTAGGTGGGGGCAGCAGAAAGGACAGGAATCACTTCTAGCAGCAGCCTGGAGCTGGACAAAGTCAGGGTGACATGAAATTTGAATCTGAATGGCACCATAGCCCCATTGGTTATGGAAACTTCAATAATTAGAAAATCCTCTGTGGTGCAGTGGTAACTGACTTCAGGAAAAATAAAAAGTGATACATTTGTGAATAAAAACAGTGATCGCTTTCTTTTTGTCTTGAAGGTGATTCCTGCCACTGAAATAATTCATTGGCAATGAAGATGGTGAAGGGTCTGGAGGTGAAGCCTTATGAAGGGTGGCTGAGGTCACTTGGCTTGTTGAGCTCAGAGAAAAGGATGCTGAGGGGAGACCACACCGGGATCTGCAGCTTCCTCAGGAGGGCCAGTGGAGGGACAGGCACTGATCTCTTCTCTCTGGTGACCTCACAGATCCTGAGGGAATGGCCTGAAGTCGTGTCAGGGGAGGTTTGGGTTGGATATCAGGGAAAAGTTCTTTGTCCATAAGGTGGTTTAGCAACTTAACTCCCAGGCTCTCCAGAGATGTGGTCACAGCCCCGAGCCTGACAGAGCTTAAGAAGCATTTGGACAATGCTCTCAGGCTCAGGGTGGGATTCTTGGTGTGTCCTCTGCAAGACCAGGAGCTGGACTCGAAGATCTTTCTGGGTCCCTTCCAACTCAGGATGTTCTATGATTCTGTTTTAAACATTTGAATCAGACTTCGGTGAAACAGAAGCGATAATGGGAGAGGATGGAGGTGCATCCTTTAGGTAACAATTTCAAGGTTCAGTAAAATCTGCCTCCTGGCAGGTGAAAAAAAAAAAAAAAAACAAAGCAAAAACCACTACAGGTGTTTTTCAGCCTGTGTTTTGCAAAGATGAGATTTATTAGACTCCTCAAAAGGGGAACTGCTTCAACTGAAATCACCTTAATAGAGAAGCAGGATTAAGCAGAGAGCTTACAACGAGCAAAAAGTTCAGAAGAGGAAACTGTATTTTCGAGTTCAGAAATGCAGGAATAGCACAAGCATTTCTAAAAGTTAATTCAGATTAATCCTCACAAGGAAAATTAAAATATGGAGCAAAGATTCTTCAGCACTTAAACATGAAAACAGAAAGAAAATAAGAATAAGAAATACTTGGGAGACAGTGAAGATAATGGAAATGTGACCCTGCAGTTTAAGGTCTACTTCAGCTCTGTTTCCTGTAAGGACTCTGCTGTGGAACCTGCTAAGGGAAGACAAGATGATTAATGGGAAGAGGACTGTGAACATGGAAATTTCTATTACCAAAGTGGAAACAAAACTCTCTAAACTAGTTTCATTTAGCCAGGGAGAAGGGAGGAGATACAGAGCCGGGTAATCAGCATCCTTGATATTTGAAAGAGCTGGCTCAGGAAAACAGTGCTCCATCTCAAAGCTCTTTAATAAATGCATGAAGTTGGGGGTGGCTCCATCTGTGTGTCAAATAATAAATATAGCGTCCATATATGAGTGCAGAAAAGCAACCACCCAGCCCCAGAAATGTGCAAGCTTTAGAATAAATCTTCCCGAAAACAAAAATGAATGAATAATTAAAGAAAAGGAACGACCAAAGGAGGTGAAAATAAATCAAGATGGGAGGGAATACAGATTTATCAAAGGCTGTTTGTGTCTGATATCTTTCCTTAAAAAGGATAACCAATTCTTATGGATGAGAAAAATGCTTTAGACATAATCCACTTAGACTTCAATGAATATCAATATTGTGCCACATGGGATATTATTAACTGGAGAAAATGTGGATCATTTCCAAAATACTAATGTAGTAAGTAACTACTAAAGAGAAATGACCTGGGATTCTGCAGAGAACTTGTAGTTTGCAGGGCAGTTTTTAGTGGAGTTTCACAATTCCCTGTCTTCAGACTAATCTTATTTAATGTTGCCATTGGTGACCCTGCCTTAAAAAATAGAGCTTTACTAATGACTTTTGTAGACAGCACAAAGCTGGGAGGTACAGGCAATTCAGGAGAGGACTGGTGTATTAGTGAGGTGAATTGGATGGAGAACTGAAAAATATAATGGACAAAGAGTAAGGTCGTGTGTGTGGGGATTAATAACAGGAGAATCAGCTCTAAAGCTGGAGCAGTGGAAAATGAGGGAGTAAAAAGGGCACGTCGTGTTTGCTGATCACAGAATGATGTGGCCCTGGAAAAGCAAACATCCCAGGGCTGCCTCAGCTGCAGGGTTCTCAGGAGAGGTCTTTGGTGAGACTGGAATGAGGCCTCTTACAGAACAGGGTACAAAATCCTTGGCTCTCACAAACAACACGTGACTCCAAGCTGGTGCTGAAGGACCATGGAGAGGTTACCAGGTAGGAAAACCTAGGAGTGTTTGTGTTTTATACAGCCTGGGATAGGGGTGGCTCAGGTGGAACATGATTATTCTTTAATATAAGTGAGCCCCAGGAACAGAGAAGGATTCTTTAAGCAGAGGGAGAACTGTGATTATAGAACCATATAATCCTAGAAAGGCTTGGGTTGGAAGTGATGTTAAAGTTCCAAACCCCATCCATGGGCAGGGATGCCACCCACAGATCAGGATGTTCAGAGCCCTTATGCAAGAATGATGCAAGAGTGATGCAAGAATAAATTGTTATATATTGGACATGGATTTATTTAGTCTGGAAAGTCTTAAGAATTAAGATGGAAGGGTCTGGGACAGTGTCCTAATGCCAATAGTGGAAACAAAAGACCTTACTTAGAGACAGATTTATGAGGTAGAAACTGGAGGATATCACCAACTGTTGTACAGAATGGGTTTTGATTGCCTGGAAAAAGCCTGGACACTCTGAACTCAGCTGTGTCACCTTCAGTCCCAAACTGGGATGATGCTGCATTGACAGTCTGTGTCTCTGACAGAATCACAGAATCAAAGAATATCCTGAGTTGGAAGGGGCCCACAAGGATCATTGAGTCCATCTCCTGGCCCTACACAGTGTTGCCTTTTCATGGTCTTAAAATTAAGAGCCAGACACAGTTAAGGGGAAAAGGGGTTTTTACCTTGATATTTATTTAAAGATCCTAAAGGTGCACCAATGTGCTGAAATGCACCCTGAAATGCACCCCAAAATGCACCCCGAAATGCACCCCAAAATTCACCCCGAAATGCCCGTGCCCAACGATAAATCACATATACAATTTATAGACCTAGCTAATTAGCATATCTATCAAAGATTCCCAAACGAGAGGCTCAAATTAACCCCCCCATCCAAAGGAGTTCCCCCCTGGATGGGCCTATCTTAGTTTGCAGGATGTTCTAGGGAAGACCTTGGTTTCTCAGGATAGCTGTAGGGATTTCTGGCCTCCAACTGCGAGGCCTCCAGGATGTTTGGTCTCCTGGCTTAATGGAATATTGGGTCTAAGCTAAGTTATCAGACTTAAGGAATTAGAAGTATGTGTGCTAAAAGCACTGGGGATAGGTGAAAGCTGTATAAAAGGGTATATAAAAGGCAAAAAATCATCATGGCATCAACAGGAAACCCCAAGATTCACACCCTGTTCCTGAGAGCATTGTCCAAATATTTCCTGAACTCTGGCAGACTTGGGGCCTTTTCATTGCTCTCTGTTGCATGGTGCAAACCCATCTTGGATGAGTCTTGAGTGAGACTTTGAGGTCTGCTGCTGATTCCCAGCATGAAGGGTTCTCCTGATCTTTAGGTAGAGGAGATAACCCTGAGGTTAAATGAGTGGAGCCACACTCTCAAGGTGAATCTTTCTCTATACAGAGGAACTTGGGAGCCCAGAGTGCTTCCTATTTTAATTTAAACACTACCATCAGGCCAAAAGTGAGCAAGGATTAATCAAAGCCACTTGGGAGGAAAACATCTTGGGAGTCTTGGTTAATGAGAATCTCAACATGACCTGGCCATTGTGCACCTGCAGCCCAGAAAGTCAACCCTGTCCTGAGCTGCTTCCAAAGCAGTGTGGGCAGCTCTCTCCTGAGACCACTCCTGGAGAATGGTGTTCAGTACTAAGGTCCACAATGAGAAGGATGTGGATCTGCTGGAGCAAGTCCAGAGGAGGCCATGAGGGCTGGGACCCCTCTGCTATGAAGACAAGCTGAGAGAGTGGAGGCTCTTCAGTCTGGAGGAGAGAAGGTTCCAGCAGACCTTGGAGCCCTCTCTGGTACCTAAAGGGGCTGCAAGAAAGTTTGAGAGGGATTTTTCACAAGGTCATGAAGTGATAGAACAAAGGGGAGTGACTTTAAAATGAAGGAGAGTAGATAAAGATTTAAGGAATAAATTCTTCTCTATGAGGGTGGGGAGGCCCTGGCACAGCTTGCCAGAGAAGCTGTGGGTGCCCCATCCCTGGAAGTGTCCAAGGCCAGGTTGGATGGGACTTGGAGCAACCTGGGCTAGTGGAAGGTGTCCCTGTCCATGGCAGGGGTCAGGGGCTGGGCCTAGATGACCTTTAATGTCCCTCCCCACCCAAACCATTCCATGAATTTATCATTAATGAGCAGAGTAGGCCTAGGTAAGGAAGGAAAAAAATCTCTCCTTTGTACTTTGTATTTCTATCTGCTGGACTGAACCTATGCATTACAGGACTGCAGTTGCAACTGGAGGACATTTCTGCAATGAGAGGGAAGGACATGTCCTTATTGAGCTGTCCTTTACGGCTCCTCTGAGTAAATGTTTCAGCAGAACACGGAGTTTCTCGATACAAGGCCGACCTGCTGTACTTGCACAAAACCATTTAGATGCTCACTCACGCTGTGTATCCAGAGGAAATGTTCAGAACCAGGCAGGACACCTTACTCAGCAGTGACATTGCACTCTCATTCTTGTAAAGGATAATTTACACAGTTTACTGAGTGAGTGAAATACAGTAGAAGGTTAAATGTCTCACCTAGCACCAAATACAACCTTTGCATTGTCCTTCTGAAATTGCAAAAACCCCTGCAATGATAAGGGGAGAACGCATTTCTTTAAGGCTCTGAGAGTTTCCTCAACAATAAAATAATGAACAATAACAGAGAATTTTATAAAAAAACTTATTTTTCTCTTTCAGATCATTTAAATGTATATCTCCTTACACTGCAGTGTCTTATCCACATCAAAGATATATTCCATTTAGGTTAGTAAAGGGCACTGTGTTGTTCCTTGCTCTTGACATTTCATCCCAGTCAAGGAGTCCCCTTGATGTGGGATCAGCTGAGAGAGAGCAAGGAGAGAGGCTTTTCCCTGTATACAGAGATCAAAGTGTCACTTTTGGAATAATTTTAACAAATACTCTGCCCTGTTACCAGGGGCATCTTGAGGGAAATTATTTCTCTTGTAGCTGCTGCAAGCTGGGTGCTGCCAGGTCACTGTGACCTGACAGACACAGCCATGGGGGAGTGAAGTGGGGGAGTGACAGCACAGTTATCCTGGGAAGATCTGAGAAGGGTTTATGGAGCAGTCAGAAAAGCAGGATGTATTTTTAACATGTACTGCGAAAAAGGAAAATGCTAAAAGGAAAAATAATAAATGTAACTTCTTATTTAGAAATGATCAATTATTTTTTTTTTCCAGAAGCCCACACTCAAGTGACAGTTGGTGATATTAAAGTCTGCCTGTATTTGGCACATGTCATATGAAAAGAAGTGATCCACTGAAGAGTCGGGCTGGAAACAATGAGGAATATCAGCCCTTGTTTGAAGAAAAAGGTTTGTGGAGGAGAAAACCGTCATGACTCCCTTGTATTCCCATAGTGACGTGAGAGGACAGCCCTTGCTGGTATCCATGGTGTGTGTAAGCAAGGAATATTCGTGATACAGAAAAAGCTGAGAGCCACTGTCACAGAGTTTTTGTAATTGAAAGGGAATGATAGAAATTCAAAAATGACTCAAAAACTGTCCACACATCTATATTTATTCTCATTTTGGTGAGTCAAGCAGAGGGATGGTCTTTGGTGAGAGGGCTTGAAGAGCTCAACTCTGTTTTCCCCTGGTTCAACTCCAACATGGCACCTGGATGCAAGCCAAGAATTCCCAGCAGAAGAGGAGAAATAAAGAGCAGAGGGTAGGGAGGAGATCAGGATCAACAGAGGACTGAGATTTAATGAAGGAACAGAGGGATGTGGTGAAGAAAGGAGAGATTTTTCCGTTCATGCAATGAGGTGTCGCTCAGACTTGATGCTGCAGCAGAATTGAGACTAACACAAAACATGCCTGTGGCCTTGGAAACTTTGAGCTGATCATTGGAAGGCAGTGATGGATTCTTAAATTTAAATCATTAAAATGAAGCCAAATCAAAGCAGCTTCTGAGAATCCATTCAGAGAAAGCTCTCTTATTGTGCCAAGAGTAGCCTGCGTGCCAGAGCTCTAAATAAACAGTCTAAATATACAGGTTCATAAATCTTGTGTGAGAAATTAAAACAAGGGAAAGGACATTGATTTATTACATGTTTGCTGGAAAGCTTAAGACTTCATCTTTCATTATAATAACAGTGTCCTCCGTGCTCCGTAAGGGGGCAGAAGTGCTTGACTTCAATTGTGCTTTCCTTGGGATTTTTGTAGTTATAAGGTGAGTAGGAAGTTTTCCCAGAACAGCAATCTTATCAGCTCCACTTTTAGGTTGTTTCTAGATTGCCATTAAAAGTTCACAGCTCAGTCCAAGTTTCCCAAAAAGAAACCGAACTTTTGAACTTGCAATATGGCTTTTGTTTCAGGGAAAGGATTTTGTGGCAATTGCCGTAAAAATCAGGAGAAGCATTTGAGAGCTCGGTGGTCAGGTTGTGACTGATGGACATCACATAAGTATTGCTTCTTATTAAGAGTTGATCATAGAATCACAGCATGTTTGGAGTTGGAAGAGATCATCTGGATCATCCAGTTCCATCCCCTGCCATGGGCAGGGACACCTTCCACTACCCCAGGTTGCTCCAAGCCCTGTCCAACCTGGCCTTGGACACTTCCAGCTTCTCTGGGCACCCTGTGCCAGGGCCTCTCCACCCTCATAAGGAAGAATTTCTACCGAATATCTGATCTACACTTACCCTCTTTCCCTCTGAAGCCATTAGTGAACCATTAATGAATCAACAGGAATTTTATACCAGATACAGATATACCCCAATGTATTAAAAAGACATCTTATGGATAACTTCTGAAAATGGGGTGTTTTTCTCTTTTTTTATTATCTTTTTCTTTTTTTTCATTTTTTTTTTGCCCCTCACTTGTAGTACCCCCATAACCTCTAGACCTGAGTAGCCCCACTGCTGTGTGCTGTGTGGAGAAAAGGGGGTTAAATCCCTACATCTCTGTGAATCACAACCTTGCTGTCCTCTGCAGTGAACTAGGGCTTGTCATCTCTGAATTTGGGATGTACACTTATTTTCCAACTCTGTCACTTTTCATGATCTTTATCTCCCTAAAACTTTCATGATCCAGATGTTCCCTGCTGGCTTAGGTGGCTGTGCTGGAAACCCTCCCCACTTACTGCTGCCTAATGCCTGTGACACAAATCTGTGTCCAGCAATCAGAGGAAGCAAATGGTATCTGCAGAGCATAGCTGGATTTAATTAGAAGAATAATAAATATCTCAGATTTTGGCACTCTGCATCTCCATCGTGGTTCACTGCCTGTGCAAACAGCTCCATGAACAGCCATTCCTCCCCTCCATACCTCTGGGCTGACTCTACCTGGATATTAATACTCACTTCTGAGGCAATTAATAAGAAGAAATATTGTGTCAGGTTGAAGGAAATCAAAGAAAAACTATCTGGGGAAGGAATTTTCTTAACGTTGCTCAGAGTCAGCATCTGAGAGAAGTTTTAGGAGGACTGTCTTCAGTGCTGTAAATAGCATCATGCTAGATTGATACTGTAGAACACCTGGCACATCTGATTTTTTTTTTATTTTTCCAGATGGCTAAAGAAAATCTTCATGCCACTCAAGGTTTTTCTGTCAAGTTGTTTTGTATTGTTGATTTTTTTCTTAGTTGTTTTTTTTTCTTTTTCCTCAAGGCAGGGATAAGATTTGAAAATCTCCTGTCTTAAACTGACCTACTCTTACATAAATTGTTATAACTCAAAAAAAGACACTGAATACAAGGGGCAGGCTTGATCCAGCAACCAGAAAAAGGTGTTCAGGGCTTTAACTGGAGGGTTATATCCTCCTCTGTTGTATCTCAAAGGCAGTACCAAACAAGATGTTCTAGAAAAGATGCCTGAATTGGGGAAAAAAAAAGTCTTTTGTTTTTGTCTTCAACATTTTCTTTTATTCCTCTAAGGATTTCTTCTAAACCTGAATTGCTAAGAAAAAAATCCTCATTTCCTTTCATTCCAGCTTGCCTGAACCCACTGTGAGACGAGGCTTCTGTCAGCATGGGGGCAATGAACACAGGCACGGCTGCGTTTGGCAGTGGCAGGATGAAGCTGTAATTGGCTTTTCCCCATTAAAGTCCTTCAAATGGCCAAAGCAACAGCTTTTTCTCCCATGGATTGTAGGCTGCCTCCTCAGTCTAGAAGCAGAAGTGGATCTGTGCTGGAGTGCCCAGTAACTCTACTTTCCACCCAAATTTTGCTGCTGCCAAGCAGAGATCCTTACAATTTGGACAGGTGCCATTGAGACTGATATCCCTGTCTTGGTGCAGATATGGACCTGACATCAAAATGCAGAATAATTCCTTGCCTTAGCTGACCTGGTGGCTCAGATGGCTGTTCCATTTCACATGAGACCCACCAAAGACCACAGGTCATTGGCTTAGTAAATCCTGTGAGTCCCTCATCAAAGGAGACCTTCCTCAAAGGCAAAAAAAGTACACAGAGACCTTGAAGGGCAGATACAGGAGCAGGGTCAGAATTTCCATCCCAGTCACTGAGCAATGGAAGAGCAAGACCATCATGATGGACACTGGACAGTGTCCATCCCTGGGCTGGAGAGCTCTGCCCACATCCAGCTTTGCTTTGCTTCCCCATTGCAGAGGGGCCAAGAATTTCCCCAAGACTCTTGAGATAAGCAGATGGGAAAACTTGATTTCTGGGGAGTTTGGGTGTCCTTTTCTCCACAGTCTCAGTCCCTGAGATGCCCCTGCTCCCCAGGGAAGTGGTCACAGCATCAAGACTGCCAGAGTTCATGAAGTGTTTGGACAACACTCTCAGGCCCATGGTGGGGTTCTTGGGACTGTCCTGTGCAGGGCCAGGAGTTGGACTCGATGACCCTTGTGTGTCCCTTCCAGCACAGTCAGGCCAGTGAGATGGAATTATCTTCTCTTTCCTTAGAGCTGATTTCTAGGAGTTAAGCTTCAGAATTCCCTGGAGGTCAGTGTGCTGGTTTTTTTCTCCTTTCACTGGAAAATAGAAAAGCCACAAACTTCAGTCAGCTGATGAATTTCAGCAGTGGCTGAAAAGGCACAGTACAAATAGAGAGTCCACAGGTACTGAGAAACCTCTGGAGAATAACAGTGAAAATGAGAAGAGGACGTGAAAACAACATGTGAAGAGAAAGTGAAACAGTTGGGTTTGTTTAGCCTAGAAAAGAGAAACCTAAAGGAAGCCAGGTGTGTGTTCTTCCAACAAAGGAGAGGGAGGCTATGGAGATCAATAGTTCTGTGCCCTTGGTGACTAAAACAACATGAAATCCGTTCCACTTCTAGCAAAGAAAAGAAATTAAATGCCATGAAAGAAAATGAAGAGTGAATGTTGACTGGAGAGGCTGTGAAAACTCCTTGGATGTTTACCAGAAGACCCGAGGCAAACAAGCTGTGGAGTGGTGTAGGTGTCCTTGGTTCTGCCGTGGTGCAGAGGAGGGGGTTAGGACAGAGGTTCATGATTTGGGACAAAGAATGTACCTGAGAAGGTGAGAACCCCCAGAAAATTGCTTTCAGCCTTGGTCTCTGCTGCTTCTATGCCCAAAGTCTCTATTTTTGAAGCTGTAGGAAGAAAAACAAACACCACCTCCTCCTTTCTTTTAACCAATGCAAACAGCCAGACGAGAACAAAATAATTTCCAAGGGAATTTGGGAAGAAGAGTGAAGCAGAGAGGTTACTCATCTACTCTAGAAAAGAAGGATAGCTCAATATTAAAAAGTCCAAAAGCTTCAGGAGTCGATGACCTTTAGGTCCTTTGCATCCCTTGGAAATCCACTTCTAAATAAATATTGCTGGCTGACGCATGCTCTAATAAAAACGGCATATTGCAGTCATTTGCTGGTTGGTTCAGAGTCTTGTCAGCTCATTCACAGCACATTTACTGCCAAATCATTCCTTTAATCACAGAACAAGAAATGTTACACACACGCCGAGCAAATCTCCCTCATTAGCTTGGGTGGGTTACCACTGCAGCCTGGGAGACCTCAGCTTCTATTTTCAGAGGAAGCCCTGTAACCCACTGTGTGTGTGAGTCTCAGCTGTCACCTCCAGGGCTCTACCAGGATGGAAACTACAGCCTTGGACCCTCATAAAGCTGTCTGTCTGCTTCTGAAGATGTCTTCAGCATCGCTGCCCTGGGTCAGACATACCTGTGCTTCATTTTAGCTGCATGCAGCAAACCACTGAATGGTGCTTTTTATTCCTAGAAGTCTTATGGAAATAATTAAAGTCCTGCTCAGTGTAGTGTTGGGGTTTGACCCTTTGTAATTGTGATACACCAGGGAAATTAAAGAAGTAAAATTAGTAAATCAAGAAAAGCAAGCAAAATAAATAAATTAGTAATATAAGTAAAATATGTGGTATGGCTGCAAGTGCCCCTTGTGCCCACCATCCTCAGCCTGCTGAAGGACATGGAGCTGTCAGAGCAACTCCAGAGGAGGCCCAAGATGATTAAAGGGAGGGGGAAGCTCTCCTGTGTGGGAAGGCTGAGAGAATTGTGATTTTTCAACCTGGGAAAGAGAAGGCTTTGGAGCACCTAATTGTGTCCTTCCAGTACCTCAAGGGAGCCTGCAAGAACGATGGAGAAGGACTATTTACACAAGAACGATGGAGAAGGACTATTTACACAAGAACGATGGAGAAGGACTATTTACACAAGAACGATGGAGAAGGACTATTTACAAGAGCCTGGAGTCACAGGACAAGGGGGAATGGCTTCGAACTGACAGAGGGGAGGTATAGATGGGATATTAGGAAGAAATTCCTCCCTCTGAGGGTGGTGAGGCCCTGGCACAGGGTGCCCAGAGAAGTTGTGGGTCCATCATCCCTGGAATTGTTTAAGCCAAGACTGGACAGGGCTTGGAACCACCTGGGATAGTGGAAGTTGTCCCTGCCCATGGCTGGGAGTTTGGAAAGAGATGGCCTTCAAGCTCCTTTCCAACCCAAACCATTCCACGATTCTCACACCTCAGGTTTTACTGTCAGCTCTAGCAGGGGGGAAAAATAATTCAAGTTGCCATTAATACATGAAAAAAAGTTAGGTAATGCCTGAGGGCTTTAACCTGTACGAGCTGTGGGCTGTGGTTTAACCCTGCACATAAACAGAGGCTTTCCTGAATTAGGGCCCCTCGCAGATGTTTGCAGCCAGCAAAGTGAGAGCAGAAATTCCCCTTGGCTTGCAGAGGCAGAAGCTGCAGATGCAATGTGCTCTTTTTTCTGGGAGACTCTGTCTGTGCTTGAAAATTAAATATACTTGGAAAATTTCCTGTGCAGTGAGGGCAACTGGCACCTCCTGAGCTGCCTCCATGCTAGGGGCTTGTTTAGATGCAAAAGGCCAAGTGGGCCTGAACCCTGGAACGTGCTGATGCTGGATGGGAGGGATTTGGAGAGTCTCAAAGGCATGCCAAGGGCCTCTCCAACAGCTGGCTGAGATAGATGCATCATTTTCTGCTGTGTGAGGATGTTCTCAGACAGTTCAATGTAGTGCTACACAGCCATCCAAAAATGCTGTCCCAAACTCATCTTCATCTTTACAACTCCAGCAAAGAGAATTTCATGCCAGCACGTGCTGTTTCCTGACAATTCAATCACTGTCATCCTGATTTTGTTTTTTTTTTTAACACCCCCTCTGTCATCTGAGGTCACCAAATAAAAGGCCAGACACTTATTTTATAGAATCACACAGTCCTAGAGTGGTTAGAGTTGGAAGAGGCCTTAAAGAGCCTCTATTTCCAATCCCCCTGCCATAGCAATTTCATATTTAAACTGTTCAGAAAAACTCAAATCAAGAACAAAAAAAGAATTTTGAAGCTGCTGTGGTCAAATGCAATAAAAACCAAAGGTCTCTTTAGTTTAAGGTTATCCCACTGTGCCACTGGCCTTGGCTCACATTAATAAGTGTTATCACACTATTCAGTCACTTTTGACCCTCCAGCCCAGGTTCCCATTTTCCATATGAGTTAATTAGTTGCCTGGAAATCCAAAGGAAACTGAACTTATGCTTGAAATTACTCCCCCCCCCCCCCTTTTTTTTTACAAGATGTTAATCTCTTAGGGGTTTCTAGAAAATTTTCATTTTAGAGAGCACTGATAGGCATTGATATATATCAGAATGACTTATTCAGTGCCAAGATGATATCAGGTAGGAAAAAAAAAAACCCTTGTGAAACATGTATTTTCATCTCTGTAACATTGTCTCTCTGCCCGTGCAGTATTTGCTGATCTTAAATGTAATCATCAGATCGATTCCCTCCTGCAAAAACATGGCTTTTTTAGCGCCTGGCAATATTTTTATTTCTCATCCTGATTATTTCCCACGTGGATATCAGCTTTACCTGGGGTGTCACTGCACATTTCTGCCAGGCTCTGTGCCTCACACATCAAACCTCCCATTGCCCTGCTTGGATTCACTCACAGTCACTTCACTTGGCTGTGGAAATCTGGACCCAGGAAAGACCTGTCCAAATCCAGGTGGTACCACCACAACACCAACCTGTTGGATCTCTTTTGTTCAAAGTGAGGAATTTCTGTCCAAATTTGAGGTGCAGGAATGTTCAGAATGGCACATTCAGTCCCCAACTACAAGAGGCATTCAAATGAAAGTGTTTAGGTTATTTGAGTGATCTTTTGTACGTGAGAGATATTAAATCCTCCCAGATTAAAGGCTGTATGATACAAGTTCAGAACAGAAAAGTTTATAATATCAGTGTATTTGCTTCTATTTTAGTTTGTTAAAGGGAATCATAGTTGGCATATGAGCTGGTTTGTTGACAGAGGGAGGAAAAAACCATGAAGCCAAGCCAACCCATTCCACCTACAATATTAATTAGCTGCAGTATAAAGAAGTCATTCAGATTTTATCGTTTTTTCAAAAATATATTTGTATACTGATTAGAAAAACAAGGACCAAACTACTGTTTATCAGCTCATTTGAGCCAGTTATATTATTAATATACTAAAAGTTTAGATGTCCTGTTATTTAAATGTTCACATTCTCCATCCTATTTGTGAATCAGATCCAAACCACATTGAACACAGGGGCTTTTATTATCAAAACATTGCCAAGTGTCGCAATAAAATTCTGCCTCCTGTGAGATTCAAAACCAAATTATTACATACAAGCTTCAGCTTCTATTGAATAAAATAAAAACAAAAACAGTAGTTTCAATTTTGGGGAAAAGAGGTTGGAAGGTGGGATCTGAATTGATCTAAACCTGAAAAACAGAAATTGAAAAAGAATGTTTATCTTTGCTGACTTTTTTTTTTTTTTTTAATCAGAGGTTTTTAGTCCTGTTGGATGAAAATCACAAATGTTTCTGGTCATTCCAGGGTTCCTCAATGCCTTCCTCTACAGATCAGTCACCAGAGGAACTTGGCAATGAGTGTAGGAGGTCTGCAAGACACTCTGGAGAATGGCAAAGGACACACCAATGATCTCATCCCACTTCCAGTGGAGCCAGGGACTCCCAGACAGAGCAGGAGCTGCCAGGACAGACCCAGCCAGGGCTGCATCTGGGAATTAGTGCCTTGCTGAGAACCTCCTTGGCTTTCCTGCTGCCCCTTGGCTTTTCTGGTGCTTCAAGGGATCTGTGGGAAGCTGCTGCTGAACAGGGGTGTTCAAGGAGGTTCTGCATCCTCAGAGCTCCCCCAAAGGAGCAGTGAACTCTGGTGGTCAGGGCCACAAAGGTGATTGGAGGGAACACCTCTCCTATGAGGAAAAGCTGAGGGGATTTGGATTGTTTGAACTCAAGATAAGAAGGCTCCAGAGTGACCTCATTGCAGCCTTTCAGCACCTAAAGGGGCTCCAAGAAAGCTGGAAAGGGACTTCTAACAAGGGCATGATAGGAGAAGGGAAATGGCTTTAAGTTGAAAGGGAGTAGGTTTAGATTGGATATGAGGAAGAAATTCTTCCTGTGAGGGTGGTGAGGCCCTGGCACAGGGTGCCCAGAGAAGCTGTGGTTGTCCCATCCCTGGAAGTGTCCAAGGCCAGGTTGGATGGGGCTTGGAGCAACCTGGGATTGTGTAAGGTGTCCCTGCCCATGGCAGGGGGTTGGAACAAGACTGGCTTCAAGCTCTCTTCCAATCTAAACCATTCCTTGACTCTGTGATTCTATGTTTCCAACTGTGGAATGCCCCCTGAGGTGGGACTCTGGTGAGAAAACATCCCACAGGCTGTGAGGCTTCTGCTAGTCCTCCAAGACAGATGATATTTGAGAATAAAAGACATTGCTATAGGTTTAGGGAGTCTTTAGTTAGGGAAAAGACTTGAACTTGACTAACCATGCTGTTTTCCAAGGTTTATCCCTTATTTCTGAAAGACCTAAAGGCAACAAGCTCTCACTTTGTTGAAATAATCATGGAATCACGGAATGGTTTGGGTTGGAAGAAAACTTGAAGATCATCTAGCTCCAGTCCCCCTGCCATAGACAGGGACACCTTCTATTGCACCCATTTCTTCTAGGTGAGTGGAAGATCAGCCTAATAATCAACCACATTTTTGCAGGACAGAAGTGAAGCAGAGTGGCTCTTTATGGCACTTTTCGATGCAAAACCTGCCTTGAGAAACCTTTTAACAAAAGTGAGCCCAAGCCTGGACAAATTAGTTTTAAGAAAAGCCCATTCATGTTGCCCTCAGCAGTCCTGAACTACACACTTGAAATAAAAATAATGGACTTTACCTGTCAAAATGTGCTATTATCCCATAAAACTCTGCCTTTTCACTTTTTACTCAAGTAGAGAAATTTCATGCAAGGAAGCAGATCTGTGAAAGGCCCATTAGCAGCTCAGCAGGCAGCAGGTGCTCACCAGAGGTGCAGATCAGTGTCTTTGAGAAGCTGCAGTGAGGTTATCTGGGGGTTAAAGCCTCCAGAGGTAATGGCAAGTGAGGTCTTTCTGATGGGTCCTGTCCCTGGGAACATCCTTCCCCAGTCACTCCAGTGTGGATGCAGCCTAAGATGTGTCTGACTCCAGCCTGGATCAGCAGGAACGTCTCTGAACCACATCAAGAAGTGATCTTGGCTCAAATATTGGAGAAGGTCTGGATAGAAGCTCTGGAAGGAACAGTTTGAGAAGGGCAGCAAAGCTGGGGAAGGGTCTGGAGCACAAGTCTGGTGAAGAGCAGCTGAGGAAGTTGGGGGTGGGGCTCAGCCTGGAGAGGAAGAGGCTCAGGTGGACCTTTCTGCTCTCTGCAACTCCCTGACAGGAGGGTGTAGCCAGGTTGGTCTCTTCTCCCAGGGAACAAGTGACAGGATGAGAGAAAATGGCTTCAAGTTGCTCCAGGAGAGGTTTATATAAAATATTATGATATTTTTTTTCCTGTGTTCTCATTGAGAGTGTTTTAAAGTATTGACAAGGCTGTCCAGAGAAGTGGTGGATAAAAATGTGTGGATGAGGACACAGTTCAGTGGTGAACATGGTGATGGTGTTGGGGTGATGTCTGTACTTGATGATCTTAAAAGTCTTTTCCAACCTTAATGGTTCCATGATTCTATGATTGAGAAAATTCTCCTTACTTGACCATCACAAGTAAGGCAACACGAAAACAAAGCAACTTATAAACAAATTTTATACAGGGCTTGAACACTTGAAATGTTTTGCCTAATGAAGATGTTAAGAAAATTACACATTCTCGCTATGATAGGAGCAACTCGTGTGCCACAATTGTATCTACAATCATTCCTATGGGTCATTAGATTGAAAGAACAAATTAAAACGAGTTCTTCTGAAAAATTCACCCATTGTTAAAAAATATATCTTGGCAGAATAAAAGCATTGCAGGTTTCGGGTGATATGCTAGCTCCATTTTCAATCAAAAGAATCATTAAAGGCTTGGTTTAAAAGGGTGTATTTTCCTCTGAGGCCACTGGTGCTTTAAACCATGGAAATGTTAAAACGCTCCTGGCAGATGCTCATTCCTATACAGTAGAAAGAGAAGTGATCTATTGTCTGCTTAATTATTTTTAATAACAGAGAAAAAATTCATTAGAAATGCTTGAAATTGCAGGGAGTGTATTAAAGTCAATTGGCTTCACAACATGTCGGTTGCCTATGACAAAACTCACTCTGACTTCCATGGGATGAGTGCTGCTGTTGGTCCTTGGTCATGGGGAAATAAGAAGTAAACAAAGTTCTCAGCCAGACATAAAATCTCTTCATAGACAGGCTGACATTTTTGAGCCCCTCGCTGCAAGAAAGACTCTGAGGGGCTGGAGCATGTCCAGAGAAGGGAACGGAGCTGGAGGTGGGTCTGGAGTGGCTGAGGGAGCTGGGAAAGGGGCTCAGCCTGGAGAAAAGGAGGCTCAGGGGGGACCTTCTCACTCTCTACAACTCCCTGATGGGAAGATGGAGCCAGGTTTCCTCCCAGGAAATGAGGGACAGGATGAGAGGAAATGGCCTCAAGTTATTCCAGGGGAGGTTTAGATTCAATATTAGGAAGGATGTTTCATCTGAAGGGTTGTAAAAAGATTGGAACAGGTGTTGGGGAGGATGAAATAGGGAAACTTTATAGAGATGACTGCTTGGCAAAACATTCTGAAAATATGAAACCTGTAAGTGAAATGGAAATGAAAGCTGGCTTTGAGATATAAGATACCAAGCTGTGAGTTACTGTACAACCAAAAAACAATGGGCTGGCCAGCTGAAGGAGAATCCCTCTGCATTGAACAATGTCTTTAGCAGAGAAGAGGATGCTTCAGCAAACAGAAAAGTCCAAGGGTCAGAGAAACCCTGCCAGCGTGGCAGGGAAGACAAAGGTAGTTTTAGAAAGTAGTTTTTAGGAGTTAAAATGTAACCCAGTATGGTAATGTAGTAGTTTTGATAGGTTGTATGTAAATTCTGTAAGGATTTCTGTCTTCTATTGATTGGATGTTGTACTATTACCATATTCAGTATAAGAAGAGATAGAATATCATGGAACCAGACTTTTAGGTCTCTTACGCTCTCTCTCTCTCACTCACTCTTACTCTCTCTTAGTCTCACAGTCTCTCTCTCGCTCTCTCTGGGGATGCTCTGAGCTGTGGCAGCTTAAGCAGAGCTCCTGCACCCACGACCCTTGCAAATAAACTGCACGTTTCAGGAGCTGCCCTGAACTGTAGAAATCACCCGAGCCGACTGAGCCCCACAGAACCTTTTTATTTTCTAGAACAGGCTGTCCAGGGAAGTGGTGGAGTCACCATCCCTGGAAGTGTTCAAACAACATGCACTTGAGGCCATGGTTCAGTGCTGAACATGGTGCTGCTGGGTTGATAGGGGGACTTCATGATTTTAAAGGACTTTTCCAACCTTAACAATTCTGTGATTCTGGGACATAACTGAGGAAACAGAAAAATAAAGAAACAAAAAACTGCATGAACTTTTAGTGCACAAAGCCTTCAAATAAAGAATAGAATCAGCAGCCTGCCAAGCTCACTAGAAGGGAGGAATTATTATTCAAAGTTAAACTCATTTATTTTTAACCAATTTTTAGAAGAAAGGCTGGGAAGTGTCAGTGGAGCCAGAGTGATGTGGGAAGCAGGACAGATCATAAAGTGGTTGGCATATCCTGGACATAGGGAGGGGGTGTTCATAATTCATCCTCTAAATAGAAAGTGGAAAATGCTGAAGGTTGAGTTCTAGAAAATTCCTGAACAGTGAAACCTTTAAAGATAAAGACAGCAAATAGTATGGTATGTATGGTACATCAAGTGGATATTCAACAGCATTACCAACCACACTTGTGAAATTTATCCCTAGGTTAGTTTTTTTGAGAAAATTTTGGTTTTCAAGGCTCTGGCCTTTATTTTAGTCTTGGATTGCCAGAGATTTTCACAGACATGTGAACTCCAACGTGCTTGGAGGACACTCGTGGCAGGCATTTAGTGCAGCCAACTGCCTGAAACAGGGCTGTTGCCAACATTACATCAAGTGACCAATGACTTCTCCCAGTCAAATATTGACACTTCCATGACCTCTCTATTGAACAAGTTCAGTGCTCTTTTAGTGCAGGAGTTGTTCTTGGGTTTATTGAGGGGCCATCCAACGGTAGTGGGAAATAACTTTAAGCTGCAGCAGAGTAGGTTTAGATGGGATATTAGGAGGAAATTCTTTGCTGTGAGAGTGATGAGGCCCTAGCACAGGTTTCCCAGAGAAGCTGTGGAATTCTCATCCATGGAAGTGTCCAAGGCCAGGCTGGACGGGGCTCAAAGCCCTGGGATAGTGGGAGGTGTCCCTGCCCATGGCAGAGGGCTGGAACTGGATGATCCTTAAGGTCCCTTCCAGCTGAAACCCTTTGATAATTTCCTTAGTTGAGTGCCATCCTTAAATTTGCTGAGGGCGCTCTCTGTCACCACCTGGGACACTGAGGAAGGGGAAGGAAGATCCCAGCCCTGGCTGCTCTTGTTATGAGCTGCCTGACAGACACTCAGCCCTTGATCCCTGTCCTTTGAACAAGGTGATCCAGCCAATTTTCAACCTACTTGACAGCCTGTTCTTCCACAGCTCCCTCCAAACGAGAAGGCAGTGGGAGGTGATACCTGAAGTCATATTAAGCACAAGACATGACGTTTACCAATCTTCTTTCACCCACCAGACATCCAGTTCTGTCAGAGAAGGCAATTAGGGCCCTCAGCCACACTTTGCCCTTCCTGGTGAGCTCCATGAATTTTCCAGAGAGAGGAAAGACTTGGAATGACTTATAGTTTCTAATATTTTTCCTCATTACAGTATTGTTGTTGTTTCTGGGTTTTACTTACTTTTGGTGATTTCTTTTAACATCAGGTTTTTTTCAGTTATCGGGGATCTTCCCATATCACTGATTTTTCAATCACATTGACCAAACCTTGAGTGCTGACCAGGATTTCTTAGTGACCTTTCTTCAGCCTTCAAAAGGAGTTTAAAATTTACAGGACATATTTCATCATGAGGTTCTTGAAACCAGGAAAACATTTGCACACATCCACAAATTGTGGGTTTTTTCATGGTTTGTGATACATTTCAATGTGTTTGTTTGCTATAAACCCCTTCTTTTGCATGTTAGGGGAAAGTTACTTGATTTAATTTTCTAAGTTCTTTAAAGAAGACAAAAGTGAGGACAGACTTTCTTGCAGTCACTCTTAATGTGTCTTTTGAAATGTGTTCAAAGTCTATCTGATTTTTATGGTTCAACATTAAAGCTTAGAATTGCACTGAAGTTTAGACAGAACATAGGAATTAAAAGAAAACTTATAAATTATCATGAAAAATTGGTCATATATTTGTATCTTATCTACAATGACTGAGATAGCAAAACAGGAAATAAATAAATTAAAAAACTCTATTCAGCAAAATTAACTACTTCTGAAATACCCAACATTTGTTTTTCACGGAATGCTGTGTTCTTAATCTAATTTATCAATGTTCTTTATAAAAAAAAATAAAGTTTGCTGTTTCAGGATGTCGTAAACATTATGAAATAAGTGGGATCAGTGAAAGGATAGAATGAAATGAAAGATCAAGTGGAGTGTGTTTACATACCTCAAGAAACTTCTGCTCACAAATGTTCACACGTTTTTTCTTCACAGAATCTTTTTTTCCCATTTTTTAAAATATTGTGGAATTTGATTTATTCACAGCAGCCATGAAAAGCATCTTTTCCTTGTGCAAGCAAACAAGTTCCTGAAGCAGAAAAATACTTATTCTATTAAAGTTAAATCCATCATCTCTGTAAAAAAATAAATAGAATAGATTCTGAAATTAATGTTTTATGAAATATCTTAGAGACTTTTTGTTATTTAGAAAAGCAAAGCTTGTAATAATTCAGTGGTGTATTTGAGGGCAATATAAGGTTCACTTTAGAGGAAAATGCCTGATATTTTAACAGAAGGAGTTTTTCCCCTAAAATACCTCTTGTAACAAAGCATTGTCCTTTATTCTGTGTGCTTTGCCTGGAGCATTGATTAGAAGGTGTAATCACAGACAAGCTTTGCTGAAGTCATTATTCACAACAGGCCCCACAGAGGCTGGGACCAATAGTCCACACACAAATATGTGAGTGGGGAAGGGAGGAGCATCTCTCTAAAATCCTCCAGGCAGGTTCTGTTGGGTCTGCATCTTGCCATGCACGAGTAACAGGAGATGAACCAAGAGGAAATGGCCTCAGATTGCTCCAGAGAAGGGTTATTGGATATTAGGAAACATTTCTTCCCTGAAAGGGTTGTCAGATGTTGGAACAGGCTGCCCAAGCCAGTGGTGGTGCCACCATTCCTGGAAGGATTTAAAATATGTGTGAATGTGGAACTAAGGGGACAAGGGTTAGTGGTGGCCTTGGTTGATGATTGGATTGGATTATCTTAAAGGATTTTTCCAATCCCAATGATTCAGTGATTCCATTTTAGCACCTTGGCTGCCAAATCACGAGCACTGGGGCCATTCCTTACCCAGGGTCAGCTGGAATGAGCCCCTGATACTGAACTGGGCAGGTGCTCTTTGTTCACTGGAGTTTGTGGACATCAGGTTCATAAACTGGTGAGAGGGGGATGGAAAGAAAAACCCAGTTTTTTTAATGGGAAAACTCTCCTGGGACAAAAAAAAAGCCTTGTGGAGCTGAGATGAGATGATGCAGCACTTCAGACACTTCAGCTCTCTCTACAAATACCTGATTCTCCAAAATATAAAATAAAACAAGGGAACACGAAGGAACAAACAAACGTGGAGTAGCAATGAGTTGGTCAGAAATTCTGGAGAAGGAAAACCCATGGGAAGGGGATTTTGTGTAACAGGACAGACTCATGACAAGAAACAAACTGTCAACCCATGAAAATAAAATATTTTTGTTATACATCGACTTCTTAAGAGTCTTCTGTGTCCTAGGAAATGTTAATGAATTGTGCAACCATGCTCCTCATTTCTTCTGCTTATATCTCATCTCTTGTCCTGAAAAAATTCCCTGCTGTCTCCCCTGCCTCTAACTTTGACTTACTCTGGGTTGTCCAAAGGATTTTCAATCATTTTTAAAATGCTGAGTTTTTTTGGAACAGCTCACTTTTCTGGGTGACTGATGTGAAGTATCCTAAATTGATGCTGGTTTAGGAACATGGGACACTGAAAGTGATTTACATACTTAGCAATATAATTCCAATTCTTTTCTATACCTCATTTGTTTGCATTCTTGGCTTGTCTTAGTAGGTACAAATAAATCTCTTTTTTTTTAGCATGCAAGATCAACTATTTTACTGGATGCCAAGTTGTCTGTAACAGCTTATGGAAAATAACAGCTCCTGAGCATTTTTGGAGCTTTTTATACTGATTAATGTTTTCCAGACATTTTTCTGGAAACTAGGGAGGTAAGGGATCTCTTAAACAAGCAGTGGCATGCTCAGAAAATAGAAGAGCAGTCCTGATCCTCAGGAATCTCTCATCTGGATGCTAGGAGGACAGATTGTAAAGACAAACAGCCCAGTTGAGCAAGGCAACAGTGACTGGCAATGACAATATTGGTGTAGCTAAGTGGTGCTCAAACACAGAATCATGGAATGGGTTGGAAAAGGGACCTTAAAGATCATCCAGTTCCAGTCCCCTGGACTGGCAGGGACACTTTACTCTAGACCAAATTGCTCCAAGCCCTGTCCATCTTGGCCTTGGACACTTCCAGGGGTGGGGCAGCCACAGCTTCTCTGGGCACCCTGTGCCAGGGCCTCCCCAACTTCACAGGGAAGAATTTCTTCCCAATATCCAATCTAAACCTACATTTCCCCATGTCCTGTCACTCCAGGTTATCGTAAAAAGTTCCTCTCCATCTTTCCTGTCAGCTTCCTTCAGGCACTGGAAGGCTGCCACTAGGTCACCTTGAAACCTTCTCTTTTCCAGGCTGCACGATCCCAATTCCCTCAGCCTTTCCCCACAGCAGAGCTGCTCCATCCCTCTGATCATCTTGGTGTCACCTCTGGACTCTTTCCAGCAGCTCCATGTCCTTCCTGAGCTGGGACTCCAGAGCTGATGCAGCTCTGCAGGTGGGGCTTCACCAGAACAGAGCAGAGGGGCAGAATCCCCTCCCTCGACCTCCTGCCCACACTGCTTTGGGTGTAGCCCAGGACAGCAGGGCTGAAGTTAATAAAAATTAATAAAATTATAATTTCCAAGCCATCTGCAGTATCATGGTGTCCCTTATTCCTCCTCAAAGTAACGTTATTGTCATCTGGAGTCAATGTCATCTTCTTCTTCCTCCTTCTCTACCTTCCCCCACCTTCCCAAATGCTGAGATGTTGCTTCTCCCAGTATTTTCTGAGATTTGTTTTTGTAACAATGAAGTAAAAGCCTCTGAAATCCCATTTTTTCTACAGTTGTTGTAACTGCCTTCATTAATGATATTTCTCTTTGTTAGGAGGAGCTGATTTATTTAATTGTATTTGCCAGGAATGTATCTGGAAGAAAAATAAACTGTGAGAAATAGACCTTATCATGCCATGCACGCCTGAATTTCAAGCTGATTTTACTGGAAGCTGCATTATGGGGACAAAGCTGAGGCACTGTCATTCTTCTGCACCTCAAAGACACAGCAAACCTTGACAATCCTCCAGGAGAAGCTCTGGAGCTTAGCTGTGTGTCCATTGAAATTCAAGGAAATGCCTTTCCTTTCCTTTCTGGCTTCAAACTTTGGAGTTCACAGAAATGTTAGGCAAGACTTTTGCTTTGAAATGATCTTTCCCTCACGAAGCTGGGAGTCACCTTGGATAGCCAGAGTCAGGCATTCAGCTTTAGCACATAGCTACAGGACATTTGTGTGTTCTGGGAGAAGAGCTGAGCAGACTGAAGGTATTAAAGAAGGTCCCACTGGCTGTCCATTTCTACTCATCAGAAACTGCAAATCCCACTGGAAAACATCTCTCTCAGCTTTAACTTTAAAAAATACAATAAAAAAGTGTGGCTGGTTAAAGATATAGGGCAGCTTGGAGGAATCCCAGCAAGGGCTGGCACAAAATAAGGCAGGAGCACTGAAAGCATTCCATCCAGGGGGAATTTCCTCTGGGGTCAACAGGATGATCTCCAGAATGAGAGTGGACTTCAAACGTTCCAAATCATCTCTGGCCCATGGAGAATGCTGGTGATGGTGCTGCTGAGTCTTGTGCCACTGAGAGATTTCCATTTCTGTGAGTAATTAACTTGGGATAATTGGTAATTGGGAAAAGCAATTTGCTGACAAATCTGAGGGTGTCATTCTCCAGCTGTGTCTAAAACCAGATGGTCAAAAGAGAGGATTCTGCCCCTCTACCCCGATGAAACCCCACTTGAAGCTGTGTCCAGCTCTGGGACCTCCAGAAAAAGACTTGGACCAGTCCAGAGGAGGTCATTAAGGTGATTTAGAGGAACGGAGCACCTCTGCTCTGGAGACAGGCTGAAAGAGTTGGGATTGTTCATCTTGGAGAGGAGAAGGTTCTGGGGAGACCTTAGAGCCCCTTCCAGTACTTTAAAAGAGCTGGAAAGGGATTTATTTTTGCAAGGGCTTGCTGTGATAGGAGAAGGGGGAATGACTTTAAGCTGAAAGAGGGAATATTTAGATGGGATATTAGGGAGAAATTACTGTGAGGGTGGGGAGGCCCTGGCAGAGGCTGCCCAGAGAAGCTGTGGCTGCCCCATCCCTGGAAGTGTTCCAGGTTGGAGAGGGCTTGGAGCAACCTGGGACAGTGGAAGGTGTCCCTGCCCATGGCAGGGGGTGGAACTGGATGATCTTTAAGGTCCCTTCCAATCCAAACCGTTCCATGATTCTGTAAGTCTCCAAAAACACAATCCCAGGTCTTTGGTTTCCCACTCCTCTGCCTCCAGCCCCTCCTTGGGTGAGGCTTTTCTTCTGGAAAGGAATTTCTGTCCTTTTATGGGCAGAGGGTTTGTGCTTAGGAGGGAGAAATGGGTTACATTAATTCTCACAGGATTTCCTACATGAGAAAACTGCAGGGAAAGCTCATCCAGGGTGCTGGAAAATACATTCCACACTTAGGAACTGACCTAGAGCCATTTTAAACTTTGACCAGTGTCTGAGGAATATTTGTTTGTGGTTTCACAATTGGGTCTTCAATAGGAAGCCTAAGTCTGAAGTTCAAAATCCCCAAAATGAGAAGGAAAGCTGACTTTGAATTTGTGATCTGAGTCTTTTAAGGATAATTTTCTCTAATTCAATTCTGGGTTCTAAAACATGCCCTGCCAACCTCCTATTAAGGAAATCAACATTAATTAATATTGCTTTTACCATGTTCTTTGTATTACTATGACTTTCCATGACTTTTAGCACTGATACATTTCAAAATGATCATTCTAAACCTGTAAATACCAAAATTAGTCAGTAAGACGCTGTACTAGAGCCACGCAAAAAAGTGATTCACCTGTTTCACCATGACTCAAATACAAATAATTTGGAATTTTTTCATGGAAAAATAATTTCCAATAACAGCATTATATGGGAGAATGATTCTTGACTAACTGTAGTTGTGGTGTGTTTGTGATGCAGCAATGACTAAATTCAGGTAATATTTAAAATTGCAGCTTGTAGATTACATATTTGCTCTATTTTCTCCTTCTCTTCTCTTCTCTTCTCTTCTCTTCTCTTCTCTTCTCTTCTCTT
>JACBWW010000003.1:65157332-65230296 GCA_020086605.1 Lanius collurio
TTCTCTTCTCTTCTCTTCTCTTCTCTTCTCTTCTCTTCTCTTCTCTTTTCTTTTCTTTTTCTTTTCTCCATGGAGTCCCCATGTGGGCTTTGTGTCTCTTCCTGGGACATTTCTGCATCATCCAGCAGAAGAATTAAAGAAGTTCTGGTGAGCTAAATGTCCCCACAACCAGATCCCAAGGACCTTCCCCTCCCAGCAAGCTACTGAGCACAAGATTGGCAGTTCCATTATCTTCTAATTTACTTATTTATTTTACTTAAAATTGATCTGGAAGCTCGACCAAGATTTATAAAGCTTTGTCAGTGTGACCAAAAGTGAAATGGGTAATGTGTAGTGGGGATGAAGAATAAGCAAAAAACCAATGAGTAGGTAAAAACCAAATTAAATTAAAATAAAAATTGGCTAGTCCCACTTACGGTGTCTGCAGTGTCCTGCACACCAACACCTCTGCCTAAGTTTGAAACTCCAGAGATATTAATATTGTGCTAATAATAACCAGCTCTGTATCTCTGTGTATTCTACATGTGCATGAGATGTTCATTGCTAATTTGTCTGCAGGAAGGTCTGAAATCCTCTCTGAAGATTTAAATGTCTTACAAGTTTTATTTTTACATTGAAGTTGCCGAAGGTGAGCCCAGTTTCACCGCCCACGCATGCACTGAAAAAAAAAAGCTTCTAATTTGCTGGAGAAGGTCCTGCAATCCCCACCCACAGCAGGATGGTATTTTAAATTTTCCCAGAAGAGTTGGTTATGGCGAGACCCTTAAATTACCACCTACGTCCACACGCCCACGGGTACATGCACTTGGGTTCTTGTAACGTGGAGCCCTGAAAAATTGACTTTTTAAGAGCTCTTGGATGCAGGTTTCTTGGTGTTTGTTGACAGAGCAAAGGTGAGAAATACAAATCCATTTGCAAGCTCTGCACAGAGGAGTTTTCACCACCAGAAAACGGTGTCTTAACACAAGCTGGAGTTCCTCTTCAAGCTTGCACACCTGTAACTGCTTTTTCCTTGGATTCAGCCTGGAAATTAAGTTAATTTTCTGTGGTTCTGCTGTCTTATACCACAGATGTTGGAGTCTGGGTAGAGGTCCTTCTTATTTATTTAAAAAGGAGAAGAAATCACTCAGATTCCTACTGAGCCTGATGACAGAGCATTTCATCGGGGGGAAGGTGAGCAAACAGAGGTCCCTGCAATACCAGCACCGTCCCGTTTTGCCAGGCAGGGATGCAGAGGCACAGGAGGGATGAATGCCACGACTGATTAATGTTCACTGCCTCTTGCCAGGGAAGAGTTAGGAAGAGATGTTAAATCTCCCCATTTGCAGTTTCCTGTCTCAAGTACTCGAGGACTTCTGCATATTTAATCCCCTCATGTCTCTCTGGGACACTCCAGTCACTTTCTCTCCTCTGAGCTCTGATCTGCTCCCAGAATTTGATCCTGTGGTGTCTCTGTGCTCTCTCCCAGCCAGCAATCCTGTTTTGGACCCAGGTCACCTTTGAGGCTTCTTGCTGGAACACCACAGAAAAAGAAGGATATAAAGCTGTTGGAAAGCACCCAAAGGAGGTCATGAAGATGGTGAGGGGTGTGGAGGGGAAGCTGCAGGAGAAGTGGCTGAGGTCACTTGTATTTTCCAGCCTGGAGACTGAGGGGGACATCTCTGAGGTTCTTCAACATCTTCACAGGGGGAAGCAGCAGGGCAGGTACAGATCTCTGCTCTCTGGTGAACAGTGACAGGGTCTGAGCTGTGTCAGGGGAGGTTTAGGTTGGGTATTAGGAAAAAGTTCTTCCCCCAGAGGTTGGTTGGGCACTGGAACAGGTTCTCCAGGGAAGTGGTCACAGCACCAAGCCTGGCAGAGCTCAAGAAGTGTTTATACAACATTCTCAGGCTCATGGTGGAATTCTTGGGGTTGTGTAGGGCCAGGCTTTCAACTTTGATTATCCTCACAGGTCCCTTCCAACTCAGGGTATGCTCTGATTCTAGGAATCACAGGACTCTCTGTTCCTAAACAATATAGTTATTTCCCCAGACCTCCTCGCTGCATCTCTGCAGAGTTGCAGAGATTCCGGCTAGAAAGGCCCAATTTCCAAAAGCAAATGAGGTCATTAACATCCCAGCTGAGATTCTCAGTATACAAAAAGCCAGGGCAGTGAGGAATATTCAAGATCCTTTCAACACTGGTACATTTTGTGTTGACATTTCAAAACTCATTGCTGGATCTTACATTCACAAATGGAAATAGCATGGTTAATTAAAAAAAAAAAAAAATAGAATCATAGAATATCCTGCTTTGGAAGGGACCCACAAGGATCATCAAAATCCATGTCCTGGTCCTGCACAGGATAACCTCAAGAATCCCACCTTGTGCCTGACAGCATTGTGCAAATGCTTTTTGGGATGTGGCTGCAGTTGAACAGGAGAGACCTTGGCTGTATCAGGACTCATTGCTTTGCTGTACATGAATTACACACCTTTGTTTCCTCACATCTGTTTCAAGTTAAAACTGAAAAGCTGATTGCAAGAGTATAGAGATGGCTATGAAAAAACCAATGACATTGTGTCCCCAGGTTCTAGATCTGAGATTTGTCCTTGTGGTGTGATTCTCAACAGCTGAAGGGGGTATTGGAAATGTCATACACTGTTCTGAGTGTCTTCTCCATGGTGGGTGTGCAAAAATGCCAAGAGAACATCTGTGGATGGAGTTCAGCTTCTCCACCCCAAGGAGGTCCAAAAAGGCAGTCAGAGATGGATGGAGAGAGGAACTTCTGCTACTCTTGGCAGCAGCCATGGAGAGGAATCAGTGATTCAGGAACTGCCTTTTAGACAGCAAGATGCAGTAGCATGAGCTTTAAAACTAGAACATGGTTGGAAGGGACCTGTCACATGCCAGTTCTGACAGCTTGGGTAGGGGACCTGAACTCCTTGAACAGTCATCTCACCCCAAAGCATCCAGAACAGACTTGGGGTTCATGGTTCCATGGCTTGCTTGAGGTCCTGTAAGTCCATCCCAGAGTATCCCTTGCCTAGTCCTTGGTGGCACTTAAGAGCTTGGCCAGGTAATGCTGGTGAGGGACCTCATGTCACAGCATTAGTGACAAGGTGTCTGTGAGAACAGACATCCCCATGACTGCAAACTAATTAGGCTTCTTGGTCTGGGGCTGGTTAATGAACCTCCAAGGAGGAACAAACCTTGTGCTCCAGGACTTGGTAAGCTTAGAAAAAAACTCAGTGAAGTTTGAAGCCAAAAAGGCTGATACCTTTTGAATGCTAAACAAAGAAGTATCCATGTGATCTTGAATTCCTCGTGGCAGGGGAGAAAATTCGGAGGAAAAAGTGGGATGAGGGAATTGTCAAGGAGTTCAGGGTTCTGAGTTGTCAGGCTGAGCGTCTGCCAGGTAAATGTGACCATTCCTTTGCTCCCTGTTCCTCCACATCACTCCTCCCTCCTCAGAGGTGACAAAATAAAACAGCCAGTTTCTCACCTCTGCAGGCTGTGACTGACCCTGTAAGGAACTGAGGCAATACATCTTCAGTTTTTTCCTCTTTTGAGTCGAGCCAGGAACAGCAGATCCCCACCAGATGCGTGATTGGGATTCATGGAAATCTTTGCTGTTCTTATTCTTGCTGGGCTCCCCAGTCATATGAAATGGCCTCTGGATTAGAAAATCCACAGGATTGGGGAGTTTCTCTCATCTCTGAAAGACAGTGGTTGTAGAAGTTCTACCTGTCAGTGAAATCAGCCAGATTGGTCAGAATTTGACTTCAAGTGGCACAGGTTGTGGACAGATTCACCTTCTTTTATCTCTGGCTGTTATCTTCAATTAATGACTGAAGAAATGATGCACATAAGTACCCAGAATATGTCTACCTTTTCAACTGCTCAGTCTGAGCCCACATAATAAACTAGGAAGGTCCAGATGGGGCATGAGATCTTTTTTGAGGGAGGACCCAGGATGTTTGGTGACTCAGAATATTACTATGACCTCTCTGAGCCCGAGCTAATGCCAAGGAGCAGTCAGGAGGGAAATGAAAAGGTGATAACTACATCCCCAATAATCTGCTCTAAATTAGCACTGACCCCTTAGGAAAGAGATCTTGGAATCACTGCAGATAATGCTTTTATGTGTCATCTCAGTGGTCAGCACAAGGAAAATATGTGAATAAAATCCTAGAATTTACTAGGAAACATATGAAAAGCAGCTTCTGTTTAAAAGTGTGTGTGTATATAAATCCCTGGTGAACCTAAATCTGGGGTACTGTATGGACTTCTCTTCATGCCATATAGAAAAGCGTGTGGTAGAGTTAGAAAAGGTGAAAAAAACGATGATCAGAGATGTGGAGTAGTTTTAATAGGAGGAATGGCTAAATAGTAATTCTCACTGCAGCTGAGAGTCATTCTGTGCACCAGCAGTCATCTACAAAGTGATGACGAGTAGAAAAAGGCTGATTAAGGAAAGGTTAGTCATTATTTCTCATCCCGTGACAACCCAGGGACATTAATGAAGTGATCAGATAGCAGGTTTAAAGCAAACATAAAGAACTTCCTTTACACACATCCTGGAACTTGTCATGGGAGTTAGAAATACAGTGTTTTTTGGAAAGGGTTTAGAGAAATCAGGAGAGAAAAGTCCCAGGGATAGCAGCTTAGAACCAAACTGTGCTCATTTTGCCTGGGATACAGTTCATGTCCTTCATAGCAGCAAGTATGGGCTTATGGCTTGGATTTGTGATGCAAACAGTGTTAATACAGAGGTGTTTTAAATATTGCTGAGCAATTCTTGCACAGCCTTTTCTGCTGCTCACCCCACCAGTGAGTGAGCTGGGGATCCACGAGGGTTTGGGAGGGGACACAGCCAGGACAGCTGATCCCAAATGACCCAAGGGAGATTCCAGACCGTGTGTCATCATCTCAGCATAAAAAGGGGTTAAAAGCAAGGAAGAGGGGGACATTCAGGGTGGTGGAATTTGCCTTCCCAGGTCACTGTTCTGTGTTCTGAAGCTCTCATTTCCTGGGGATGGTTGAACACCTCCTTGCCCATGGAAAGTGGGGAATGCATTCCTTGTTTTCCTTTCCTTGCATGCACAGCTTTTGCTTTACCTATTAAACTCTTTTTTTTCCCCCACAACCCTCTCTTTTTCTCAGTTTTATCCTTCTGATGCCTTTTCTCACCAGGGCAGAGGGAGTGAGTGTCTGGATATCACCCAAGCTGGAGCTGGAAGAGTTCAAGACAACACCAGCTTTGAATGGGATCTTCTGGATGGAATTTATGGCTGTCATTACAGCTGTTAATTGGCAGCCCCTGTGTTTGCCCCAGTGTCTATTCAAGCCCAGTGCTTGTTAGTGGCTGCTCTTCCCTTCCACTGCTCGCTGTGGTGCTGCTCTGCTCCTTATCTGCCTGTGCTGTGCCTGGGAATGCTCTGATAACAGCAGCAGGGATGTGCCTGCCCTGGCAGATGGCCAGGGAATCTCTTCTCATCCTGTACTGCTGTTCTGGACAGGCTGGAGCTCCAGGGTGAATTCTGGTTAAAGAAAACATGACCTGTGGATGAGTCCACGAGAGAACAGAACATCCCTGAAACATCTGTGGCTGTGATTGTGCCATGCCAGAGCAGGTTCTTCTTGAAGGGTCTGAGACAGGAGTTTTGTCTGTGCTGATGACTTTTCCTGGTGTTAAAATCAACAGTCAAACATGGTTAGAAGGGGAAAAGGGGATTTTACCTTGGTATTTATTTTAAGGATCCTTAGGTGCACGACATCCAGGTCAAATGCACTGAAACGCACACTGCAATGCCCCCACCCCAAAAAATCTGGTATAACATTATAGATCTTACTAATTACCACATCTGTCAAAACTTCCCCAATGAGAGGCTTGAATGAGCCCCCCTCCCCAAGGAGCCTTCCCCTGGATGGTTCTGCCTCAGTTTACAGAATGTGTTCTGGAGAGGACCTTGGGGTCTGGGGCACTCTGATCCCTGACTACAAAGCTTCTGAAATGTTGAGTCTCCCAGCTTGACAAACAAGGCCAAAAATGCAGGCAAAACACTAAGAATACAGAAGCTCTAAAAAGGCATAAAAGGGGCATAAATGAAAAGGCAAAAAAACCCCAATCTTCATGGCATCAGTGCCACATCTCTGAAAGGATTTTGGCCAAAAAATAAGTCCATGCTGGAGAATGCACATCTTGAAGCATCGGTGGCTTTTCATGAGGTCACACTGGAGCACCTCAAAGCTTGAGGTGGCCATGGACAAGCCCATGATGGAGCAGGCACATCCCTGGATGGACCTCAGGCTGTGTTGGAACAGGTTTTCCTCTGAAGGGGCTGTGGCTGTGGATAAATCTACACCATGGAGAGATTCTGGATAAGGTTCCAGCTGGAGCAGGTACATTCCTGAGGGATTGCAGTCTGTGGGTGAAGCCAAGCAGGGTTAAGAGCAAAGGCAGGAGCTCATTGCAACACCAAACCCTATAACCTGACTTAAGGGGACCAGGAGTGGAGGTTGTAATGGAAATACCTTAAAATTGTTGTAACTCGTGGTTTGGGCTGCATGTTTTCAGCAATTATTCTGGCAGGAACCACCCATATCAGTGGAGGACAAGCTTTATAAGCAGCAAGTGCAGCAGTGACCCAACCTCAACTGGGTTTGGTGCTCAGAAACTCCACACCACACACCACCTTTCCTTTCCTGAGCGACCACCATCACAGCTGGAGCCCAAAGTCATGGACTAAATTAACTCAGTGGATGTTTGTGGATATTAGTGGACATTTTATGGGCATTTTATGAACATTTTGCAGGATTTATCCATAGATTGGAGGAATGATATCTATGTATTTTATGAAATGATGGGGAGTGGAAGATAACACAATGTGTTGGATAATGCTGGATCTGAGCTTGTTGTTAATGTTTTGGAATAATGGGTGGAGAAGGTGCTGCTTTTGGCTGTTAATTTAATTTTCTTCATGTGATGTGTGGCTGTGGTTTGGATTTGTGCAGAGCCCTGCTCTCCTGGACATGACTGAACTCCTGTGTGCCCATGGGAAGTGAGGAATGAATTCCTTCTGTTGCTTTGCTTGCATGTGTGTGGCTTTTGCTTTAACTATTAAACTGTCTTTACCCCAATCCACAAATTTTCTCACTTTTGCCTTTCCAGTTCTCTATCCCTTCCCACTGGAGAGGAGTAAATGAACATCTCAGTGGGGTTTAGTTGCTGGCTGGGGTTAAACAATGCCACTAATTGTGAATAATATGGCAAAAACCACTCAGCAAAGGTGAAATTCCCTTTTTACCCTCTTTCTTACTTTCCCCCAAAGTGCCATTATCAGTAGGTCTGGGACTGGGCAAGGAAGATTCAGGTCTTGACCACGATGACAAATTTCTAGCAAGGAAACAAATGTTCCTACACTCACCCTTTAGCCTGGTTTCCTTCCAGCAATGGCCTTAGTCAGGAAGTTTTACTTCAGTAATTTCCTAATTTATTTCAGGGCTGGGAACAACTGATCAGAGATCAGCTCTCAGGGAAAAAAAAAAAAAAAAAAAAAAAGAAATGAACCCACATCTGGAGGCTGTAATGAATCACAGCCTGCCCCCAAATCAACACATTGTGCTGCCATGAAAAAGATGAACACAGTTCTAGGCTGTGTAGCCTGCCAGAGATGCTCTGCTCACCCCTGGGAGCTCCTCAGATGGAGGAGATTATGTAAAGTGGGGCACTCCATTTCCAGAAAGATTTGTCCTACTTCAGGAATACCTAGTGGGAACCAAGAGAGTAGCCAACAGGGAAAAACTACCTGTGGGGAAATATTAAAATCATACTCTCCTCCAGAGGCTGAGCAGAATTTGGTAGCCCTGTTCAAATCTGTGAAGGGTTGTTTTATCACTGGAGAAGAAATCCATGGGAAAAGTTTCAGCTGCTTTGGGGAAGGGGAGTGTTGGGTTGTTTGAGCACCTGAGGGAGAAAAGCCTGGAGAAAAGGAGGCTCAGGGGGGACCTTCTGGCTCTGCACAACTCCCTGCTAGGAGGGGGCAGCCAGGTGGGGTCAGGTTCTGCTTCCAGGGAACAAAGGACAAGATGAGAGGAAATGCCCTCAAGTTGTGCCAGGGGAGGTTCAGGCTGGACATCAGGAGGAATTGCTCCATGAAAAGGGTTGTTAAGCATTGGAAGGGGCTGTCCAGAGAGGTTTGGAGTCCCCATCCCTGGAGGTGTCCAGGGAAGGCCTGGACATGGCACTCAGTGCTCTGAGTGGGGTGACAAGGTGGGGATGGCTCTAAAGTTGGATGCAGTCTCAAAGATCTTTTCCAATCTAAATTATTTTGTGATTCTGTGATATGAGGAGAGATTTTTCAACGGTCAGGACTGCAAAATACTGAGATTAATTGCCTGCAACATCTCCATCATGGGAAGCCTTGAAAAAAACCAACCAGTTTAAACAAAGATCCATCAACAGTGACCCAGAAATACTGTGTCTTGCTTTGGGACAGGAAAATAAACTGTGCAACCTCTTGAGTTCTCTCTCAGACCCATGAATTTGTAATGCTGTCACAAACCTCTCCCGTAGGCTTGATAATTTGTGTGAAAACACTTTGGGTGTCTTGAATTAATTACAAAGCCCTTTACTAGGTTGTGGATTGGGACTGGCAATGTCATTCCAGCAAGGTCTGTGAAGCACAACTATTTTAGCTTTCTATTCCTATCATTTTTTCTCTTCCCTGCAGTAGGGTTCAAGAAGAATTCGGGCTTTGCTGGGTTTTTTGGGTAGAAATTGCAGGAGTAACACAAATAATTTAATCCTTATTACCTGGCAGGAGTACAGGGTGCAGTTTCCCTGTCCTGGTTTCTGTTTTTCCAGAACAAGGTGGTCAAAGATTTCATGGTCACCCATGAGAAGCTGTTTTGGGGGATTAAAGAGGAGAAGGTTCTGCCACAGAGGTGGTGGCAGAGGTTGCTCAGAGCAACACAGCATGGGAGGCAGCATGAATGGATGTGCAGATGAACTCAGCCCCTGCAGAGCAGGACTGGGCTCTTCCAAACTCTCCAGAGGGGGAATTCAGTCCTATTCTTCAAGCTTGTGTCCCCATCAAAGCTGAAAGGCAAAATCTGCTCTTACCTCACTTTGTACCATTGAAAATGCCTTTTAATCCCCCTTTGAAAATGCCTTTTAATCCTGCTTTGCCATGGGTGAGCTGGAGGCACAAATGTTTGTGGTGCAGGGCTGGAGTGAGCTGCCCTCTGCCATGCACTGACCACTCCTGCAAACACCAGATGCCACCACGGAGTGACACCTGGGGCAGCATTTGGCTCCTGCTGGTGCTTGTTCAGCTCACAGCTGCTGGAGGAAGGAGGCACGACCAGGACCTTCACATCTCTGTTTTACCATGGGGATGAACATCTCCCAGATGTCTGCCCCAGCTGTATAAGCTGTAAATGTCAGCCCTGTTCGTGACTGAAATCAGCAAGGAATGACTTGGAGGAGGCTGGGAGAATCAGCCAGGAGATCTGTCTGCTTTCTGGAGCTGATATTGCTGGGGCAATGCCTTGTACACAAAAACTAAGTGAAAAGAATATCATCTTGTTTATTTATCAGATTATCTCTCAGTGCAGCTGGCAAATATTTGCTACAGCTTGTAAGGAGCAGTCAGTAAAATTTCTACAGAGTCTGGAAATTCTCCCTTTCTCAGGGAAAAACATCTGGTTGGAGGAAGTTTTTTTCCCCCTGTTGCTTACAGAGATTTGGTGTGGTTGTCTGGGATGTTCTAGGTGAGGTTGTTGCCAGATGAGCAGATTGTTTACTCTGCTTACTGCCTTCAGCTTGTGTTGTCAGGCAGGGCTGCTGCAGGCCCCTTTCCTTGACTCTGCTGATTCTTCTGTCTTGCATTGGCTTTCTGGCATGAACAAACGGCTACAGGGAATTTATGGGAAAACAGTTCCCTGAGGAGAGCTGCCAGAGAGAGGTTCAGGATTCACTTGGGCTCTGAACATCGCCAGAAGATGGGAGCATCTCTCTGATGACTCCAGGCTGAGAGAGCTGGGCCTGTTCTGCCCTGAGAACAGACAGCTGAGAGAGGAACTTATCAATGCCTGAAATACCTACAGGGAGGGGTCAGAGCATGGACCAGGCTCTGCTCAGTGGGGCCCAGCAATGGAACAGGAGGAGCAGGCAGGAACTGTTGCCCAGGAAGTTCCAACTGGACATGAGGAAAAACTTCCCTGTGCAGTGACCAAGCATGAACAGAGACCAGAGAGGGTGTGGATTCTCCCTCACTGGAGAACTGTCTGGACACAATCCTGTGCTGTGTGCTCTGGGGTCACCCTACTTGAGCAGAGGTGGGAGCAGATGACCCCAGTGTGGTCCCTTCCAGCCTGACCCATTCTGTGATTCTGTGACTTCTGTGAATACCCCTTCATGAGCTGCTTGGCTTTGTACTCCATTGGAGAGGTGGAATAAATACCTACAGCAGTTCCTCTATGTCCTTCTCTATCCCTGTTCTCCAGACTGTGTGAAAACACTCCAAAAAGTGAACAAGGACCCCCCAGATGCTCTGTGTGGAATGTTTTGTGCTGTGACACTGGATACAATCCAAGGCCTCTCAGTGCTGCAGCACCAGAGACGGTAACTTGTGTTTCCACTGCACAGGAATGGGGAAGGAGATCATTTCAGCCCAGCTGTTGTTGGCTCTTGGTCCCTGACAGCCTGGGATGGGTTCTCATCCAAAATGTACCCCATACTGTATTTTAATTAAACTGAACAAACAAACCAATCATTAAGCCATCCAGCAGAGCTAACTTTGCTTTGTGGCTGAGCTGGACTCTGCACCACCACGACGAGAGAAACTGGATTTTGGCACAGCTCATGCTGTCTAAGTACTCCCAGCCAAGAACTAGGATATACTTTCTTGCAATAAAAAGTTGCTGGGGAAAAAAACCCCAAAACAACACAACAATCCACAAAGAAAATGGCTTCAGGACTGTTCTCCTCTTGCCCGTATTTATTCAAGCTGTCTTCCTCTCTCTGCAAATTTGGCAAACAGAGTCTGGCATCCCAGCTCTGGGGACACCTGTTAAATAAATAGGCTCAGTCTCTAACTGCTGCATTCATGGCAGAGTTTCCTGGTTCCCTTAGGCAGCTAATTTTTGTTGATTATCATACAGTACAGAGGGATTGTTTGTGCTTCTCATCCCATCCCGGCTCTGCTGCTTGTGACAGGCATGGCCGCGTGACTCGGGCCCACTGCCTGCGTGGAATAAAGAATGATTTGATTCTAAGATTCCATGACTTTTTAATGTGGCTCATGGCACAGGGAGAAGCAGCCAGGTGGGTTCTTGTGGAGGTGAACTGAGCCCCTGTTGATTTGTTTGGTTTTCCCAAATCAACGCCTTTTTGAAGGAACCCGAGAGCTGGAGAGAGGCTTCACTGAGAGCCAGAAGTTGTTGTTGCCTGAGGCAGAGAGACAAATAAGCTTCCTAGGAGGCAACAAATGGACTGGGAAGCCCTCAGAGAAAGGCTGAGCAACAGAAGGCATTGAGGGTAATGGCTTTAGTACTGAGGGCTTCAGGATACTCAGAGGAGTTTGAGGTTGTGGACTTCCCCTGCCTGGCAGTGTTCAGGGCCAGGCTGGGTGCTGCTTTGAACAAACTGGTCTAGTGCAAGGTGTCCCTGCCCATGGCAGGGGGATGTAATGAGATGATCTTTAAGGCCCCTTGCAACCAAACCATTTATTGATTCTATGAATTGAACTTTCCCAGGAAATGCCTGCACACCGAAGGAGACCTTCATACAACCCACAGGCAGCACAGAGAAGAGGAGCATGGACCCACATCATTGTGGTGCTTTATATCATCTCGGGTCTATTTCTGCTGAGATGGGCCTCAAAACTTACACACAGTGCTGGTCTAGGACGTTTTCAGTGGAGCACTTATCCCTCATCAACTACAAATAAAGACAGAAAGAGCTCATGCTCAGTTACCTCAGCCACACAGTCTGGTTGTGTGGCACAGCCACCTCCAGCAACCCAGAAAGTTCCCTGTGTAAAGGTGTTAGGGTTCATAAGCTTATTAGTGGTGTTTTTAATTAATAAAATCATGGGAACATAGAATGGTTTGGGTTGGAAGGGACCTTCAACATCACCCTGTTACTACCCCTATGCCACGGGCAGGGACACCTTCCACTATCCCAGATTGCTCCAATTCTCATCCAACCTGGCCTTGAGCACTTCCAGGAATTGGGAGTCCACAGTGTCATTGGACAACTTGCTCCAGTCTCCCACCATGCTCACAGTGAAGAATTTCTTCCTGATATCTGATCTAACTGTACCTTCCTTCAGTTTATAACCTCAAATTGTAAGAGTTTAAGGGTTTAGGAGCACAAGAACATCATTATCGTTCCTTTAACTTGACTTCTCAATGTCTTCACTGCAGTGTCTTGATTGGACTTGGGCTGAAGAGTAAAACCATTGGCTTCAAAACAGAGGAGAGGAAGACTCATGCTTTCAATGCTGATGGGCACAGCTGGGACTTCAGACTTTGGTGCCCACCAGCTCTCCCTGAGGTCTGAAGCTTTAGCAATGAACTTCAAAACTCAATAATCAATCAATGATGTTGTGTAGTCTGGAGAAAAGGAGGTTTCAGGAGCTCTCCACAGCTCCCTGACATGAGGGTGGAGCCAGGTGGGGCTCAGTCTCTTCTCCCAGGTAACAAGTGCTAAGACAAGAGGAAATGAACTCAAAGTCCACCAGGTGAAATTTAGATTGGATATTACAAAATATTTCCTCACCAAAAAGGTGATCAGGCTTTGCAACAGGTTGTGCAGGGCAGTGATGGAACCACCATCCCTGGAAGTGTTCAAAAGCCATGGAGATGTGGCACTTGGGGACATGGGTTAGCAGTGAACATGGCAGTGCTGGGTTAATGGTAGGACTTGATGGTCTCAGAGGTATTTTCAGCCTTGATCATTTTATGTTTCTGTTTCTTGCTAAGTTTGGGAAGCAGATGGCCCTGCTCAGTTTGGCTTCTTTCTTCTCCATGTCTTATGGTCTCCATTTCAAATCCTGCCTCTTCCCTGCCCAAATGGGGTATCCAGTACTGCCATCCCTGTTGTAGGCAAGGCATAAGTTGCATGTGGAGGCAACACCCTTTGTTAAACCAAGAAATACATTGAAAATGGAAGAGAGTTGTGTTCACACACACACTTTTTGTCAGCCAGATCTGCTCTGCCCTCCTGAGAAGGCTGGGATCTAGAAAGGGGTGGATTCACTACAAATATTGTTGAATTAAGGGTGGGATTTCTGCCAAGGATTTAACTGAGAGGAGCAGCCCATCTATTTCTGTGTGTTTTGGACTCCTGTATGAAGTCGGAGTCTAGAGGGATTCTCCACACTGGCTAGAAAGATTCACAGTTTATTTCTGAGCACAGAATAAACTGAGTCTATCTATAGATTTGGCTCAAAATTGGAGCTCCCTGGGAATTCCACTGAAAAATCCCCTCTGTTTTCTTTTTAGAGATAATTATTCTGGGATAGAATAAAACTCTAATCTCTTGTGGAATGGGAACTCTCACACTCAGTTTTGATGAAGTTGTGAAGGGATTCCCTTTAAATCTTTTTCAAGCATGTCTGAAGCTCTCTGAGGAGCCTGAAACCCAATCTGCCAGCTCTGGAAAAGATGGGAACCCAAGCAGTCCTAAGAATCCTGAATAAAAGCCAAACACAATGTTGCAGAAAATTGGGGCAAAATTGATTTTTTTTTTCCTCAGAGTAAAACAGTTGATATTCTATAAACTCAGCTTTCTCAGATAAAAGAAAAAAAAAAATTCTTGTGAAAATATCATATATATTCTAAACCAGTGCACATTAAATGGAAATGATACTGTTATTTTATGTATGGAATCACAGACTGGTTTGGATTGCAAGGGACCTTCAAGATCATTGAGTTCCAACCCCCTGCCATGGACAGAGACACCTTCCACTAGACCAGGTTGTTCCAAGCCCCATCCAACCTGGCCTTGGACACTTCCATGGATGTGGAGTCCACAATCCCTCTGGGTGAAGATAGATATGAAGATTATTCAATCCCACAGAAGAGGGTATCCAATTTTCTAAAAGAAACTACTAAAAATTCTTAGCCCTGGCATCCCTGATTGCATCAAACAGACAGAAAAAACAGAAGAAAACTCACTTTCTATGTCCATGCATGTGTTGAATGAGACACTCATCTGATTCCTTCCATGGGTCTACCAAACCCTCCCCAAAACAGATGCCCACCTTGGCAATGGGCATAACACATTTAGCTGCCTAAAAAGAACAATTTCTTCACCTCATCCAGAAGAGGAGTGCAGGTTTGCTTGCAACATCCAGACATCCATGATCCAATTCCCCTTTTCTTCCAATCTCCTTGATGCCTCCAGGTTTTGAGGTTGTGCCTGTGAAGACCTCCTCAGCCTGAGCCCATTCTTGTTTCTCAGCCTGTTCTGCAGCAGGGAACAGCAGGAGCAGACACAGTGCCTCAGAGCTGGGTGCATTAATAATTGTCTTCACTCAGGGTTTCCCTGGCCAGACATCAAAGACTACATCTCCTATTTCAGCAGGACTCTGCTTGCCTGGCTGAATGTGTTTTGAAAGCCACAACCCCCTTCTCTGTTGTTGTCATTGTTTGTTAAAACCTGGCCTTGCAACGAGACAAATCTTAATGCATTGTACTGGGATAAACCCAGCTTGCCTGAGTTTGGCCTCAGCTGCGAGGAGCAGGAGCAATCCTCTATTTTTCTTGCCTTCATGACTGATCAAAAAAGATAAATTCTTGGCTCTAGCTGTAAGAGAGGGTCTTAAAATGCCATTATGCCCTCGGTCTATGCTTGGCTTGAGGTCTATCAGTGGATCAGTTATGGTTCATCTGAGTAGCAGCTGAAATCCCTGCTTTAAAAATATTTGCTGTACTGCCTCAATAGAAATTCAGGTATCAGGAATTTTTTTCCATTCTCTCAAAGCTGCCCATTTCTCCCTGACTGTGATTTTGCCCCTTTAATCATTCATTTTCATAGAATCATAAAATGATTGGGGTTGAAGGGAGCTTAAAGATCATCTAATTCCAGCCTTGCTACCATGGCAGGGACACCCTCACTAGATTTTAATGGGAGTTGATTTTTTCCTTCACATTGATTTTAATGTGCATATCAACAAGTTACACACACTTTTGATTCAACACCTAAAAAACCAATATATCCTAATCTGCTTATTTTATTGGTGTCATTTGTCTTAATTCTAGCAGGGGCAATATTGCTTACAAGGATTTTGCAATACAATAAACTAATTTTATTTACTGTACACCTGGTAAGTCTAAAATATAACCATGTTTCTTTTGTTTGGTTTTTTTTTATCTTATTACAAGAATGACACATCTGGATAACTAGAACTTATTAAGTCATCTCTTCATTTTAATATCTGCCACTCATGCTGTATATGCAGAATACTTTAAATAGCAGTAATTACCTAGAAAACATCTTTGTGTTGGAATAATTTGCAATTTGCAGCACTGTTCTGCTACTTCTCCTACATGAAGAATTGTGGGGGGTTTTGGGTATTAAGTAACGACACAGGAGCAGAAACTTCAGGTAATTGCTAGACATGCCCATTATTCAGAAGGGTTGTGTGTCGTTTTTCTTCATCTCAAGTTTTATACACTGACAATTGACACAATTTCTTTGCTGGAGTGAGATCAGAAGTTGGGCTGTGCTCATGAACAGCAGACATTACCTTCTCCTGACAGAAGGTAAGGAAAGAGGTAAGACATGAAACATGACCAAGGAATATTGAGCAAGCTCTGGTTCACATCAGATTTGGAGTCTATTCCCAACTGTGCTCAGACACATCACCAGACTGCACACATGAACAAGTTTTTGGAAGCCACTCATTTAAGAGTATGTTTTTTAAGCTCTTTATTAACCTCTGAACCTATTCCAGTGAGAAAAGTTACTCCAGAGCTCACCAACTCAGGCTTTGGTGTCACTGCAGGTTTTCTTTGATCACTGTTGAGAAGGAACGTCCTTCTTCAAAGCCTGCAGATGTTGTGGGAATCTGTCCATCCAGCCTTTCTTCCACATCACTGCAGGGGTGGATGAAGCACTCCAAGGATGGGCTTTACTTCTTTTTGATCCCTTTTGAAGCTGGATAGTGAAAGACCCTCCGTGCATGTGAGCTGTTGTTAGCACTGGGTTCTTTCCACTGCAGTGTTTGTATCACTCCGCGTCTCACAGCTGTTGCTGCTTCCACATTGTAGTGGTTTGGTTCAGATCATCTCTTACTTGCTTATTTTACCTCTGTGACATAAGAATTAGGAGAAAACAAAACAGGCTCAAACTTAAAGGACCTTTTGCAAGAAAACCCCTTCCGTGTCAAACCACAACACACATGGATGACTCAAGAAGCTGCAAAATAACTGGATATCTACCCTGAGATTCTCTCCTTTCTACACTTTCACAGTACAGCCTAATTTTAGCTACTGCTTCCATGCCAAATCGTGTGGATTTTAGATGCACTGGCTGCTCTGGATTGTGCCCCAAAAGAAGAGGAAACACTTCCAGATAGATGGGAGAGGTATCAGGTGTATTGGGAGTGGGAGATCTGTTCTGAGCAGGGAAAAGATGATGCCTGAGGGGTGGAGAGATCTATTATAAGACTGGGGAGAATGGAATATTGAGGAGTGGGTTATTAAATCTGAGCTGATCTAGTTATTGATCTAATTATTATGAGCATGGCTCTTTAGCCTTGAAAAGAGGCAGTTGAGAGGGGACCTCAACCCTGACTGTCAGGGTCTGCAGGGAGGGCTCAGAGCATGGACCAGGCTCTGCTCAGTGGGGCACTGCAAGTGGACAAGAGGAAGGGGCAGGGAGTGATGAACAGGAAGTTCCACCTGAACATGAGGAAAAACTCCTTTCCTGTGCCTCCAAGGTCAGCTGGAGGTTGTGAAGGTGGTTTGGTCCCATGGAGTCAGACCAGAGATCAGAGAGACACAGAATGGTTTGGGTGGGAAGGGACCTTAAAGATCATCTCATTCCAACTCCCTGACATGGGCAGGGACACCTTCCACTAACCTGGATTGCTTCAAACCTCATCCAGCCTGGCCTTGGACACTTCCAGAGATGGGACAACCACAGCTGCTCTGGGCAACCTGTGCCAGGGCCTCCCCATCCACACATGGAAGGATTTTGTACCAATGTCCATGCTCCCACATCAAAGTGTTTCCATTTCATTGAGGAAACTCCATTTTGGACATATTTTTGGACTTGCAGAAGTTTTCCAGTTAACCAAAACTGCCAGCAACCTTACAGGGCTCAAGTCTGACACCTGAAATCCCTCATGGCATGTAATGATCTGGCCTGGGGCAACAGAGGCAGACAAGACCAGCTTCCTTCAGCCCCCCTTTCCTCTGATCATCCCAAGGAGCAGCTCCCATCAGGAGTGTTTCCATGGTTTCAGTGTCTTGAACAGACTGTGTGTGGTTCCATCCCATGCATTACTCATGACAGACACTGATGTTGGGGTGATTCAGGTGGGCTTTGGGAACCGGGAGTGATTATCTGGAAGGAATTTTTGTCCTGTTCCAAAGTGCATTTTGAAGCAGAGAGTCACTGGGAGAAGATGAAGCATGAAGGAAGCAAAGATGTCATTCACAAGAGCAGTAAGAAAGTGATGGGAAAGCTCTGAGGGACTCTGAAATTGCAGTGTTCACCCCACAGTTGTGGGAAGAGCAAGTGGCAGGTTGGGGTTAAATACTTGCAACCTGAAGGTTTTCCATGTTCAGGTGGGAAACCCTGGCTGAAACAAATGGCCAGGGTACAATGATGTGTCCATGGAATGCTCCCCATCCTTCATATGTGCAATGGAATAAATGAAGGATATGGAATTGCAGGACATACATTAATATCCAAGATCTGCTGGAAATTGAAAGATCATTTTCCCAAGAAATGGCTTAAAAATACCCCTTGAATATGCTTTATTTCCCCTAAATAAGCAATTCTACAGGTCTCCTCCTGGCCTACTAGATACTGGGTTTTGGGGTTTTTTTTTGGTTTGGGTTTTTGGGGAGTTTTGGGGATTTTTGGGGGTGTGTGTGTGTGTGGGATTTTTGTATTTTTTCCACACAACATTAAGAACATTTCAGTGACAGGTTTTACAGGACCTTGTCTGTTCGTTCCAGACCATGAGCTTCTTCCTTCTTTAGACATCACCTCACAAAAGATCTTTGAAAAAATATTTATGAAAGAAAATTTTTGTAGCTACAGTTCCTTTTTTTCCCAGAAAAAAAAAGAAAACCTGAAACATCAATGAAACAGAAATGCTTATCTCAAATCCCACCACCTGCTTAAAAGTTTTTCAGCGAAGGGCCACTTTTTGAACAGTTCAATTTTTAGCTGTTGTAATAGCATCAAGTGGCTTCTTGTTGTCATGGAGAATGAATTCACTTGCCTAGACTTGGATACTCTGATGTAAAATGACCCCAAAAACATTTTTCTCTGGGATGGAAAGGGACCATTGGCAACTTGAGTTGCAGCTGGCTCCAAGGAAGGGAGGAAATGCTGTTGTGCCTGGGGTTCCCCTCTTGGATAGGTCCAGTTTTGTACAAACACAAACCAAAGGAGGATAATAGATGTCCAAGGACAAAGTCCATCTTTTGTAGTGGTCTGGGATTTAAAAATAAGCTGCCCAAAGCAAAAGTAGTCAGAATTTTCAGTCATTTTCTAAGTTAACCCCTTACTGTGATGGTTGGTTTGTTGACACCTCTGAGGCTCACTGCAAGCTGAGGTGAAAATACCATGGAATTATGGAATGGTTTGGGCTGGAAGGGACTGTGAGGATCATCTCATTCCAACGTCCTACTGTGGGCAGGGACACCTTCCACCAGCCCACGTTGCTCCAAGCCCTGTCCAACCCAGCCTTCTACACTGCCAGGGATGGGGATCCACAGTTTCTCTGGGCAACCCCTGCCAGTCCCTCACTATCCTCACAGGGAAGAATTTCTACCTAATCTCTAATTTAAAATAATATCATAATTAACTAATACTATCTAAAAATACAATAATATAATTAATATTAAAATAACATAAATATATTATAATAAAATAATCCTAACAGCTAATCTAAAATAGCTCCATCAGAGATATCTAATTTACATTTTGTGGGTTCTCCCCAAACTTTTTGGCATTAAAATTGGATGTGGCCTTGCTGATGCTGGTGGGAATGGAAGATGCCACATTGAGAGCCAGCTGCAGGTTGCACACCAAGTATTGAGATCAAACTATTCAGCCTTCAGCATTCCAGTAGTTCTTTTATGTGACCTGAAAACATTCCTCTCTTTCTTATTCAAGGTAGAAGGGGTAGGAACTTTTCCCTGATTGAGACTGGAGCTCTGTGGCCTGGTTTTGGTACCACACACAAAGCACTGGTGTTCACATCTTTCCTCCCAGGCTGGATGGGACTGAGCACTTCAGTAAAGTACAAGCAAGAGGGAAAGGGAGTTGGTTTCCTGCTGCATCTCATGATCTGAGTGGCACCATGTGATCTTAAATAATCATAGGTTGATTATTTTTCTCCTGAAGATTGATGGATATGATTCATGGCCCTTTCAAAACAGCGCTGATCCCTGGAAAAAACTGTGAGAGCTTTTGTGAGAGCAAAAGAATCACAAAATCATGGAATGGTTTGGGTTGAAAGGGATCCTAAAGATCATTCAGCTACAACCCCTTGGGGTGTCTTCCAAAGCAAAGAAGGAAAAAAATAGCAGATAGATGCAGACTTTCTATATATTTTACAGAGGAACTTTGGGCAGTTTTCTCAGGACCACTAGAGTCCTACTGAGGTTTTCTGGGAGATTTTCCTATATTTCCTTGAGCTGTTAATCTGAAAAAGAGTTGCACACAGTTTTGCAGCTGAGGTTGGCAGTGCATTGCAGAACTTCTTCAAGAGCCTGGGGGAAGGGTCTTTTGACCAGATTTAGATGGGATATCAAGAAGAAATTCTTCCCTGTGGGGGTGGTGAGGCTCTGGCACAGGTTGCCCAGGGAGGCTGTGGTCTCCCATCCCTGGAAGTGTTCAAGGCCAGGTCAGATGGGGTTTGGAGCAACCTGGGACAGCAGGAGGTGTCCCTGCCTTGGCAGGGGTATGGAACGAGATGATCTTCAAGATCTCTTCCAACACAAACCATTCTATGACTCTAAAGGAAAAGAAAGTCAGATTTCCCAAAACAATCCCAGAAGATTCCTATGCCTGGGGTCTCAGTAAGGTGCAAAAAAAAATCCTCTCTTGCTGCAATCTGGTCAGAGTCCATCATTTCAGTCATATTGAGTGCTCTGAGCTGGATCTCCCAAGCAGCAGCTTCCCCTCTGACATCTCTCAGAGACTTCCCCTGGAACTTTATGCAAGAGATTTCAACTGCCCTTTGCCAGCATTTCTCTTATTTCTAGAATAGAAATATATTTTCTGAAATCATTAAAATGTTACAAAGGTGAAATTTCAAAAGAAAATTGAAAGGGGGTGTTGAAAGGTAAAACCAAAAAGTAAAGCTGAAAGATTTTCTTTTCTAAAAAAAAAAAAAAAACCAACCAACAAACCACAGAACAAACAAACAAACAAACAAAACCAGGAAAAAACCCACACAAGTTAATGTCTGCTGGAAGTAACTTTTTTGCAGTTCAAGCACATGATGTCTCTGTTTACTCCCAGAATGGGTGGAGGATAAGCAACAGCCAGATAATCTGGAAATTAAAGAAAGAAAAGTCAACAAGTTGAAATGATGTATTGTAGTCATTAGTAACAGCACTGCAATAACCCAGCTTTCAGCACATTTCCAAATGCCCGTCTCCTCGTGCACTTTCTTATGATAAGAATAATTTCCCTACCTGTTCTCCCAAATCCCTTTAAATGATGCTGGGGCAATGTTGTTCTACTTCCCCTGGGGGTGAATCTTGAGTTATTACTAAAGGGGGAGCAAAATGAGGTTTTCAGAGAAGCAAATCTCTCCAGCACTTTTTTTCCTTTGGAAGATGCTCTGACCATTATTGGTGCCTCTGTTTGCCAAAGCTTTTCCCTGCTGTGTGGAGCTGGTCTGGAATCCCTGCACCAACAACAAGAGGGGCCCTGGTAACACAGAATCACAGAATGGGTCAGGCTGGAAGGGACCACGGTGGGGTCACCTGGCCCAAGCTCCCCGTTCACTCAGGGGGATCCCAGAGCACAAGGCTGCATCCAGGCACTTCCTGAACATCCCCAGTGAGGGAGACTCCACAATATCTCTGGGCAACCTGAGGGAAGTCTTGGTTGTACCTCGTTTTTGGCATCTGTACTTACCCCACCTTCCACCTTTTCAGACAGGTCTGCTACCAAGTGAAGGCTTTATCTGAACCTCTGGTCACGTCACGAAGCAGAAGATATAATGAACAGCTCTTCCTTCCAGGATTCCTGGGGGCCAGACTGAAAAAGTCCTAATATAACCTGTCTCAAGAGGCTAAATTTGTAGGGAATAAATTTATATGTAACTTTAGCTGGCTTCATTTAAGGATTTTCTACTTGTCTTGGTTAAAGAGTTGGGAGCATTCGGGTTTTTTTCTGCAACACTCCCTGGCATGGAGAGCAAACATCTCTGAGATACTTTAGGAGAAACACTCTGGGATCTGGTACATCACACACATTAAAAGGAGCTGCAGACTTGTGATACCAAATTACTGCTGTCAGCTGGGCAGGCTGTAAACTGCTCCATTAGACTGCAAGGCTCAAACACCCACCTTTAAATAAGGCTGCACCAGCAGAGAAAATAAGAAGGAATGGTTGGACCAGACAGGATCATATTTCAGCTCTCTCCACAAGGGAACAGTGGACTTTCTGTTCAGGAAGGGTCACATATCAGGAAAGGGCCTCAATTTGTTCCAGGGAAGGTTTAAACTGGATAATGGGGAAAATTTCTTCCCTGAAAGGGTGGTCAAGTGTTGGAACAGGCTGCCCAGGGAAGTGGAGGAATCCCCATCCCTGGAAGTGCTCAAAATAGGTGTAAATGTATTTAGGGAGAGGGTTTAGTGATGGACCGTGGTTTAGTGATTGGTTAATGATCTAAGAGGTCTTTTCCAACCTTAATAATCCCACTATTCTACAAAATTCCTTCACCCTGCTGGGGAAGTCTCTGCCTGCCTTGCTGTTGCCCTTGTGTTTCATCCCACTTTCCCTCATGGATCAGCCCAGACTTGGAGCTTCCTGAAACCACCCATGAAGATTTTTTGATTGCTGGGTAATAAAACATTGGGTGAAATTCACTGGCATTAAATCCAAGCATTGCACACAAAGAAAACAACAGTTCCAACTCTGTGCATGGTGATGGGCTCTGAGCTGATTATTGCTGCCCAGGAATGGCATTTGGGTCTTATAATGAACAGCTGAATGAAATTATGAGCTCATTGTTCTGTAGCAATCAAAAGAGGAAATTGAATGTTAAGGATTATTAAGGAGGGAATAGAAAACCAAACAGAAATCATCATAATGACACTGAAGAAATCCATTTTGGACCTGCAGCTTGAATATTGTGTCTGGTGCTTGTCCTGCCATCTCAAAAGGCTTTAGTGGCCCTGGAAAAGGCTCTGAGAAGATGCCAGAAGTATGATAAGGAACAGCTGCAGCAGCACAGGAAAGGATTAGATAGATGTGCACACTTCAGTCTTGAAAAAGACATTTTAGGGAGCGTTTTTTTTCAGGCTAAGATGGTGATGGGTGTGGAGCAGGGATGAGGAAATTGAGCAGGTTCTTCACTGGCAGTGTGTGGTTGAGCTGGGGCATTCCTTGCTGTGGGATGGGGTTGTTTCTAGGGAAAATCAATGGAAAAAAAAATCTGTTGAAGTTTCTTAATACACAGTTTAGTATCAGAGTGTGGCTGCCTTGCTTTTGCACTCTGTAACCACTCTCAGTCACAACATGGGCTGAAATTGGTTTTTGATCAGACAATATTTTTATTTTAATGTACTCTTATTTAAGGTTTTTCTGCTGAATTCTTACAGGTTTATACAGCCACAGCTGCCTTTATTAGATAGAAAAGGAAAGTCTCACTGAAGTCACAAAAAATATCTATTTGGTGAACAGCAGGAAACAGAAATCCCAAGGAAAAGTCCCAACACAAGGACAGAAGTGCATAGATGGCTCCTAAAACTGCAGTTATTGCTATAAGAGGACATCATCCAATATGTGGGTGACAAATAGGGGAAAGAAGAGTTGATGAGAATGTCAGAGCAAGCTTCTCCCATGAAAAGCTCCAAGGAATTGGTAATGCCTGTAGTATGAATTGGTGCCAGGCCTCTGCAGCACAGCCAGCTGCAGGCAGAACAACCTATTTAAATAAAAAATCCTCTCTTTTCTCACTTTGCACTCTGTTAATAATAACAATAATCATTCAGGTTGACTTGGGCAGGCTTAGAACCAGTGAAGCAAAGATTTAATAGGGTTCAAACAAGTCTAGATTTAAAAAGAAATGTGCTTTTTCTGCAGTGTGCTCAAGGCCATTCTGTGGGTTCACACTTTTAATAACATCTTACATTTATGGAAAGGTGGGGGGAGAGGAATTTCCTGGATCACTGTGTCGGCTTCTCACCTGAACCATCACACCTGAAAAACCAGGCAAAGGATCTCCCTTTCACTTGCTCCTTCTTTTAGTTTCTCTTGTTTCCATTTGGATCCATCTCTCTGGAATATGAGCTGGCAGAGCTCAAGGACTGGGTGTTTTCTTGAGGCTTTGGGAAAGGGCACCAGCACCTCTTTCTCTCACCTGCAGTAAAGGTCAGTGAGTCACAGTTTGTCTGAGGAGGCTGTCAGGGACACAAATATGTACCAGGATAGTGGATCTCTGTTTCCATGGGCATGGGCACGGATAACCTGAAAGGAAGACAGATCTGAGTGGTTTCTTGCTTAATTACCCCCTCTTTGATTAGATGATGCTTTTCAGCTTGATTTGCACTTGCAGATCGGGAGTTTGCAAACAATAAGCATCAAGTGTCAGGCAGCAAATTAATCTTCTGTTGAAATATATTGCTAAGTGGAAAACACTTATTTTTCCCTTTATTTTACACTGTTTTATGTCTCTTGCAATTTGCAGATGGTAGCTCTCGTAGCTTTTCTTGCTCGTGGCTCTAAAACCAAAGAGTTAAAATTATAATCTCCTTTAATTTCATAAGTGAATCAACCAGCAGATAAAGTAAAATTGGAAAAAAAAAAGGAGAGGAAAACAAGATAAGCTTCTGGCGACAGAGTTGTGCTGTGGTGGATTTGAGTTAGATGGGAAAGTGTGCTGGCTTTCTTTGAGCAATGACTTTGCAAACCCTCCTCTTGGGGGAAATAATATTTTTTTTTTGTGCTTTTATGGAGCTTTTCATCCATCAGTTTATGAAGGAATAAGTACAAAGTATTGTTAATGAGGATGGCTGGGACTCATTTGTAGACTAGGCATTTAACAGAAAAATTAGAGAGCAAGTTCTGTGCTGGGAAGAATTTACAACGTCGGAAGGCAACAAAGATGAGGGATGGGAGGTGACAGAATCCAGCAGTAGGAAACAAACAGTGGTGGCATAAATCCTCCATCCACACAGCAATGATCACACTCCCTTTGTTCATTTATTGACATGCCCTCAAGGACTACAGCGCTTTCCAGTAGGGCCTTAAAAATGAAGGAGCTGGGAGTGTGAGGTTTAGGGAGGAGATCTGCAGTGAGACACAGAGGGGATGAGCAAAACCCTTTCAACATCGCAGCCACCACTGCAGCCCAAGGTGGTGTCCCCAGAGCAGATGTACCAACTGCCCTTCCAGAAGACAAACTCCTTGATGCATTTGCCTGAGTTATATCAGGCTTGTTGAAGTTGGTCCACAGATGCAGATTGTACAGATCAAGATCTCTGCCAGCAGGAGGAGGAGATGGATTTTTTTTTCCCCATGTCAATGTTCTACCAATGTAACCACGTCTTTGCCAGGGCTGAGTGAAGCAAAATGGATGAGTAAGGGCAGGTAAGTTCTGTGTGGGTGTGGAAAGAAGCCGGGTGAAGTGAGCTGGACTTGCTTAGGGCAGGATTTGGATGAGTAAACAGAGGTGTCTATTCTGGAAGTGCCAATATCTGAGGCCATCAGGCTGGCTCCTTTTTGGGTCAAGAAAGAGTGAGTCAGCAGAGCCAGGGGTTTTTAGAACATTGATCATCTCATCTCCATCTTCATTTGATCGGACAAAACCTCTCCCATGTGTCAGGTGGGATGAATCCCACCTCAGGCCAAGCTTTGCAGTGGGTTGTACCAAAGAGACCTGCTCAGGTACAGACTCTGCAATAGTTTTTTTTCTGGGAAAACTAAATTGATTTAAGGGTATTAAAACCTTCACTGAGCTCCCCACTACCACAGAACACACTCCTGGCTGTAGAAAAGTGAGATAATTTAATGATAACTTTTTGGAAAAGTCTTCCTGAGCTGCAATATAAACTGTTGTGACATATGTGGCTTGTGCCTAGGATAAGATTTAATTTTGATGGCACAGGTGCTTTTAACCAAAATTTTTAGGTTGGAGAGGAAAGCCTATCCTATGTTTATGCATGGAAAACCTTTACATTAGAGAACCACCTCTTTTTTTTTTTTTTTTTTAGTTTCTTGGTTGTGTACACAAATAGTTAAATGAAAATGTTCCCTTGAATGACATGAGGGAAGTGGTAGGGACTGGTTGGGTGACCACAGCAAGGTCATAGGAATATTTTCTCCCTTCCCTGGGGCAATTCTGTCCATGATCTCGAAGCTCCTGTCCCCAGTCGTGCTGGAGGGCTTTGGGGCCATTTACAGAAGGCTGATGGGGCATTGTGGAATGCATTAGGAAGGCTGGCAGACCCCTCCCAATGGAGCTTTATTGTTTGTACCTATCCCTTTGGTTATTTTTTTCCCCATGCTCAGCTGTATTTAGAATCTGAACTACGTTTATCTCATGTCTTGCAATCAGCTGGCACAATCAACTGGGATGAGCAATTCCAGGGGCTCTACACCCAGAATTACATCCTCAACCTGCATCATCCTCTGCAGAGTTATTTTCAATAATATCTGTCAGCCCAAGAGGCCCAGAAAACCTCTGAGCCAGCAGCCACTTGCAAACCTCAGCACTGGTTACTCAAAATAGAAGAAATTCTAATCACTGTGACTGTAGGTCTGATGGTTTCCACCACCTCCTCTGGAGCTTCCCAGATTTACTTCTCTGATGTCAAGGGGTGTGATTGGACTGATCTAAATATAGATGAATAGTTCACCTTCCATTATCTACCAAACAGTTACTGAACGATTTCCTTATTGTTTTTTTATGGTGTCTCCATGTCTGAAACTCCTTCAGTTCACATGAGTCCTGCTACCTCTGCATAACCAAGTATCACAAACTCCAAACTCAATGCAGATTAACTTTTCCAAGGCCACTGAGATCCTTTTAGACCAGGAGTGAAATTCAGAATGCTCTACAGACTCAATGGATAATTATCCACTGGCCCAATCATTTTCTGTGTTTTAACCTTTAAATACAAGCTTCCAATTTGCAGAAGAAAATATCAAACAAAACCAAACACGGCCAAACTTTATCAGTAAAATAAAAGTGCTGACTCACTTTTTTTTTCAGTGAAAACTCAGTTTAATCATTTTGTTTTGCAGGAACGGGGTGTAATTAGAGAACCAGTGAGCATGTAACTCTGAATTTATTATGCAAGCAGCTATGAAAATGACTGTCTTCAGCACAAAATGATTGAATGTCATTAAGAAGAGTGAATCCAAGGGTGAGCCCCCAGTGGGATGCCCTTACATGGGGAAGCGTAATTGGATAAAGTAGCATGGGGCCATGAAAACCCAATTTGCTTCTCTCTGATGCTTGCATGGACTTCCTCCCCAAAATCTTCATCAGCTGTGGAACTGGGAAGTCAAATGAGTCAGATCAATCATTGGGATGAGCTCTGCCATATGTAGGAAAGCTGTTCTGGTGCGAAACAAAGCAAAAAGCAGTTAAAGTCACATATTGATGCTAATATGTCCTTCTGCAGCCACCAACTCCTTTTGGCTCTTTGGGCGTTGTTGAACGAGTTGAGTGCTGGTGAAGGTGATGGAATCTGTACACTTGGGAATTACCAAGTCCTTTACTGAGTCACCTTCCAGCATCTCCTCCACCACTGCAGGAATCTGAGTGAGCAGAGGTCCCTGAGCAGGCCCGGTCCCCAGAGCCAGGGGAGCAGAGACCCCACGAGCTCCACTGCAGGGACTGGTTTGGAGTGTGCTCATAGCCCAACCCACTGGGATTTTCTGTGATTGAGCCCAAACCAGAGTGAACATGGAAACAATGCAGTCTGATAGCTACCACAGCCAGCTGACAGGTGGGATTGTGCTGAAAGAACCACAGATCTGAGCCTTATGCTTCTGAAAATAAGCATTTCCTTTAATTATGTGAGTTGAAGGACGTAGCCACTGCTGTCCAGAGATGAGCATCGACTTGTTTGTATCCTTGTAAATTCTGTAATCTGCAGACACCTGAAGGAATAAATCTGAATAGTTATTAGGATAAATAAATAATAACTTTTCTTGAAGCAAACCATCTCATGTTTTAGTGAATCCCCTGTTTTGAGGAAGTAATTGTTTTGGTTATTGCAATTAGAAAAAGATGATTCCCCACAGCCTGGCAGCTGCATTGCAGTTTTTACAGATTTTGCATTACTGATTTCCATTTTTATCCAAGGATTTACTCCTAACTGTACATGGCCTTGTGAATGATAGGACAAGAGGTAATAGCTCTAATCCAAAAGAGTTCAGGTTTACATTTACAGCTTGGATATTAGGAAGAAAATCTTGACTGTGAGTGTGGGAAGGCCCTGGCACAGGGTGCCCAGAGAAGCTGTGGCTGCCCCATCCCTGGAAGGGTCCCAGGCCAGGTTGGAGGGCTTGGAGCAACCTGGGATAGTGGAAGGTGTCCCTGCCCATGGTAGGGGGGTGGAATGAGATGATCTTGATCTCCTTCTATGAATGTCTGTCCCATTTCTCAGGGTTTATCTCTGCTCTCATGCAAATATTTCAATATTGGTATATTTGCACTTTCACATGCAAGTGTGTAGTGATGCTTGTGAGCCAAAGTATGTGAGCTCTTCGTCTGCAGAGTCTAATTTACTGCTGAAAATAATAAGGTGCCTTTCACCAGCACATAAATTCACTGCCTGCTTGTTGCCTCTCCTGCACTGTGAGGACACAGGCACACTTGTTAGTTTGAGCTACTGCTCCAAACTGTCAAATTTCTCCCTGGCCAAGCAGAAGGCAAACAAAGTGCCTCCTGAAAGTGCTGCTTTTTCTGAACCCGGGCAAAATGTTTTGGCTGTTTTAGGGAATTGATTATGCAGGGCTAGGGGCACATTGTACCTTCATTTTATATCACTGCTGTCTTATCTCCCCTGTGCTACCTGTTCCTGCTTCCTACTCCTGAAAGTCTTTGCCTGCCCAGGAAATATCAGGTGGGAAAAGCTTTGTTGGAGGAGGGTGAGGGAAGAGCAAAGATAGGCTCTCCCTGGACAACAAGATCAGGTGTTATTTCATATATACTTAAAAGTATACTTAAAAGTGCAAGGTCAGTGTTTCCCCAGTCCTGTAATAATCTGGAATCAGATCAGTTTTCTAAAGACTTTTTATTTGAGATATGAGAAAGTTGCCTGAGACCCTGCCTGTAAAGAACAGAGTTATTACCTTTGTGGAGAGAGCAGCTGGAGCATAATTGATGTTCAGCAATATGATAAAACTGGTACAGTATTAAGCTCTTTGGGGAAGGGTTTGTCCTTTAGCAGGATGTTGATATAGTGTCTGGATGCTGCTGCAGTCTGAATGCAATGAATTAATATAATAGCAATGAGAGGCAATAGACTTTTTTCATGCAGAGTATACAGAAAGAATATTTCTGGGTTGCAGTTTGCTCCTGGAATTACTAATTGTAGTTATTGTGGCACAGAATATTGTCCAGTGGAAGGGTCACTGCCCATGGCAGGAAGGTTGGAACTGAATGATGTTTAAGGTCCTTTCCAACACACAACATTCTACAATTTCATTATTTCATGATTTTATGAAACAGGTACCTTTAATACCTGTTATAAAGGTATCAAATGAGCCTGGTATAAAATATATTTTATTTTAAATTAAATACATAAATTATTAAAAAAAAAAAAAAAACATACCAACACATTAAAAAAATGTACCAAATGAGCTGTCCAGGAAGGTATCATTTCCATAGAAAGAAAATTATTTTTAGTGGTGCAATAGAGAAAATAAACAATATCCTCTGTAGGGGAAAGCTGTATCTCAATAATAAACAACAATCCATTGTAAAGGGTCATGAGACGAAGTCATGGTGGATTTATTTGGATTACCAAAAAAAAGAAATCTTTGAGTTATTTTTACACATTGTGCTATTGTGAAACTCTGTGGCCTTGGGAGAAGAATTGCAGTCCTGTCATGAGCTCAAAGATGTTTAAGAGACCACATCTTCCACAGAGCCAGGCTGGGAGAACTGGGATTGTTCAGCCTGGACAAGAGAAGGCACCAAGGAGACCTTAGAGCTTCTTCCAGTGCCTAAAGGGTCTCCAAGAGACCTGGAGAGGGACTTTGGACAAGGGCCTGGAGGATCAGGACAAGGGGGAATGGCTTTAAGGTGAATAAGGGTAGACTTTGATTAAATATTGGGAAGAAATTCTTCCCTGTGAGGGTGCTGAGTCCCTGGCACAGGTTGCCCAGAGAAGCTGTGGCTGCCTCATCCCTGGAAGTGTCCAAGGCCAGGTTTGATGTGGCTTGGAGCAACCTGGGATAGTGAAAAGTGCCCCTGCCCATGGTAGATGGTCTTGGTCTCTTCCAACCCAAACCCTTCCATAATTCTGTAACTTCTGCTGTGAGAGTGCCCAGTTGTGAGCGCTGTGTTAATGAGGGGTGGGCATCAAGAAAGTGAATGCAGAAATAGGTACCAGCAATGTGACAAAATTTGCAGTTGTTCAAGTTGGGCACGATGAGAAAACTGCAAAGAAGAGCAGAGCTTTGAACACTTTGCTGAATAAAGGCCTGTTCAGTAAAAAAAGAAGCTCCTTTTTTACATATTTTTGTAAACAAACAAGCAAATGAGCTTTCACACTTAAAACTACTGCACTCTGATTTATGCAAGATGATCATAGCTGGCAAATATCAACAGATAAAAGTTTGGAAGATCTCATATGGGATTTTCTGGAGCAATAATTCTCATTAAAGTTGCAGTTAATTTGAAAATTTAGCAGCAACAAATGACATTTTAAAAACTATTTTTTGTCACAGGCACTTTCACAGGATGGAGGTAATTTAGAAAACAAATTTTATTGGATATTTTTAGTGGGAAACTCTTTATGGGGGAAAAAAGTTAGATCATTTTTAGCAGATAATTATGATATCAAGATATTCAACTGTTGGTATTCAAGGAAACACATAGACTGGAAGAGATATATCTCCTAGGGAACCCACTAAAAATACCTTTAGGATTATTAATGTTATAGATAAAGAAAATTAAAAGAGCAGTGACAGAATGAGAGCAGGTGGTGAAAAAAGAGACCCATTCCCTGGTGTCTTCCATAAAAGATTTAGGAAATGACCAATTTCTGTGGTAGATGAAACTATGTGGGTCTGTCAGGCCCTCAAATGTTCTCCTCCCTGTGATTAGCAGCTTTAATCTGCATTTCCTGGGCTCCCACTCCCAGCCAGAGCACAAATTGTGCAAAGCAGCCAAAATGGGTATAATGACATCTTTCACTGCTTTTTTAAGATCCACACAAACCCCCATTCCCATCCTCTGCCCTCTCATTTCATTTTCAAGCCCCCAGAAACGAAGTTCTGGCAACTACAGGGTCATCTCAGGTTCGTTTATCACACTTTTAGGAGACCAAGCATCAAATGGCCAAGACACCATAAAGGCAATTTTCTGGCATTTAATTCTTATAGAATCCTAGAATGGTTTGTGTTGGAAGAGACCTTCAAGATCATCTCATTCCACCCCCCTGCCATGGGCAGGGACACTTTCCAGTAGACCAGGTTGCTCCAAGCCCTGTCCAGCCTGGCCTTGAGCATTTCCATGGAGTCCACAACCTCTCTGACCAAGCTGTGCCAGTACTTCACCAATCTTACAATTAATAATTTCTTCCTGATACCAAATGTAAATCTCCCCTCCTTCAGTTCAAAGCTATTTCCCCTTGTCCTTGTGGAAAGTCCCTTTCCATCCTTCTTATAAGCCCCCATTGAGCACTGGAAGGTGCTCTAAGGCCTCTCTTTTCTCCCTGCTCTCCCTTAATCAGCTTTTGCCAATGCTCCACATATTTTGAGGTGAGATGCTCAGAACTATGGCTGGTTTAGAGACTTTTCTAGGGCTCAAAAACTGCATAGGAATCTGTGGGCAAAGCTGAGTGGGTGAGTCTTGCAATCTTTGCTCCTGCATGGATATCTTGGCAGGTCCCTGACTGTTCCCCTTGGATGCACACATTCACTGCGACAGCGTGACAAGATCCATCCCTCTGTGGGAACCCACTTTTTCACGTCCATCTTCACCACACTTCCTTATCTTCCTCAGGAAAATATCATTTGAAACACTATCCAGAGCCTTTCTACTGCCAACTCATAACCTCTGCTGCTTCTCTCCTGCTCCCATCATCCCATCCTGGGAAAACAGCGACAATTGTCTGACATAATTGGTTCTGATAAATTGAAGATTTGGAGCTAGTACAGGAACCAGGATAATAACACAAGTCTGGGAAATAAGCAGACATGAGAGGAAAGAGAGAGAGAATTTAAGTACCAAAAGCAGGCTGAAACAGTGGAAATTCCTCGCCAGATTAATTGGGAAGATTACTACACAGGCTGCCTCATAGAGACCCCCACCAGATCTCATGGGGCAGCCATTTGTGCCACTACTTTGGTCCAGATGGCTTCTGGGGACTTGCTTTTCTTCTGCTTGTCAGAAATCCTCACCTGAGGAAAGCTTGAACAGAAATGAAGATAAAGCAGGATGGTTTCCTGTGAAAAGGAGACCTTAAAATGGTTTTTTGATCAATCATCCTTAACAGTTCTTCTTCCTCCCTCCTCAGCTGTTGCAGGAGTCCACAGCAGTTTTGCCATAGGGCCATTATTTTCCCAAGAGATGCTCCCAAATTATTTTCCTTCTGGGCATGCCCCACTTTTATTTAGAGACAGAAGTCCTGAGTCAGATAATGCCTGACTTTGCCAACTACTCTGTCACTCTCCAAACACAGACACCCCCCCAGCCATCAATCCTACAGCTTCCCCCGCCTCCACCAACCAATCCTCTTGCCAAGAGCAAGAAGAGCTCCCCTGTTCCCGAAATCCTGCCACTCTAATTTAGCAGGTTTCTCACAAAGTCTAGACATTTCCTGAATTGCATGCAAAAAGATTCAGCTCCACTTCAGCTCCATTAATCCTGCAACTCCAGGCCCACCAAGGCTGATGCTTCTGCAGCGGCTCTGGGTGAATTACAGTTTAAATGACAACCGTCCAACTTCTTGGCAGTGGCTCTGAGCCCTTCGTTCCTGTATTTTTCTGGATGGAAGGAAAGAAATGATAAATCCCTCTGAAGCTTCTGTCTGTCCCATTACAGCAGAAATTAACTGGGCTGGAAGAGTTCAGTGCAAATTGGATGGTTTGTACCACAGTTAGTTGATAGCATCCCCCTGCAAGCCAGTAAAAACCCCGCTCTGAGACTCTCAGGGTGTCTCTGTTGGCTGTGTCATAGATGGAGAAGATGAAAGAGGGCTAATGGAGCAGTTAGAAAGTCTTTTGGTGCCTCATTTACTTTCTACAGAGCCCTCCTTGGCATTAAGTTCAGTCTTGCTTCCAGAGTACTAAATAGAGCTATTTGCAATATTTTCTTTTCAAGTTTTCTTTTAGCTAAAAACGACTTTTTTCCTCAAACAAACACAAAACACGACTGTTTACATGCTGTAGTGGACCCCCTGGGCCCCCTGGCCAGGTCCCTGCCATGTGACTCTGAGATAGCCCTTTGTTCAATGTTCAAGCAGCCCAGGCTCTGATCTGGTTGGTTGTTTATCCCAGCTCCACCCTGGTATCCCCTTTCCCCCTCTCTGGGACAAAACCAAGGGGACACAAAGCCTCGTTCTCTGACCCCTGCTGATTGCCCAGGTCAGTGCTCTGTCCCCCAGGACAGAGGGAATGAATGACTTAACATCATAAAGGAGGTTTGAGCTGTATTTCTCTTCTCTACTTCTTCTTCTGGTGAGTAGCTGTCACCTAGCACTGCTTAAGTGGAGCTGCAGAGTCGAGGAATATTTAGGCTGTTTGTAAATGGTTTAAGATATTCCAAGGCATAAAGAGGCAAGCTCACCACAGAAATTAAGCAGTGGACAAAGCTATTCAATTTCATATTTTCCTGGTTTTAGTGATATCTGAAGAAACCTTTTGAAAAATCCATCAGCATTCAATATGCATTTTACCCATCTTTTCCTTCTTTGTGAATTCCTCTTTGCCTGTGCCAAAAGATAAAAAAAAAATTAAAAAAGAGGAGCAAGAGAGAAATAAGAGACCTCAATAAATTCCTATTCATATTCACCACTCTAAAAGCAAGAACTGAATGAAGTCTTTTTGCCACAGCAGTGCATTGGGAGTTCATGGTCAGTGGCTTATCCAGACACGGAGGGAACAATCTCCAGGGCTGAGCTGCTTTTCTTCATAGAACATTTCACTGAATCATTGTGTTATTATTTATCCATTATTTATCCATTTTTACTAGTGCTCTTTTTGTTGGTGTACATGTTGTGTAGATCAGGTGGAGAAATCACCCCTCTGTATCCCTCTAGAAACTCGTCTTTTCCCCATTGAGGATTAATCGTTATTGATTATCTATTTCATCTACTTGCCATGTGTTTTACCAATATCTCCATCTGCTAATTTTGTCATCACTGCTACATCAAATGCTTTGCGAAGGTTTGTTCCTCTGCAGAAGAATGCACAAAGCAGCTTTGCAACCCCAGATCAGTTTAATTCCACTTCATCAGCCGAGTGACATCCACACTCCCACGCTTTCTGCATTTTCTCCCACATTTAATGTCTTCTCAAAAGCTGACCCCAAATGTAATGCAGCCATTTGCCTCTGTGTTTCAGAACTTCAGGGTGTAAATCACTCTGCCTAAACATTCAATGCATTTCTGTCAGCAGATATGCAGTCCAACACTCTTGGTTTCTGAACAACTGCAAAAGGCTTTGACACCCAAAGGTGATATTACTTTTCCACCCTTATTGTTATTCCAAAGGGATACAAAGAAACACTCGCTGTGCACTTTTTCTTAGACATCATAAGCCATCTCCATCTATCACTGAGTCACATATCACTGCTATTTTTCCCTTTCTATCCCCAAGTCCATGGCCTTTTAATTGATGCCTTCATTTTTTTCCTGGATGGCTTCTCAGCACTTCAGATATCATTATTCAGCTCTGTTGTTATCACTTTCCTTTTTCATCACAAGTTATTACACTGCTTTTGAGTCTCTAATCAGTATTTTTCAGGTCGCTCACAATGAGGGGTTTATTGTGTTTTACTGAACATCTTGTGCAATAGCAGTGGCTTTTACAATGCTTTGTCATCGAGAGGAAAAAATACAGGCTGTTACCTAACTTAATCCTGAAGTTAGGATTGCTCCTGACTCCTTGTGTGTAGTCTTTGCTGGATTTCTGTCTCTGATGTCTCCAAAGAGAGGTTCTGGTGATGTTCTGCAAAGACACAAGCTGGGCTCTTCACTGCAGCTCTTTTTCCACATGAGCTCAACGCCTCATCAGAAACACTTTGGCAGAACACCCAGGACTGGTTTTTCTCACACATTTCTTGAGCATCATCAACACAAGAAAGACTTGGACCTGTTGGAAAGAGTCCAGGGGAGGCCACTAATTTGAGCACCTTTGCTATGAAGACAGGCTGAGGGAGCTTTGGCTGTTCAACCTGGAGAAGAGAAGGCTTCAGGGAGACCTTGGAGCCCCTTCCAGTGCCTAAAGGGGGCCTACAGGAAGGCTGGAGAGGGATTTATCACAAGGGCATGGAGTAACAGGACAAGGGGGAATGGCCTTAAGCTGAAAGAAGATGGACATAGATTGGATAATGGGAAGAAATTCTTCCCTGTGAGGGTGGGGAGGCCCTGGCACAGGGTCCCTAGTGAAGCTGTGGCTGCCCCATCCCTGGAAGTGTCCAAGGCCAGGGTGGATGGTGCTTGGAGCAACTGGGGATAGTGAAAGGGGTCCTTGCCCATGGCAGGAGATTGGAATGAGATGATCTTTAAGGTCCCTTCCACCCCAAACCATTGTCTGATTTGATGATTCTATGACGTTCCTCACTAAAAGGCTTCCTGACAGCACTTTTCTCAGGACAATTCCTGAGAAATTAAACCCATTTTGGTGTTTCTTCCCTCATGAGCCATGTCTTGATTTCTGTACCAGTCTCCAACCCGCAGTGGCCATTAGGATTCTCCAACCTCTGCCTTCCATATTGCTAATAAGGCTTTTAAGCAGATTGATCTGACATTGATTCACATTGTGATCCAAGTGACAGCTCCTTGTGACTCACAGGTACCTTATATCCCAAAGCAGGACATGCTGCTATTAAGGCACTGGATTTGGATTCTGGAAGTCTGGCACTTGTCCATCTCTCTCTCATTTATCTTCTTGCTGTGTTTGCACAGGGGATTTATTTCCTTTGAGCTGTTTCTCCTTTGGTACAGCATAGACAAGGTCATTGCCCTCCCATAGGGAAGAATTTTTAGGTCATACTAATTAAATTTCCTATGGGCACTGTGTTACCTGTGGCCACATGAAGATATCCACACTGAGGAGTTTCTGGTTGGCTGAGCTGGTTGCCATTCTGGAGTTGATTTTGTGTATCACAAAAAGAGAGATTTCTTTATCCCTTGATTTCTCAGGAGATGGTAAATATGAATTTTTATCGTTTCAGGTACTTGCATGAGGCAGCTCCTCCAGTCACTAGAGCTAAAGGGACCAGAGCTGTGAGGTCTCCATCGGTCTTCTGCTGTGATGGTTGCCTCAGTCACCAAGAGAGGGCAAATGTTGCAAATTCCATGTACAGTGAATTACTTTAAGTTCCCAGTAGCTTGATTTTTCTATCTGGTTAAAAAAAAAACCAAAAAAAACCAAAAAAAAACAACAAACAAAAACAAAAGGACAAAAGAACCCCTTGGGTTTTAATACTTAATTGAAGACATTATTAGTGCTTTTTACCAAAACTGAAGTTTATTGAAAGCTCTCTGTGAATGCACACCAGTTTGGATAAAGGTTTTCCTTTGTTTTCTATGCTCCCACTGGTTTTAAACTCAGCAGTCCTCTCCCAGACAATATCAATTAATATCAAGAGATATTTTTCGTGAGAGACTGTTTCAAATGTCAAGTCATTAATTGGCATATTAAATCTGCACATTTCCCTTCACCCAATAATTTTATAATTCTGTCAAAGAAAGCAGTTTTTCATGCTGTAATTCCTTTCACCTCTTTGCATCCATCCCCTACTGCTCACCACTCCAAAGGTGGCACATTTTATGGTTGTGTTATTTCTCTCACCCCACACTTCTGTGCATGGGGCTCTCACCAGAAAGGCTGGACTCATCCTGGCCACAAAATAATCAGGGTGGCAGGTTTATGAGTGAAACTGTCCCCTTCTTCCTTCCCAGTCCCACATTCCAAGGAGTTTTCTGCTCTGAGCTGCATCTCCTGCTCTTTGGCTGTTTGGATGGGGAAGGAGGAAGACTTCGGAAGGATGAAGAGTTGTGACCATTAGAAAATGCCCTAAGATCATTACAGTTCTACTTGTGTTCAAGGCCAGGCTGGATCAGGTTCTGGTGAACCTGGTCTAGTGGAAGGTGTCCCTGCTCATTGGTACAGCAAGGACAAGGTCCTTCCCTCCCACAGGGAAGAATTTTTAGGTCATACTAATTAAATTTCCTGTGGGCACTGTGTTACCTGTGGCCACATGAAGATATCCACACTGAGGAGTTTCTGGCTGGCTGAGCTGGTTGCTCATGGAAGGGGATTGGAACCAGATGATCTTGAAGATCCCCTCCAACCCAAACCACTCCATGATTCAACAATTCTATAATTCTACTTTGAACATCAAAGTAAACCTTCAGAGTGATCTGAAGTGGAGATTCTCACATGGGATTCTTCCACACAGTGAAAAACCACATGTCCTTGCTGCCAAAATCTGGGCCTTTAGGCTCAGACGCTCTGAAGAGAGCAGGAAGCAAACTCCCAGTAGATTTATCCTAATTATAGTAAAGCCTTCCAGGGTAGGTGGCATTGCTCTGCTCATGCCCTCAGGAAAAATGAGTAGAGATGGCTTAGTCAGTGTGTGATCATCTCCTCAGAAACCAGCAGCTACTGTTGGGAGGACTTGATGATCTTGGAGGCCTTTTCCAACCTTGGAGATTCTATGATTCTACAATGATGCTGTGAAATGTCTTTGATGAGGTATTGTGAGCCCAGTTCTGGTTTGGATTTTCATTGAGGGAGGGCACTTGTGGAAATGGAAACTGGGACCCTCATCTTTGCTTCTTTACAGAGGTGTCATTGTCTCTTCATTGACACAATACCAGATTTCCAGATTCTAAATGTAGATGACTTCATGGAGAATCACAGAATTATGGAATGGTTTGTGTTGGAACAAACCTTAGAGATCACCTCATTTCGACCTCCCTGCCATAGGCAGGGAACCTTCTCCTAGACCTTGATTCTCAGAATTTGAGCCAATTACTCAGAAACATGATTTAAAGAGGTCTGTCTGACCTGTTCCAATGGATCAGCCTGTCCATCAGCCCCACTCCCCTGTCTGTGACAGCTGGAGCTCGTGAACACTTAGGCTAAGAGCATGAAATGAGACTTATAAAGAGGTAATTTCTTACATTTCCTGGCATGGAGTACATCTGATTAAATAAACATCTTTGTCAAAACGAATGGGGAATAAATTGAGTCAGTAAATGGACAGCTAGTCAACACAGACAGTGGAATTTAGGACATGATTCATTGGATCATGAAGCAGATTTATAAAAAAAAGGTCAGGTGACTCACTCCTTAAAAGTGCCTATATCTCTTCATTAATTATAGAGACAACTTGCTTTGACATGTTCAGTCTCGATTCTGTAGACATCTACAGCTACATGGCCTGAGCCAAACTCAAGCTGTGTGTTAAAATCCTACCATGGAGAGCTTATGTGATAAAATCCTGTCCTGGTGAGCATATCCCTGAAGGTATTTTTTTTTTTTCCTACCCCTGAAGTCTTTAAAAAAATCTGTGCGTGTTCGCCTCTCTGCACTCATTTCAGAAACTGAGAACTTGGGGTTATCTTTCCATAGACTTTCAGAACGAACAGCACAAAATTGTCATTTAATTAATAACTTGCCACCATCAGCAAGAGTTAGTTTGAGCAGAGACCAATTCATTTTGGAATTGGATATTTCTGTTACAAACGAGGCAGCAGCAAGCGTGATCTACGGTGCTTGTAAATTTTACCAGTAATAATTTTTTGTATTCTTTGAAAATCAATTTCAAATTCTATTAGTTTACTCCCCTCTTCCCCCTCCCTCACCATTCAGATTTAGATCATGGTACTTGGAATAGTCTTAATCCATTACCTGAATAATTCCAATTATCATTTCATACTAGTTTTTATGGCCGTTAATTTTACTGCTATTTTTTTTACCCCCTCAGTTACAAGACAGAACCATTGCCACGGCACATTAAATGCAAAAGTGGATGTTTAGGAACATTTCAAGTATGGGCTAACCCAACTTTTCCAGGTGTCTTTGTACAGCTATCTCCATCTATTTTTCCCACCTGTCCTTCTTTCTGGTCCTGACAATTCCTCTCTGCTGCAGGCGTGTGGGGAGTTTGTAGGTGGAGGCAAACGTTGGGAGGAAGGATTTTGGACAAGCCCCACTCCACCTGCTCTGCTTTCCCTCAGCAGGGGACCAGCCATGCGTGAAGAATGATAATTACCCACTGTAAATCAAGAAGAGTCAGTCTGATGTACTGAATTTTTATCACCCCTCTCTCTTGCCTTTCTTTTTTTTCCCCCTTTTCTTTCGGCTGGATTAATATTCATGCATGTGGATATGGAGACAGGCAGAGGAGAAAACGTCTTTTTTGTAAAATTGCAAGAAATTGTGGTTGTTGGTTATAACAAGGTGCTTCCAGGACCTCAGAAGAGATCAGGACTATACTTCTGTACATCCTAAAGCAACCCAGAACATTTCTAGTCTGAACAAGCAGGGCAAAGAATGATTTTACACCTGTTAAGCAACTGGAAACTGAGGCAGGTGGTTTTTAATAAGTTCAGGCTGGTACTACAGAGGCAATTGGTGCCATCGTCAATGAGTGGATTCTCATCTTTTTACTCTTGAACAAGGTCTTCAATGACAAGAACACTGTTGAAAACTGTCTCCCAGAACTATTTAAAATGGAGTCATAGAATCACAGGATGATTTGGATTGGAAAGGAATTTAGAGATTATCTTGTTCCCATCCCCCTGCCATGGGCAGGGATACCTGCCACTAGACCTGGCTGGTCAATGCCCCATCCAGCCTGGCTTTGAACAACCCCAGGGATGAGATATAACTGATGACACCCACATCAGTGGTCATTTGAACAAAGCTGCTCTGATAAAGTTTGAAAAATCCACCTCATGTTTGTGGGGGTATTTCTGCCTTGTACTTGCCCAAGTCCACCCATCATTCCAGAGTGTTGTGGTTTTGGGAGCTCTCCTCCCGATTTCTTTTCCTCTTGAGGAATTTTTCCCATATATGTTGCTGGGGTGACAAATTGCTGGGTGCTTGGAAGAAAACAAAAGACCTGGCCACAGGGGGAGGGGTCCGACTGGTTGTGCTCTTTCACCTGAGATTTTCTCATGTAGGGTAGGGGGGATGCCGCGAGATTTGAACAGGAAAAAAGCGGGTTGGGTGCAGCCCTGGGGTGGCTGGTGTTGTCAGCATTTGGAGGGAGTTCCTCAGCACTGTGGGCTTCTGCTTTCAGCTGCCTTCCTTCTACCGTGAGTGGAGCCTGCTCACTGGAGCGGCTGTTGCACCGGGACCCTCACACCCCACCTCACTACAGGAGGGACCTGTTCACCATCTGCTCGGGTGCCTCAGGGAGAAAACCCGGCATTCCCAAGCCTGCCTTTCCCTGCCCTGCTGGGAGCCAGGCTGTGGCCATCCTGCCCCACTGTTTCTTTGAGCCTTCGCTGTTCTGTAGCCCTGCTCCTTCTGCCTGCTGAGAATTCCAGGGGTTCCCACTGCAGCTCTGGAGTTTGATACATCTCATCCACCACTCGGGATTTGTGCCTGTCCCTGCTGTTCCAGCCTCCTGTTCCCGAGGGTCCGGCCGCACACCGGGATCGGCTGCCCAGGGGGTTTGTGAGGCCTTTGTTCCATCCCTTCCAGGACCTCAGGCAGCCATCACTGCGTGCTCCCCGAGCTCGCTCCGGAGCGCCCCCTGCAGCCGCGGGGGAACCATCGCACCTGCCCTGCTCACCGGGAGCCGCCAGCGCCCCTGCTGGCTGTGACTGGAACTGCACCAGAGGGGAAAGGGCCTGACAGCCGAGAGAGGCTGCACTGGGTTTGTGCTTCTGTTTGCTGTCACTGCCACAGTTATTGCTGTTTGTTTGCCTTGTCATACATATATATAGATTGTCCTGGTTTAGGACAAATCAAGGGGAAAAATCTCCAAAGGAGCCCCTTATAGGAGAAAAATCCCCCACAACTTCCCCCCTCCCCCACCACCGGGTTCGGGAGGGATTTCCTCAGAGGAGAAGTGGAAAAAACTTGTTTATTAAGAAACAGCAAAAGGAAAAAACAACACTCCCCAGCACGAGAAAAAAAAAACAGCCCGAGATGACAACGGGTGTTTTCACCAGTCCAAGGGAGGGTGAGCAGTCTCTCTGCCGAGGAGGGTGAGAAGCTTCTCTCAAGTGCAGACTCCGGGGGAGCTCCTGGCCCGAAGCAGGTCCGATGTCTTCAGGGAGGGGAGAAAGGAAAGAAGGGGAAGAACAAAAACAGGGGAAAAAGGAGAAAATAAGAAAAAAAAGCAAAGCTAGCAAAGCGAGCAGGCAGCAAGCAAGCAGCAGCAGCAAAGCCAAGCAGCTAGCAGGCAGAAGCAAGGCCAAGCAGCAGCAGCAGCAGCCGGAGGAGGGGACAGGCTAAAGACAAAACAAACTGAGGGCACGGGAACAGAAGCCACGATTGGGATATAAAGCATGAAGATGTCCTGTCACCCCAGGACATAGATATATATGTTGAGGTACCTCTCCCTTGAGGCCTCAGGGGGAGGAACCCTGGAGTGTACGTGTCTGTCCCTGTCCCTGTCCCCATGGCATGTGTGGCCTGTGCCTGTCTTCTGATTGGTTGTTGGGGGCTCCCCGGGCTCGGGAAGAAGGGGCTAGTCTTGTGAGAGTGTGGCCAGTCGGCGATGGGACCTCAGCCATGATGGGGCTGGAGGGAAATAAACATCCATCAACATCTATAGAAATATCGCTTCATATTTCCTTCCCACTCGTCTTGCCAAAAGCTCTTGTTGCAAGTTCTCCCCATTGCAACATATATATATTAGTACAGAAATGTTATTCTTATTCCTCATATCTTTGCCTGAAAGCCCCTTAATTTCAAAACTATAATATTTCGGAGCTAACTGTAATAATTGAAATGCTTTTTGCATTTCAAGGGAGGTGCCTGCCTTCCTTGGTAGACACCTGCCTTTCAAATCAAGACACAGTGTTTGGTCCACATCTGTGCTATCAGTGATTTTCAAAAGGTGAGCTACTGAATAGAAAGATGATGTGTACCTGACTCCAATTTTATTTATTATTTCACATATATATTTGCGATAATGGATTGGAAGGCTTTATTTTATTTGGTTTTTTTAAAGGAAAAGGTGTTTCATTTGTTACCACTCATCTTCAACCTCCCTGACCATTGTTTTCAAGGTATGGATCTACCCTCTGCCAATTCCACCCACAAATCTGTATTCCAGTGCCTGCCCCAAGCACTGAAATTGCTCATTCAGAAATCTCCAATGGCCTTTGCCAAGCCAAAGCTGAGATCAGCACTCCATTTGCTCTTTACTCATCATGGACTCCCCTTGCTCTCTTTTAATTTTCATGATTGCTGTCTTCTACCCCTCCCATGGCTCTTGTGAGGGATTCTCCTTATCCTCCAGCTGGTTGGGGATTCCCACCAGCTCGTGGTCCTGCTACTGTCATCTGCCCTTTCAATTGCCATCCCCGTGTAGCTGCTTCAAGAATTTCCTTTTCATCAGATGTCTCCTGAGGTGGGATTGATCTTGCCTGGGTTTACACAGCTGCAAGAGACACTTCTGCATCTGAGCTATTGATGAACATTCTTTCTGTGCATGGTGGGAATTAACAGGTACTTTTGGAACACAGTTCTTCAGATGAACTTCAGGGTCTCCCTAAGGATGTGGTGAGAAGCACTGAGAAATATTTGTGTCTCTCCAGTGGCTGTAGGGATTCTCAGTGTTGAGCTGAGAGGAGGGAAGTCTGTAGGACGGAAATCTGAAGTTAAATGAGATTAATGTTAACCCTTCTGCCCAAAACAGTGACACGGGTGGTCTCCCTCTGACACCTCCTTGTGGCTGACCTCAAAGGGGTCTAATGTGTCCAAAACAAAGCTTCAAATATCCTTCCTCACTGCAGGTATCAACATCCTGCAAATCCTCCAGATCCAAAACATGAGCATCACCACTAGCTTGGACCTTGCAGGTCCTCACAACTCAGAACCTCAGTTCTCCTATGGAATTTCTCTCTTCCATACACACAGGGACCACGCTGCACATCCCTGCAAGTCCCACCATGTGTCAGGATGTCATGCTTGATTCACTCCTTTTACTCTTCACCTTTGGGATATCCCTGCCTGAAATAGCAGGAAGATGCTGAAACATGGAGAAGAGGTGTTGAGGAGGACTAAATAGCCTAAGAAGGGTCAAGGCTGTTAGATGAGGAACAACCCTGACCACATGTGTTAGACCATGTCTGGATCGGAGCTGGACATCTCTATAGTGCCTTCTCATTATTGTTGTTTCATTTCAGTGCTCTGACATGGCACTGGACATGTGGCAATTTAATCACAGAGAACACCCATAAATTCTCCAGAGCACTCATTCAGCCTTCTGTTGCTCATGAGGCAAAATGACTGACAGCACCTTTTATCTGCCTCAATCTGTAAACACACGTCGCTCCACTGCAGTATTGCTTCCCTTTCCTTCCTGAACACTCTATGTAAACAAAAAAAAAAAAAATAAAGTGAAAAAATAAAATTAAAAGAAAGTATTAAAAAAGTATAAAAAACTCCCTTTTTGATCAACACTGTGTCCTGTTTTGAACAGAAAAAAATCTGATATAAAAATAGAAGCATACAATGCAGACCCAGAAGAAAACATTACCATTCTTCTGCTTCAGCAGAGTTTGAATCTCAGCTTGGTTCTTGTGTGACTTTCAGCTGATGAAGACAGAGCAGTGTGAAATGTCTCTACTTTCTATTGGTGTGTGGGGTGGCAGAAACCCACTGGAGCAACAAGAGCTTTTTGTTCCTCGAGTATAATTCCCTTGCCATAGAATCAGAAAGTCATGGAATGGTTTGGGTTGGAAGGCACCTTGAAGGTCATTTGTTTCAAATCCCCTGCTGTGGGCAGGATGCCACTCACCAGACCAGGTTGCTCAGGGTTCCATCCAACCTTACCCTCACAGGGTTGGGGCATCCACAACTTGTCTGGGCAACCTGTGCCAGGGACTCACCAACCTCATGGGGAAGAATTTCTTTCTAATATCCAATCTAAGCCTGCTGTCTTTCAGTTTAAAACCATTGTCCCATGTCCCATCACCCCACCCCTTGTTCAAAGTCCCTTTCCAGCTCTCTTGGAGACCCTTTATGCACTGGAAGGGGCTCAAAGGTCTCCCTGGAGCCTTCTCTTCTACAGGTGAACATTCCCAGCTCTCCCAGACTAGCTCCAGAACAGAGGAGCTCTGATCATTTTCATGGCCTCCTCTAGATCTGCTCCAAGAGGCCCACGTCTTTCTTGTGTTGAGGACTCAGATCTGGATTCATCAGAAGTATTTGGAATGTGAGGATACTTCTTTACTTCTTCCACAAAGACACCCAAGTGTCCAAAGGAACACAAATATCCATATATATCTATATATGTATCCATTTATATCTTCCCAAACCAGCTGAAGGGAGGGAAAGCCAGGCTTTAGGAGATACAGACCTGCAGCTGCTGTCTTGGTTTGTGACACCTGCCAGCCTCTCTGGTCTCTCTCCATGCCCTGCTCCATTTTCTTGGATTGAAAATTCAGTCTTTTCCCCCTTCAATCCCTCCTTCAGCTCTGCTGGCCATGTGAAATTGCTTTCAGAGCTTGCTGCAGGGTGAAAGTGCTTCGGAGCTTTGGAAAACATGCAGGCAGGAAAGCACCAAAAATTTAGCAGAACAAAGGAGGAGAACAAACTCATTTTCATATTTGCTGCTACATGTCTTCCAGCCTCCAGCCCTTATATTCTTCCTCTCAGAATTAGAAAAACTCTGTTAGCAGAAAGTGTATTTGTTCTTTGACAGTTACCAGCATATTATTTAGATGGATACAGCAATTCCTTTCTCCCCTTAATAACAATAATCACTTTGTATTTATATAGTAGTAATATTTGTATTTAGATACATAATTCTGCAGTACATAGCTTAACTGGGGTTTGCAGGAAGCTGTCAAGGAAAGTGAATGTTGTATTCAAGAGCACTGATATTCAGTGATCAAGATGATCTCTGATCTCAGACCTACAGATAGCAGCTCTGCAAAGAACCGCTTGCCAAGAGACACTGAAGGAGCACTTAAATGCCCCTTTGTCTCTAACACAGCCAGAGTCAATCAGATCTACTTCTCAAGGTAGTGATCCACAGGATTAAAAAAAAAAAACAAACCAAAAATCAAATGCCTAACCATATACCAATATGTACTAGGGGATTAAAAAGGGTTTCTGTAGGACTGTTTCATTGAATCACAGAATTCAAAGGAAGATTAGGGTTGGAAGAGACCTTTAGGACCATCAAATTTCAAATTTTTTGCCATGGGCAGGCACACCCTCTAGCACCAGACCAAGCTTCTCCAAGCCCTGTCTAACCTGGCTTTGAACAATTCCAGGGATATGGCAGCTTTTGGTGCAGTGGAAAATAGGACTTTAGGATTTTGTAGCTACAATAGGGCTTGTAAATGGTGAAAATGCCTGCTTGACTGCTGGATGAAGTCAAAATCAATATGGAAGGCCCATACACTGCTTTAATCCAGCTCGTGCCTTACTCAACAGTCTCTAAATCTCCTCCACTGACAGCCCAAGCCTCTGCATGGAAATTATTTTTCTCTTTGAAAAAGTAATCCCAAGGAGATTTCATTCGGTTGTGACCAAAACATTACCATGCTGAATTGCTCAGGAAATAAATGTAAACCATATATTTTAAACGTGCATAGAGATTGCACAAGCACACACATGTGATGGAAATGCAATTCTTCCCTGTGGGGGTGGTGAGGGCCTGGCACAGAGAGGCTGTGGCTGGAAGTGCTCAAGGCTAGGTTGGATGGGTCTAGGACTAAGCTGGTCTAGTGAAAGGTGTCCCTGTCCACATTAACTGGGATCTTCTTCACGTCTGTAAAATTTGTGTGCTTGGGAAACATTTTCAGTGTATTCATGAGAAAATCTATTCAGGAAGAGTTCACGTATCTGGGACTGGATTCTTCAACGTGCTGAGCATCTCTAGTTTCCAACAAGCTGTGAATAACATCCATGGCCAACTTTGTCTTCTTCTCCTAGATTTTTTGGGGAATTTTACTTGTTCCAAAAATATCAAAATTTGGCAAAATGCTGCTCTGGAAGTTGTTTCTTCTCCTGTTGTCTTCCCTCTGAGTGCAGCAAAACCCTCCCTCCTTCCCTTTCCATTTGCTCCTGGTTCCATCCTGAGCACTGCCCAAGGGAAGAGCTTTCAGGTCTGATCTAACCCTTTTTCACACCCAGGAGCTTCATCACACCTGGCAGGTGCTGGGAATCCAGCCAGGTCAGGAGGTGCCAGGGATGGATCAAGGCTCTCCCAGCAGTGCAGTTGTGCTGCTGAAAAAGCTGTGTGAGGCCCTGAGCACCACAGCATCCATGTGTTACCATTAACTCTCCATCCTGCCCATTTGAGACTGTTTCCTCTTGATTACCTCCTTCAATCAACACTAATGCATTTTCTCTGAGGTTTTGGGTTTTTTTCTTCCTACTTTCAGTCCTTTCCCACCACCCATCCCCACCACTCTGCATCCCTGGAATCCTTGCCAGCTCCCCTCCCTTGCATCAAAGCCCTGTGTTCATCACAGGACTATAATTCAGACAATTTCTCCTTCTCACTTTGCTTAATTGTCTCATTTGTAATATTCTATCCTTTCTCCTTTTCAGTTCATCCAGACTACCCAGACTGGATAAAATAAATATGTATTTTTAATTTTAAGCAGCTTAATTTAATTTGGTGAGTGAGAAATGAGTATTAATCAGGACTGCTTCTGAATCCAAGGCACATCAAGTCTCAGCCATGAAAACAGCATGTGTGGCTCATTTTCACACTTCTTCTGTCACTTTTCTGTAACATGAAAAGCTCTGAAATTCTCTGCTTGAAATGCAGGTATTCAGAGGACTTCCCAAACTCCCCAGGGGTGGTTCATAACCAAGGAGAAGTGGAGGCAGGCTGGAAGACAGAGGGCTCTGACAGGGGTTTTAGTCAAGGTCAAGAAACATCCAGTTTTCAGAGGAGGTTGTAATAATTCCATTTGGTGCAAACTTTGTTCCCGTCTCATGGACCATTTTCTGTGCCTACCAGTCCTTGTTTCCTGTCTTCATCACTGGCTTTATCCTACCCACTTGAAGTAAGCCCCCAAACTGCTTTTCTCACTGTACCACTACCTGTGAATCCTCACCAAAAACTGGCTGTGACTTTACAATCAGGCTGGAAAACACCTCTAAGGACATCAAGAGATTTGAAGGGATTTTCAGTTCACAGCAGGCTCAAAGCTTTAGTCAAACTTGGTATCAAGACATTTTTTTAGGAATTTCTCCCTATCTTTTATCTACATATGAGAGTTCAGAGTGTTCAGTCCACATCCAAGGGACTTAAACTCTTCTGGCTGTTCTCTTGGTGACCAACCCCTCACTCCATTGTGTAAATGCCCTCCAGGTCTTCAAATCCCCTCAGTCCTAGGGCAAAAACATCCAAATGTTGTTGTTGGGAGGGTTTTTAATGGCCAGGTGCATTCCTACCCTATCCCAAAAATTCTCAGTAATGAAGGAATTGCCCTTTGCAGAAGTCTTGGTGGAAAATTCAGAATGAGAATATGAGGGAGCCTAAGGGGGCCGGAGCTCCCTTCCCAAAATCTCCATTTCTCTGCCCAACAACCCTGAAGGTTACATCAGCCCTTCCTTCATTTCTGCTGATGCAAGAAGGGAGGAAGATACTAAAGCTGAGCAGCAGGATCAGGGCTCAGGTACCCAAATTATGAGCATTTGAAGACTTTTGTTTGCCAGGATGTATTCTGCTTTCCCCACACTCCCTGCTTCCATGCTTCCTTCCCAGTAGTAGATCCCAGAGCAGGTTTCCCAGCTAAGCTGTACACCCTTGAGATGTTTCCTGAGTTGTCCCTCCTGTCATTCCTGGTGGCAGTGTCCTCTGGTGTGTCTGAGAACACGAGGTCTGAAACAGAGTCTGGGAAGTGTCAGATTCACACCAGGAGCTGGAATGATGCACCTGCATCCAGTGCCTGATCCCTTTAGGAATTTCAGGTGGGCTTTGCAGCTTTTGGGGCTGCTCCAAAAGCCTTTCCTGGACTGTTTTGTGTCCATTGCCCAGGGGTTCACACACAGCTGCTGAGCTGTAATATCTTGTCTATATTTACCAAACTTTACAGTAAACCTGTACAATTTCATGTGAGTGCATGATCCAGTGAGACAAGCTGAAATTTATTTGAGAAGTTATGACATTTCTGTTTGCCAGAACTCCAGTACCTCTGGGGATATCCCTCTTTTCTCCCCACCCTCTGCTGCCCAGGACTCCCCCCAAGCTGTTTTATTGTGATCTGTGCACCATTTCCAGCAGGTAACAGGAGCAGCCACTGTTAAACAAGGTAGATGTAAAACCAAACTCAGGGAACCACTTCAGCTCACAATAATAGTGCCCGTAATTTTTAGGGCTACATAAATGGTGCCTCATATTTTTGGAACATCAGTTCTTATCGTGTTATCTGTGTGCATTTTATTTATGCATTTAACTTTGTATTTCTATTTGATGTTGTTTTACCATGCTGAATGCACCTGCAGCATGAAGGAGTGGAGGTATCTGAAATCTTTGGCTCCCTCCTGTGAAAATGACCCCCGAAGTGTGTAGTGGATTTGGGAGCAGTGTCAGTTCCAGAGGGCCCTTCTCCCTGATGCAATGCATCTGAGTGAAAATTTTGTTTTAAAACCAATTTTTTGCCCTTGTGTTGTTTCAAATATTTTAGGAGCTAGGGTGGAAGAGCATTCACTCTTCTGCTGGTTCCATTTGGAAGAGAAGTTGATTCTTGGTAGACTCCCCTGTCTTCTGTGTCCCGTTGGAATGTTTTGGGAGAGGAGCACATCCAGCTCCCTGCCAGGATTCAGGAGTGCTTGGGGTTTGATAAATCACCTTCAGATAAACACTGGAAGTCTGAGGTATTCCTGGTAGAGGTTATTGAGGATTGCAGCCATGCAATCCCAGAACATCAGTCTCTAGAGGGATTACTCCTAGAGGTGATTTCAGCAGTGCTTCTACTTTACTCTGGGAGAGACCCCCAGCAGATATAATTCCTGGAGCTTTTTTTCCCTGTGAGATTGTGCACAGGTGTCCATCCACAAGGAGGCAGCAGGGAAGAGCTGCACTCAGGGTTAACAATGCCCCCCCCTCTATCTCAAGAGTCCCTTGTTCCTGGGAACTGATCCTGACTTCGTTCATCTTTAGTTACTTCCAATTTTCACAGTAAAGGCAATGCATTGATCTCTTTTATTCACCTCTCCACAGAGCATCTCCATCAGATGAGGCTGCAACCCAGGCTGCATTTGGGAGAAGGAAACTTCTCCTCTCCATTTGGGAACAAAAATATTCACAGGATCACAGTAACTGAATGAGAACACACACACATTATGGGATGCCTTGGAAAGGTTGCAACCAGCACATGGGTAGAGTTAAACATCAGAGAGAGACCCAAAATGGGGCCAAGACTGACAATTCCTTCTCAGGCTGAAGTATCTTCTTCCCTAGTTTCTTGGGCAGACCCCAGGGGAGTGGATTGTTCGATGATCTCCTCATCCATTACCTTAGGAAGCATTAACAGCCCCCATGTCCTGTTTCCATCCCTGAGGATGAGATGGACACAACCTTCTTAGGCCAAAGCTGAGGGACAAGGGCAAAGCACTGGGAACAGTTTCTGGATCACTTATCCTAGTGAAAGTTGAAGGGAATCTGAGGGGATCCCTAGCAGGATAAAAAGAGGAATCAGAGGCATGGCTTACACAAAGGGCCAGAGGGAACAGAAATAGGCAACGAGTTAAATATTGTCCAAAGCTTCACAACTTTAGCTTTTCCTTCTCTTTCCTCCAGAACATAGACATGTTCTGGGTTTAGAGATGTAAATTAATTGACCAGTGATGGGGAAGGCCATTCAATTACACTTGGAATGGCCTTGACCATCACTGATTGTGTGTCTGTGGGGGTGAGACAAAGCACAACAAGGCAGGGCAGAGGTCTGGCTGGCCAGAGCTGGCATGGCCACCCTGGTATCCATCCAGAGGGAGTGTGCCATGAGGAGAACAAGCTCACCCAGCCCTAATGCACACTTGGAAAACTCCTGGCCATGCTGAAACATCTTCAAGATCAGCTCAGGCAGCAGGAGGACCATTGTAATTGAGCATCTTTTGGCTACAGGTTTGAGAGTAGCTGGATTTGAAGGATATCCCATAACTCCCACCTGTGTCTGCCCAACCATGAACACAGGGACCACTGCAATTCTTCAAGAGATCGTTCCAAAGGGATTTATGGTGGCTGGAACCCCAAATTTATGGGCCATGGCACTGGGGAGCACACACAAGGTTGCCACTAGATATTGGCTTATAACAGCCCACAAAACCTTTTCCATCAGTTCAGGAAATTTCTGAGTTGCAGTGGTTGGTGTGACAGCTGGGGACAAGGGGTGATCTAGGCTGGCATGGGTGACATGAAACAGCACTCACATAAAAAAAATAAATACAAAAAAAAAACCCAACAACAAAACAAAACAGGAAAAAAAGACCTTTTTTCCCCTCCTCTGAGTGTTTCCTGCAGGGCAGTGTGACCTCAGTGCTCTACTTTACAGACTGCAATAATGGACACATTTTATTGAGTCTGTGGGCAACCTGCCATAAGTCTGGTCTGGAGGTCTGAAGTCAAATGGCAGAGATGGCAAGTATCCCTTATTTTGTTTACTTCCAGGGACACATCTTTGCACTACAGGGACACTATTTATTCCCTTGTGCTCAAGGGGAGCTGAACTAGAACTTGGATTTTTTAAATAGCTTTCTCTAAATAAACTTTCTAGAGTCCTAGCCCAGAAAAGGCTGTTATGTCCATGTATTTTGACGAGACTCTTACTAATTCCACAGAGCCCTAAGGAGGGAAACCTATTTAAAAACATTCGTTAAGAGAGCTGTGACTAATCTGAGCTGACCTAATTAACCCAAAATGTCCTGTGTGGAAATTGTTGTGGATGTTGAATAAAAGGCCCGGGCTGAATGCACATAAATTTTCCGTCTGCATTTTCATTCCCAAGGAAGCAGTCAGTTCCTTAAGTGTTATTTCTGGATTGGTATTCAGAGCCTACACCTTGCCAGTGGCTTCTTCCTGCAAGGAAGTGAAATGCTTTCACCTCACTGTGGGGAAAAAAAAAAAAAAAGTGGTGTACTTGACAGCAGCAAATTCTTTTTACACTTGGTAATATAAGCAGGTTTCATCTACGTGTGATGTCTTCACAGGAAACACCTGCCCTCAGCTAATTGGGAGAGATCCAGCCAGTGCAGTCAGTGGAGCATTGCAGAGCTGTGTACAATTCCTTTTGTCATTAAGAATAGTCATCCCAAAACAAAGTGGGTCAGTTGGACCCTGGAGTATCTTCCTTTTTTCCCCCTCTGACTGTACAGGGAACCTCCAGGCAATGAGCTGTGGTGTAGATGATTCTGTGATAGGGTTTGCAGGATTGGTGAGATGAATCCTGCCCTGAATCTCAGGGTTTGGTGCCTGCTGGGCTCTCAAGCTGCTGCTCACACCAGAGAAGGCCACAGGGTTACTGGGTAGGGAGGAATCTTCTCCATGAGGAAGGTTTTGCACCTCAACAACAGAAGATCAGGGAGGTGAGACACAAGACAGTGTTTAACAAACTGCACTGTACCTTTTATGTACTCCAAGGAACTGCTGGAGTCAACAGAGATGTGTAAAAATACCCTGGGGAAGTGACTTTCCCAATGCTACACGTGAGGGATGCAGAGAAAAACTCCCTGGGGAAGGTGTAAAAGACCTTGGCCCACTGGTTTGAGTGGTTTGAGAGAGGTCAGAAAGGGGAGGCTGCAGAGTTGTTATCCAGGGAGAATCTGCAAAACCAAGGCACAGTTTGGATGGGCAGATCAGAGAGAAATCTGCTCTGGAGCTGATGGACATTGAGGGTCTGTCTGACAGTCAGGGGAATGGTGTTTGCCACAGATCTCGAGGAAGGAGCCAACAGAAAATGCTGTGCTGGTTTGCTGGTATTTTGAGTTTTAAGCTGGAGCATTCAGGAGAGGAAAAAAGGCAGAAAATCATAAAAACATAGCATGGCTTGGGTTGGAAGGGACCCTAAAAATTATCTGGTTCAAACCCCTGAGATGGGGCCAGTCTGTGGCACAGATTTGAGCAGACAACAGGATATTTATGGGTCAATGCCAAAGAATGAGATTTCCATTTAGAATGTAGCTAGCAAAGATAAGGATTTTTATGGGACCCTTGCATAACAGTGATGGATAAATGTGTGTCTGCAGTTTAATTTTCCTGGAGAAAAGTAGTGAGAAGGGATCTGGAGACCCACCATCAAAAAAAAAAAAAGAAGTTAAGATCAAATTCTAGAAACTGAGAAGAAACAAAATCTTAAAACCAGAAAATATCTTAGCCTTGTAATTGTGAACAATTGTAAAATATCTTAACCTTGTAAAAATTGTAACCTTTAATTGTAAAATTTTAATTATAAAGAGCCAAGAAAGGAGACAGATGATAAAGTACAACAAACAGGCAGTCTTAGACCGATCCATTCCAAAAAGGTACAAGTCACACCGAGTTTAGAGTATACACATGAACTTGGAACAGCACTTCTCTTTTTTTAGGGAGAAATTACTGACCAGGATAAATCGACACCACAGTTTTTGCACTCTCTGGCAGAAAATGAAGGCTGAAATTACCTTTTTTTTAAAACAGAAATAGTATCCCTGTTTTTCTAATCACTGACTGGAGGCATTTGCAGTGCTGGGTTGTCCCTCTCTGGTGTAGGACAACATGATGAATGCTGCTTGTTTGAGCAGGAAACAGTGGAGGAGACACTGCCAGTACCGATGCATCACTGGTGGAGCCCTGCAGCTACAGTTCCTGAATATTTTGGGACAGATACTCTTGAATCATAAAGTTATCTCTCTCCTCCAGGGCGATGCCTTTACAGGGGTATCACCCACAGATAAGAGGACTTTATTCCACAGCTAAACCGTTCCTATTTATAGATGAGGCTTGATCCCAGTCTGCAGATACCACTGCACATCTGAGCTGGGCATGTGTGAGTCAGGCTCCCTGGAGTTAATTTTTCCCTTCAGGGAGAAAATCGCAGAGGATTCCTGAAAAGAAATCCCATTCCTCACTGTGGAGAGACAGGGATGAGAAAGAGAATTGTGGGTAAACTCTACTCTCTTGAATTGACACGAGCTTAATTTTTACCCCTCCAAAGCAGACTGGATAAAAACACCTGCCAAAGAAGGCAGGAGGATGAGATTCTGGGTTAAAAAGTATCACACACACCCCACTGAGTACAGCACTCCCAGGTGTCATGTGTGAGGCAGGGTGAGTTAAGAGAGAAATCTGGGCACAACTTCAGGATCAGAAGTGAAGCAGCACTTCTTCAAAAGATACCAAGCACCCCATCCTTCCCCTGTTTCAGTGTGGAAACAGCGTCTGGATGGGCTGGAGGGATATCAGGGAGAGCAGGGCAGTCCCATGTCACACACCAAAGCAGGGGACAGAGACAGGCTCCCTCTTTTCTATGCCTTTATCTTTTTTGTTTGACAACATCCCATTTAATCTGTGCTTGGGGCAGAATAATAAAAATAATGCTTAATTTAATAATATTAACACAATTATTTTCTAGTACTAATCATGAAACAACAGCAATAATAATAACAGCAACAGTGTTTGTGAGAAAATGGGAGGTCCTAAGCCATAATTTCCATTTACAAGCAAACATGTGACTTTTTTTCTCTTTTTTTTAATGTCTAGACAGCCTGCTATTAGAAAGCCCAGTCCATTTTGCTGTTTTGAGAAGGTGCAGTGGTTGTGTGATTTTCTCACAGCTGTCCAGTGCTCACCTCTCCTCCTGGGTACAAACTGTTACCTTTGCAGAGAGACCATCACGTAATTGGTGGCATTGCTATATTGAAAATACACTGTTTTTTTTTCTTTGAAAGGATTACTAAAGGCACAGAAATGGAGCTGTGTGCCACCTGTGTTTCATCTCTCTGCTCCTTGCTGGCCAGGGACTTCAGCCTGTCAAAAAGCCTGAACACATCCCAGCATGGGGAGCTGAATAATGGAACTGCAGCTCCCAACAACACTGTCAGCAGGCCTGGAAATGCCTCTTTCTGGGTTCCTTGTTTGGAACAGCAACTCATCATCCAGGATTTTTTTCCAGGTGACATGAGGTGAAGCTGCTGAAAAAAAATGAGTAACTGGTGTTTATCAAAGGTAGGATAAACTGGCAAGGTTTTTATACAATCAGATGAACTTTCCCCTTTTATCTCTTCCTTTTCCTTTCCTCTCTTCCCTCCCTTCTTGTCTCTTCCCTACTCTTTCCAAGGCTGGTGTGGGTGAAGGTTGGATGCTCACTGAGGTCACTCACCCACTGGAGAAGACCAAAAGAACAAAACCTGACACTTGAAGCAATTTGGGGCAGGAAGTGTTTATTCAGTGTCTCCCATCCAGGATGTCACACAGCGAGGCACTGACCTGGTTGAGACTGTCATGAGTAATATATAAATCAGTATTAATCATCGTGAGCAGCAGCCACCTTGGGATGAGAAAATGATTCATTACTCCAATCTGCTGAATTATTCACTCTTCTGGTGCAAAAATGGCATGAAATATGAGCTCTGAGGATGTGGAGGCTTTTATCATGATAGGGATTTCATTCTGGTAGCAGAGGTAAACTACAGCTGGCATAAAAAAAAAAAAAAAAAATTCCATCTGAAATTTGTGATGAAAAATGTGGGAGTATTTTTACCGAATAACGCATTTTATTTAAAATAACACTTCTTTTGTCTACACTTTTTTTTTTTTGCATTCTAACATAGAAACAGCTTCAGTCTTCACCATCCAAAATTATACTCATCACCATACAGCACAGAAAGAATTTAAAATATTTTAAAAGTTGAAATTTCAGTTTTATACAGGATGAGTTATTTGGGTTTTTTTTCAAAAACAGAAGTAAATATTTATTGAATATAAGAGATTCTGTGTAAAATGAGGCATTTTTCAGTTGACTGTATGAGCTTCTGGGAATAAGGGTTTCTTTAAAGGTATTGACAAATGGTGTGAATAGGAAAATTTGGGAGAAATTCAATATTGGGAGAAATTCAATAAAGTGAGTATCAGGGAGCACATGAGTTAAAATTGGTATCTCCTGCACTGGTCTCCAAACAAAAATTCTGCAGAAAACTGTCATTTGCTCAGAAAATTACACTGCACCTGATGTTATGATCTGGCCAGTGAGAACATGAAGCACAGAAATCTATTTTGAGACATTTCTTTTTGAATATAAATTTTAACCTAAATTTCCCTCTCAGTCTGCCACTGTGGATCTCCTGGAACATCATGGCAACCCTTTAATTTCTGGAATGATTCTTTCTCCTGATCCTGTTATTCTGGTTGTTGGTGGTGGTGACTGTACCTTCCTGTGTCCTGTGGAGCAAAAAGAGAGAAGAGAGTTCCCCAGAGTGAGATGTGTCATTTAATGCAAATCAAAGAAACAATCTCGTTCTGAGAGATCAAAACAAACACTGTGAATACCTTTTCTCTGCCAGAGTCTATTCAATAGCTGGAGCAGTGGCAGAGATGACAGCTACCAGTGCTATCAGCTCTCCTATCTCATACAGAGAGGTTACTTGAGCTCTGAAGACAGATTTATTTTGAGTAAAATATTGCATTTCCATCATCTGATTTTTGGATCATAATAGTCATAATAATAATTCTGGCCATTTGATATCTATTTCTAATTCTAAAATCTTCTTTCTTGAGGGCACTTTCAGCTTAACAATATTGGTTTTATTGCCTGTGTAGGAAATAAAACCACAGTACACAAAGAGCGACGTAAATTAAATAAACTGAACCAATAAAGTGCTTTAAAACCTTTGCCTCATTGGAAGTATTTAGGGATGTGAATGAATTAGGATATTGGTTTTCCTTTTCCATCCCAGTCTTTCCAAAGACTGCCAGCAGGGGATACACCTTCAAGAATGTTAATGAATGCCAGCCTAATGAGATCCCATTAATATTATTAAATTACCCAGAAAACGCTATTCATCACTGTAAACTCGTTTAGCAGGGAAGAAACTCACCTGAATTACTGTAGGGTCCTTGGCAGTTACCCAAACCCTGGGATGAGCAAGGCAAGCTCCTGACAGTTCCCTGACACTGATGCTGTTTTCTGGAGCTCCCCAGCACCCCATCCTCACACTGGACTTTGTGAGGATCGTTTTGTCTTGAGGAAAAGTTACTTTGGAGAGAGGAGATCCACTTCCAAGATGATGGAAAGGAATGGGCATCCCACTGCCCTTTCTACTGTGCCAAGTAGGCCCTCCTTCCCTTTTCCCAGCAGGTCCCACCCTACCCACCAGCCTGCTCCTCCAGATTGCTGGAGGCTGTGGGGTATGGAGTGGGGAGAGCAGCCACCCAGCTTCCTCCATCCACTGGAGCCCAGATGATGGATGGGCCCAGCCCTGGCAGAATGATTAGCACATAACTCATAAAAGCCAGTGAACTCACAGAGCAGGGCAGGGAGAGGAACCCACAAGGGAGAAAGAGAAACGTTAAATTAAAGTCAGGCTGTGTAAGCATGGAGACAAAGTTCACCTTCCAGCCTGGGTGAGCACCCCAGCATCAATCAGCCTGCTATTGGAGCAGAAAGTGTGGCATGAGAGGGAGGGAATGATGGGGATTTTTATATGTTCTTGTGTTCTGTACAGTTGGGTTTGCAGGGACTGAGTTCCCCACTGCCCTTCCCAATGAACTTCCCAGGTAGTTTTTGCTTGACCTTATTCCCCTCTGAGGTAAACCTCATCTAAAGACTCCTGTGGCTGGAAAGCTTCCTGCTGGTGAAGGATCTGGAGGTGCTGGTTTGGTTGAACATGAGCCAGCTTGTGCCCAGGTGTGCAAGACAGCCAAGGGCACCTGGCTTGGATCAGCAAGAGTGTGGTCAGCAGGACCAGGGCACGGATTGTCCCCCTCTGATGGGCACTGGTGAGGCCACACCTCAAATTGTGGGGTCAGTTTTGGACCCATCACAAGAAGAAAGACATTGAGGTGCTGGAGCATGTCCAGAGAAGGGAACAGAGCTGGGGAAGGAGCTGGAGCACGAGGCTGATGAGGAGCAGCTGAGGGAGCTGAGAGGGCTCAGCCTGGAGAAAAGGAGGCTCAAGGACACCTCACTCTCTACAGCTCCCTGTCAGAAGGGTGTAGCTGGTGGGGGTTGGTCTCTTCTCCCAGGGAACAAGGGGCAGGACGAGACAAAAAGGCCTCAAGTTGTACCAGGGGGTACAGTTTGGACATTTAGAAAACTTTTCTCATGAAAAGTGTTGGAACAGGCTGCCCAGGGAAGTGATGCAGTCCCCATCCTTGGAGGGATTTAAAAGATGTGTACAGCACTTGAGAACTTGGTTTAGTGGTGGCTTTGGAATTGCTGGCAGAAAAGTTGGAGTCAGTGATCTTAGATGACTTTTCCAACCTAAACAATTCCATGAACTTTTTTCTTGTAGAGAGAAAACTACATGAAGGAGCTGACAAAAGCTCACGCTTATCTGTGTCCATCCATATTCCTAAACTGTAGGATACTTCCCTAAATTCAAGAGTGAAGGGGTAAAACTTGATGTGAAGTGAATGACAGGACACAAATCTAGGAAAAAAAAATTGCCAATATTTACTGTGATGAAAATCTGAAGTTACACACAAGAGCAAGGATACCCTCCAAGCCACAGCAAGGGATGGTATGAATCCACATCTGTATTTAGCACAGTAACAAAACTTTTACCACTCTTCCTCATCTGACTTGCCATCGATGACATTGTGGTGGCCAGCAATTACTGGAGCAATTGCAGTGGTCACTTTTATGCTCACACACAACAATTCCTCTTCCCAATGAATCTTTGTTGCAACACTGGGACATAACAGCAAAAAATACAGGTGCTCATTATCAGCACTGGAGTTTATCAGGCAAAATTTGATATCTGGGCATAATTTGATCTAGCTTGGCAAGGGTTTAAAAGCCAGCAAGCTGAAAATGCCTGTCCAAGCTCTCCTCATCTCCAACTTGATAACTAATCATTGCAGACTGGTGATTTTACACTGAAACACATCTGGTGACATACAGAAATGGTGTGTATAATTCATAACAAACCATTTGGTCCGTTTATCTACTTAAAAGTGGCTCACAAAGAGATCACAGTTTTCTGAAGAGCAGCACATTTGCCATACGCTGCCTGCCAATAACTCTTGGTGTGTAGACAGTTCATGAGCAGTTGGCTGTGAGCATTGAATGTTTTGGCCTATGCCCATTTTGGAACAACTGTGCTGCTTTCATCTCTTCTTGGAAATGAATCCATTCAAAGTCTGGCAGCATTTAGGTGGGAGACTGCTTGGGAGTCCTGGATGTTTTACTAACAAGCCAAAGAAAAGCAGGTAAACAACAGAATCCAGATCAGAAAAAGAGGACCCAAGCCGTGTTGATGAATGGGAATAGAATAAATCAGAATCCTGTTGCTCCTAATTAATGTTCCAACCCCCAGAACCATTCTGTTCCCAGTCTGATAGACTTTGCATTATATATTGTTACAGGGCAATGTTCTGGGTGAAGATTAGCTAGTTAAGGGAAGAAAGTTGCTTAAAATGCTAATTTTGGCGTTGTTTAATAATGCCATAAAGTCAAAACAGTGGTGTCATAATTTTGGACTGCATAATTCTCTCTGAGATCACGTTAACATAAACCAACTCCTGCACAGACATTATATGACAGCCCCTAATATTTGTGCTGCTATCAAATACCAGTATATAACTCTCTTCCTTTAAACATCTGAATATCCACTGCCTTTGGTGGCCATGTGGGACGTTTCCTAAGAGATGTTTTTAAGCAGTATTGAACACTCAGACTGAAAAGGAACTCAGGCATTTCATTCAGCCTCTGCAACACACAGCAAGCTGAGGAGATCAGACATTTTGAGACAATATCATTTTTTTAAAAGGTTTGCAAGCAAAATGACAGGTGTGGAAACACAGAGTGTCTCAGACCAAAGATGTCCTGGCCAGAAGAAACTTCCTGAGATAAAATGAGAATAAAGATCAATAGGACTGAGAAAAAAGATATTTTCCCTCCTTCCCTTGTCAAATGATAGCAAATTTTTGTCTGGCAGACTTTTGTGCTTGTTTGGAGGTATTTTATGCCTATGATCTTGGTTCTGATGTAACCAGGACATTCACATTATCTCTGTGATGACTGAATACAGCTACTTAGGTACAATTCATGGACTCATAAAAACTTTAGAAGAAGAGATAAGAGAATAAGGGTCATTAGGTCATATTTTTGAACATTTTCTTAAATTCTATTGGTTCTTCCTGTATCAGGATCAATAATATATGTTTACTGAAAGCATCCTGCCTGAGAAAGCAAACACATTTGCTCTGAAAACATCAGGAGATGAGATTCTGTCTCCTCCCTGGACAGGTTGTTTCAGTGATTAATCACCGTTAATAATGTGTGTTTTTCCTCTAATTTGGACTTTTCTGTCTTTGGTTTTCTGCTTGTGGTATTTGTCTTGCCATTCTCTGCTAGTTTGAAAAGCTTGAACAGCCACAATTTCCTCTGATGCAGGTAGGTCTGTGCCACAACCTAGGCACTGCTTTTCTTTTTTTATTATTTTTTTCAATAAACAGCATGACCTCTTTATGTCTCATTTAATAAGGAAACTTTGTCTTCATCTTATCTTCTAGTGCAGTATTTTCCAAAACCTCCAGTGACCTTTTGAAAAAGATCAGCCACAAAGTGACGCAAATTCAGCAATACCAGCTTGACCAACTCTCTCTGTAAACAGAGAATTGCTTTTCACTCCCACTCACTTCTCCCTTGGTCACCCAGCGAAATGCTGCTCTTGCCACAATGTTGTGTTGGGAGGTCATGGCTGGTTGCCATCCAGCTCCCAAATCCCTGTCTGCAACCCCTGTGAGCTGGAAAATCATATTCTGTTCTTAAGCACAGCCCATGTTCCTCGTTCTTGGCATTTGGCTGGATCATGCTGCTGGAACGGGCCCAGGTTTTTCCATGGGACTTTCTCATCCCCATGACCTGTTGCTGTGGCCATAACTCCTACTGACTTCTGTCTAACTGCTTCCTGAAATGTCTCTGGGATCCCAAGGTGTGAGGAAACTTAACCTTGCCAAGGCTGAAAATCTCAGCAAGTTTTGAGATGTTCTAAAATAGAACAGAAATCTTTATTCAAGGCTTGAGGAGCAGCTGAGCTGCTGGGTTGTTCAGCCTGAAGGGGAGACCTCATTGTGGTCTTCAGCATCCTCATGTGGGGAGATACTGAGCTCTTCCCTGGTGACCAGTGACAGGACTCAAGGGAATGACCTGAAACTGGGCTAGGGGAGGTTTAGGTTGGATATCAGGAAAAAGTTTCTCATCCAAAGAGTGGTCAGGCACTGGAACAGGCTGCCCAGGGCAGTGGTCACAGCACGAGCCAGACAGAGTTCAAGAAGATTTGGATAATGTTGGCACATGGTGGTGTTATTGGGTCTGTCCTGTGCAGGGCCAGGAGTTGGACTTTGATGATCCTTGAGGGTCATTTCCAGCTCAGGATATTCCATAATGGCATTACTTGGAGACAGTTAAATTTTTGGCCTTTTGCATTCTTGGCTTCATTCTTATCTCATATTCCTGCCAGTCTGAGGTTTTCCCACCTTTCTTATTCTTTCTTGAAACTTTGTCTTTTTCTGTTTGCTCTCTCATCTGGGATATGAAAGTAAAAAAAAAAAAAAAAAGCCAAGAAAAGTAAATAATGAAAATAAATGCATAAAAAGGTCAAGTGCAAGGTGCTGCACCTCTTTGAAAGCCATGCTGGTTATCAATACAGAGTGGGGGATGAATGGATCGAGATCAGCCCTGTTGAGAAGGATGTGGGGATGAAAATTTGGATAATGCAATGCAGTGAGAAGCTGGACCAGGCTGCCCAGATAAGCTGGGGATGCCCCATCACAGGAAGGGTTCAGATCCAGGTTTGCTGAGGCTTTGAGCAAACTGATAACAAAGCCCCAGGTGACAACTGATAAGACAAGAGAAAATGGCCTCAAGTTGCACCAAGGGAGGTTCAGGTTGGATATTTGGAAAAATTTCTTCACTGAAAGGGTTGTCAAGCACTGGAATGGGGTGGCCAGGGAAGTGGTGAAATTATAATTCCTGGAAGCTTTCAAAAACCACATGAATGTGGCATTTGGGGTCATGGTTTAGAGGCAAAGATGACAGGTTAACAGTTGGACCCAATTATCTTAGAGGTCTTTTTACAACTCAAACCATTCTCTGATTCTATGAAAAAATACACAAATGCATTTGTTTTTTAATCTGCATGAAAAAAGTTCAGTACACACAGAAGAAGTAAGGAAGAAAATAGCCATAATAAGTGCCCACAAACACAAAGATAACAGGCCTATATATAGATACTTCTACTTGAGGCTTTCACTTTATCAGGAAATTCTAATGGCTTTTTAGTCAAAGTTATCCTCTCTTGATCGTGGATGCTTGGCTTTGGGCCATCTAATAAATTATTCCTGAAAGACTCTCAATTTTCATTCACAATTTCCTGTCTACACTTATGTTGATTTCTCTCAAAATTTTTCTCAGCTTTGAGGGATGAGCCCTTTTAGCACACAAAGCACATATTTCATGTTTGAGACTGTCCTTTCCATGCCCACAATAAATGTGATCACCATGGGGAAAGTTACACCACGAAGGGAGATGAAAATGGTAAGTCCACAGTGTGGATTTTTTTCAACTTTGGATGAAATTTTCAAGTTTCTAAATCACCTGGAAGAAATTATCAGACCTCCATTTCAGGGAGACATACAGCACAGTAAAAATACCTAAAACTGTGTGGGCAAGGCCAGTTTTGTGCTTTGTTCTTTGTGTGTAACTCATTGATGATAAAATTAAGTTCAAATTTAAGCAGATTTTAAGGAAAGCCCAACTGAAATGAATTTGTCATGTCTTACAGACAGGTAATATTTTTTCTGATGTTTGTGGAATTCTAAACCATGCAAGAAATAATCAGTAGAGGAAAAGTGAAAATAAAGTGAAATTAAGCTCTGAACAGTGTGAAATACTTTTAAAAATGCTCAAGTTCCATTGCCTGCCTCTTGCTGTGGTCTGATACTCAAAAAAATCTTACCAAAAAGTCCAGCTTGTCACCAATATTTTCAGGCATCAGCTGGGAGGTTCAATGTAAGAGTTACTCTCAGAGTGACTTGTTCTGTTTCTCTGTTTGCTGACAAAGAGCTCTGGACAAACTCTTTTGTTTGAATTGACAACACATTCAACAGTGCATGCAAATGACCCATTATCATATTATTAATATTTTCCTCAAGGTCATTTGAAGGAAATTTATTCATGCGCAGAGTACAAGCAAATTGCAGTGAAGATGAGTCTCTGAAGTCATCTGTGTCTTCCCTCATTCCCCAAAATGTGATAACCACGTAACACACACCAGAGCAACCACTGGAAAAACAAGCACTGGCTTTCACAGTGAAAAAGTTGATGGCTTTTTCTTTCCTGCAGCTCTTAATGATTTCCTGTCAATATCAAGAGATTTGATCATTCGTGACAGCAAGTTTTCAGCTGAAATTGGAAAAAAGTTGTGCTGTTCCTGCAGGGATGGGGCTCTGTTTGGATTGGAGGCTGTTCCTGCCACCTGGAATACTGCTGTGATGGAGAAATCCCCATCTCATAAACCCAGAAAACTCATCCCCCAGAGGGAGAGAGGCCACAGCAGCAATCAAGCCATGCTCTAGGCTGGATTTTTGCTTTAAGCCAGCTAAGAATTGTACCATTTGTTAAGACAATCAAGTAGGGCTCCTCAATACCTATTGGGGCTTGAATGAAGCCTCCATAGGGTGATTCATCCCACCATAATCTGGGAGGGGGATCAGATGTGGGGAGAGAGGAAGATGAATCACCTCTCTAGGTGCTGATCTTGTTCTGCTGAGTGAGGGAGGAGCCAAGACCAGCAGGTTTGGTGGGTGCCCATGACAAAGCCAAGCCTAATCACAGGTTGTCTGCAGGCAACTGACACCTCTGTTATTAAAGTGATCCCAGTTCTGGGCATAATTGGTTGTGGACAAGATGAAAGATTCAGTGTGTTATTGTTAGAGCAGACCACTGGTTACTCCCTTAGAAGGGAAAAGGCAATTTTAACACCCACAAAAAGTCCCATGACTTTCTTTTCCCATGGAGTAGCAGCCATTCCTCCCAGTTTTGTGTCTTCTTCAAACTTATCTCCTTTTCAGTTCTTCCCCTGCACTTTAGACTATTTACACACATATTTCTGGTTTTGTTTTTTTTTCTTCTACCAAATACAAGTTCTGTTTCAGTGCTTCTTCCTTGGCCTGGCAGCCGCTGGAGCTCTGAGTGTCATAACTCACCACTGAGAAATTCTAGACTTAATCAGCTGACAGTGCACACTTAAGCCTGTGCATTGCTCCCTTCTCATGAATTTTGGGTCTGTTGGCCAATACCAGGGAAATCTGACAGAAGGAAAGCATTAAATTCTCACAAGCTTGGGTGAAAATGGATGGACTCCCAGGTAAAGAGAGGCAGAGCTGCTGGTTCCAGCAACTGGGAGAATGGTCCAGACCATTGGATTGTGATTTCCCTGCTATTCCCTTCTGCTGAGCATTAAGAAAACCTCTTTCTGTCTGATATCCAATAAGGTTGAATTCACACTACAAACTACAGACAGTGTGAGATGAAGTTTCCCAAGAAACCAGGTTTTAATAATTCCCATATCCATGGGCCCAGTGACTTTCTCTTCATACAACTTTTTGAGCTTTCCCGTTTATGAAATCCACGTTTTTCTTCAGGGAAGGAACCACAGAATGTTTTGCATTGGAAGGGACCCCAAACATCCTCCACTCCCAACCCCCTGGAACCATAACTCTTCCCTGTGGATCACAGACCATGAGGCTCTACAGGTATTGCACTGCCCTGTTCTCTCATCCACTGACAGCCTAATCCAACACTCACTGGCTTTGTGTTTGAGTCCTTGCTGCTGCTACAAAATTAACTTCATGGTGGCCAGCCTGAAGTCTTGGTGGCCATTGATTTGTTCACGTACTTCATTCATAGTGGACAACTCACTTGTCCATTTTCTTTAATATTATATGGTTTTCTGCTTAATTTCTCACTGTCTCTCTCAACAGACAGAAAAGCAGCATTTACTTTCATTGTGATGCTTAACATTTAGGTTTCAGCAGAATTAACTTTGATTTTATCACCCTTAATTGCTTCTCTCAGTTCTTTCTACCCTGAAAGTAGATCAGTCTGGGCTGTAGGAGGACCAGCCAGTTTTAAAAGACACTGACTGCTTTGCTCTCTTGAAGTCTGTTCAAGGGAAATACGCTATAAATTATATGCATTTTTTAAGAACTTTGTGATTGTCATGGTTTAAACCCAGCTGGAACTTAAGCAGCCACTTGTTCAGCCTCCCCTTTCTCTGCCCCACCCTGGTGGAATGGAGAGAAGAATCAAAGTAAAGCTTGTAGGTTGAGACAAGAACAGTTTAAAAACTGGAAAGAAAGCAAAATACAGTCAGAAAGCTAAATTATAATAGAAAGGGAAACTCGAGTGGTACACAACACAGTTGCTCCACACCCACTGACCAGTGCCAGACTCCCCTTCCCAAACCAAGATCAGCCCCTTCCCAGTAACTCCTCCCAGTTATCTACTGGGCAGGAAGTTCTGTGGTGGGGAATATCCCTTTGGCCAGCTTGGGTCACCTGTCCCAGCTGTGCTCCCTCCCAGTTCCTTTTACAAAACTCCTCTGACAGAGCATAACACAAAAAAAATTCTTTGACTTTTTAAACACTACTTAGCAAAAAACCACCCCATCAGTGTGCTATCAACACCATTCTCATTCCAGATCCAAAACACATCACTGGAACATCTACTGAGAAGAAATTAACCCTACCCTGGCTGAAACCAGGACAGAGATCCAGCAATATATTATAATGTTTTCAAAGGCAAAAAACTGTAAGTTTTTCCATGTAGAAAAGGAAAGAACTAATGATTTTTTGGGGAAAAAACCCCATACCTTAAACTTAATGGAATTCCTTAATATTTAGGCCATAAATCTCAATAAATTTTAAAACAGGCATAGCTTTGGGATTTATAGGTTTTAGATTGGGACTATATCAACCTCATTCAATCTTTTCAGCTCCTGTGGCTGGGGAATAGCTTAACCCACAAAGGCTAGGCTGAAACAAGAACTCAATTTCCTAAATAAACAACATAATTTGGTAATCCTAGCATAATTTGGTCTTTGTAGCTCATCAGTTGAGTTCAATGGTATGTTCAACTCCTGGCTGACTATAGCTGATTAAGGTGCCTTTTGAGCCTCAAAAATGTCATTCTGTACTTCTTCTGGAGCCAAAACCAGCATATGGTGTCCCTTGAAGAATTCAAGTCCTTAAAATTCTCCCTGGTCTTGCCAAAAAGGAAGTGAGCGACTTATAGGGACTGAGGGGTAACATTTCTCTGCCCTCTGAACTCAGAATAGAGACACTTCCTGGTGTGAACCTTCTTATCCTGGAGGAGATGTCTACAGTAGGTTTTCTGATACCTTGAAAATATCTTTTTCTCCATGGGTATGGAACATTCTGATCTTCTGCAGCTCTGTACTAAGGAGTAAAGTCCCTGAATGTCCATTTTTTTCTGCCTTCCTCCTACTACAGCCTCATCTGTCATCGTGTCTGGGACTTCTCAAGGAAAGCTCCCTCCCTCCCACTTAGCAATATGGAATAATGGATGGTTCCATCATCAGTTTTTATTTCCTCACAGGTAAGGACCTCTGTTTAAGGTAAAGCTTCCTGTGGTCTTTATGCCCCGAGCTTTGCTGCTTGAGCCGTCTGCTGGCGACATCTCTGATCCGAATGCATTAAGATCACTTCTCCCCAGATGCCTACTGGCTTCTGTTTTATTTAGTGCGCCTGGATGGTTTTCTAGGACTACATCCAAGGTAGTCTCTGACCTTGCTGGTCCTTTAGTCAGCTGCAGTGCACATGGAGCCCTCCATAAAGAAGTGGTCAGTCCCTCACGCCTTCCTGCGGGACGTGCCAGGAGCGCTGAATTTCGCCGCGCTCGCTCCTTCTGACAGGGTACGCACAGAGGGGTGCAACAGCAGCACATTTTTCACAGATGCCTGTGGAAGGCCAAGAATAGGTTCTCACATTCATAAAACCAGCACAGCTTGCCCTCAGGGAGATGAGTAACTCATTTATTTTGCCTTTTCTTATCATTATTTCATCTGATCTCTCCTTTTTTCGTCCCTGAGACAGTAATGTGCATTTCAGCCGTGTCTTCCATTCTGGGAATCTCAAAGTACTACACAACACGAGTGACTTCAGCCTCCTGCCACTTCAGCAAGGGTTGTTATTTTCAAGTTTCTCTTTCTGTATTGCTGGGTTTGCTTGGAGAGCAATATTTTTCTCCACATTGAGAAATAATCAACACATTTTTAAGGAGAATGAGATCAAGGCTTAAAAAGAACTCAGTCACAGTGGAGACAGGAGATACCTCAGCCAATACTAAAAGTACCAACCCAGTTACTGACATCAGTGCAGCAGCACAAACTCTGCCTGAGGTGATTACAAAGCCTCAAAAATTCATGGGGCAATTTAATCTGCATTTTACTGGGTGGGCCACTGCCTAAGAGCCAGGAAGAGTCCTTGGGAAGGATAACTGTTCTCCTGGCTGGTGGATACTTTCCAATAGTCACAGAGATTTGGAGGGCTTTTTGTGTGGAAAGTGTATAAATATTGTTCCTCTACCAGTGTTTTTTGTGGATACCACATGGATTCATACCCTGTGCCAGGTGCTGATTATCACTGAGGAGTTGCAATATATGGTGTGACAGGATCTGCTTCCATTTCTGGACACTAAAGGAGAATTCTACTGAAAAGCCGAGGAGAAAATGAGCAGTATTATAAATCCTAGAGAGTTTCAGTGGTCCCATATTCCAGGCTGCACCTTGCTTGTTAGGAATAAGAAGTACTTCAGAATTTTTTTCTACATTTGCCAGTCAGTGTCTGCACTGGAAATTTAAGAGGTCAGGTGGAAAATACAAATAAAAAGGAGGCAAACGAGGAAACTCCATACTCAGGCCAGAATTAGGTTGGTTAGAGCATGGTGCTAATAATGCCAAGGTTGTAGGTTCGACCTCCATATGGGCCATTCACTTAAGAGTTGGACTCAGTGACCCTTGTGGGTCCCTTCCACCTTAGAATATTCTGTGATTCTGCAACATTTGCCTACTTTGAAGCTGAATAAAGGTTAATAATGTGTTGATTTTTTCGTATGTGAAACAAGTGACTACGGCATTGAGAAGCTCCATCAGGAGCCATCTGCATAAACGAGTTCACTCCTGAAGTGACACCTCTAATTTCCTCCTGATGATTTTCACCCGTGGCCCTTCATCATCTTGACTGTAACAGGCATGACACAATCTGAGTCTCACCTGCTGTTTCCATCCCTTCAGATCAAGTAAGGCTTTGTGATGGCAGCGAGAGCAATGAGGACTGAAACGAGATCACTGCGGTGGCTGAAGGGCTTTTGCTGCTGGAGACCCAGCAAAATCCTTTCCCACTGCCAGCAGAGGAGGTCCCCTCCATGCAAGACATTTGTCTGCTTGTGTCACTTCCCTGCCTGTAAGTTACTGTGTAATTACATCATGGCTGGAAGTATTCATTAAAAAGCTGGAACCATTAGCAGAGGCAAGGCAGCCTCCTTTGTTTTGTGCAAAATTAGATACCAGAGCGAGCCCCAGTTCTAGCTGCATTCATGTTCGTAAATCAAAGTCAAGTATTTCATTAGAGTGTCTGCAGTGTATGTATATAACTCAGCAGCAGAGAGTCTGCTAAGCCTAATGTGTTGCATTTAATTAACATTTAATTAGAGGGTTTTTGTGGGAGGTGCGTAAGTATTTGCCAGGCGGCTCATAAACATGAATTCCCATCTCGCTGGCTGGACATCAGTGCTCAGTTCTTCTAAATAAAGGCTGCAAGTTGAAATCATCCTCTCAATCTAGGCAGATCTAGTCCCAGGCCACTTCAAGATTCATGTGTGATTTCAAATTTTAGAGTTTAGTTTTGTAATGGATCTCCCCTGTGGTTTTCTTTTACTGATCTACATAAAGTTGTATTTGAATGATTACATTTAATCCTCGCTTACTCATTTATGTGGTGAGTAGTTGGGTCATACTGGAATAAATTGCATGTCTTGTTAAAAAAACAAAAAAACCCAAAAAAATCAGAAAAAGCTTAATTTCAGGAAGAAAACTTTTCCCTTTCAGATTTGTGAGTCTGGAAGCTTTTAAGGTGCTGGGGCAGATACCTCACAATTTAGGTAGCACAGCCATTCCCATGTGCGAGGAGGAAACTGTGGTAATTTTTCCCAATAAAATCATTATTGACAGGTCTTTGTTGGCCTGTGCTAGACCAGATGTCAGAGGATGAGCTCTGATTTTTGACTGATGTCTGCATGACAGTTCTGTGTTCAAAACAGGAAGCCAACTGATCACCCAAGGTCTTCTTTGGAGCCATTGGAGTCAACTCCAATAACACCCAAGGCAGACACCTTCTCCTAACACTCCTCTATAGGTGAAAACTACCTGGCCTGGATGGATGCCTTCAGTACAGGCATCTCCACCTGAGCAAGTCACCCCAGACTGTCTTCACAGAGCCAGATTCAGGGCATGAGCTGTCTGATAAAGTGTAGGACCCTGTCTGAGCACGAGCAGACCTGTGACATCACCTCCACTGGCTCTGGGGACTTGACTTCCTCTATTGTAAGAGGTCAGAAATCCTGTGCAGACACAGACACCTAAAGACAGGTAAGACAAACCCCATCCATGGTTTCTCACTGTCCAGTGTAGAAGGAGACTGTGAAAATCTCTTGATTCAGGTCAATAGAGGCTGGTGAGAAACTAAAATGGGTTCCCCAGAGGAATTGTGGATGCCCTATCCCTAGAAGAGCTCCAACCCAGGATGGACAGGGCTTGGAGAAAACTGGTCTAGTGGAAGGATTGAAATAAGATGATCTTGAAGGTTCCTTCCAACCCAAACCATTCTATGGTTCTACGATCTAGGTGAAAACCTAAAACTGGAGGGTGTGGGTACTCCTCCCTCAGCTACCATGACATGACTAAAACAATCCCCAGTTTTGTGGCCTTTGCAGAGACATCCTTCTCTCTGAAGACTCTCAGTTTGGGTGACACTTTTCTATCCTAACCCCTGCCACCCTCACAGGCTGAACAGAGCTGTGAGCCTAAGCCTGGACTACCTTAGGCATAGACGTGCCCAGCCTTGCAGCAGAACAGAAACAGCCCAGAGCAGTGAACTCAAGGACTCATTGCTGTGGCTGCAGGCTCCTGGAAAATTACAACCAAACCCACCTCATTCCTCCCACAGCTCCATTTCTGAGGAAGGTTTCACCTCATCCTTGTCCTACATGGCTTTTACCCCACGCTGTTACTCAGCCACTGCTGTGCTCACCCTGTGCTTGATGGCAGAAGTGACCCATTTGGAGTAGGTGTCCTTCTCAGAAAGGTGCTGTGGTAGGGACAATCTCACCAACATGACACATTTGTTTACCCCAGACTAAACACATCTTCTGGCTAAAAATAAAAGGAAAGTGATGGAAAAAAAAATAAAAGTACAAAGGGGGTTGGTTGGTTATTTCTTTTTCTCCACCTGACCAGCTGCCCAACACTGCATTATGGAAAGCTGTTGAGGATGTCTCAGCTCATTACTTCTCATTTTTGTGGATGCTTCTGTGAGAAATGATCTCTTTGATCCTCTGCAGGTTGACTGTCTTTTCCTTGTGTGCCCTCCTCCTGAACTGGTTTTGTTTCATCCCCAATTCAGAATGCCAGGACTGTGTTGGGCCTTCGAGGGAAAGAAAAGCAGGAGAGAAAACAAATCCTATTTTTCAAGTAGAGGGCTGGATTTTTTTGTCTGTCACAACAGTATAAATTCAGCATGGTGAAGGTGGTGTTAGCTAAAAGAAGGGCAGACAATGAGTGAGGCCACCATGAGTCTGGTGTAGGAATATTTTCCTACCTGGGCTAGGGGGCTAATGGACTATGGAGGCCCAGATCTCAGCTGGCACAATCTGTGTAGCTCCCCTGGAGTTAACAGGAGTCAATGCTAAATTCCACCCCTTATGGACTAAAAAACCACTGAGCCAAAGGATTTTTAATGATGTTGTTCAGTGAGGTAGAGCCATAGATATGTTTGGCAGGAGAATATAGAAAGCCACAAGGTGTAATGAGCTCTCCATACCCTTCACCAAGGGGACACTGGCAGCAGGTTGGGCTGTCCTTTTTTTGGTCTTGGTGGGCTTCTCCTGGGAATCAGAAATCTGAGGAGAAGGAGGAGAAGGAAGTAAAAATCATGAAAACAGCAGGAGTTTGATTCAGTTTGGAGATCTCTAAGTTGCCACTGATCAAATCCAAGTGCTTTCCTTGTGTTAAAATAGATTGCTTCCATCAATCTCCAGGAAGGCTTCAAGATGAATCTCCCTCTTTTTGGTGTCTTCATCCTTTTGGATCTAGGACAAACATATTTTTAAAGTTACTTTTATACACCTTTCGTCTCCTTTCAGCTTCCTCCTTTGCCCCAATCTGCAGGTGAAGGCCCAAACACAGGTGCTGAGTTAATTCTCAAAGGCACCACAGCAGGGTTGTCTTTTTGTTCTCTCCACTTTGTGCCTCCTCGTTTATTTTCTAGATCAGTAGGAAGCTACCTCTGTCTTTACTGTTTCATATTAATACTTGACCTTCAGATAAGAAGGAGAACATGACAAGAACACGAGGGAGGGAAGTGTGAAGCCCTAAGTGGCTTTTGAAGAGTGTTCACCTTCCACAGCAGCTGCTTTCCCTGGGTTTGGGCATCACCCCCTCCACAAGTAAAGTATCAAATATTTCAGCTGAGCACATTTTATGGTTGTTATGGGATTAAGGGGCAGCCTGTCTCTGTTTGTTGGACTTTTTAGAACTGCAGGTCCCTGCCACACACTAATATTGCTCTACCAGCACGACTTGGGATCAGAGTTTATTTTCACTTTACACCTCACTGGTCACTACATTCCCAAGTTTCTGACTATGAACTTGTGGATCACACAGCATCAAAATCACAGAATGGGGATCAGCCTCTCAGAATATTTGACACAGATGTGCCCAGGGGTGGGGCCATCAGTGGACACCAAGAGGGGACGGTGAATGCTCAGCCACACTCATGCTCATGTTTAGATTTGATTCCTGCATCCCTCATCTCTAATTCTAATTTTTAAATCTAAATCTAAATCCAATCTCAGCCAATCCTGCACTTGCCTCTCCCCACAGGACAGATCATTCCCTGTGATCCATGCAATGAGAGAGAAATTTACCCAGGATGATTTTCTAAGGAAAATAATATTTTTTTACTTTTAATATAAAAATTTTCATGTGACTATTTCTCACACTTATTTTTGCAAATAAAAAAGCATTGTTTGTCTATCAGCAAATATTGAAGTGATGGTTCTTGCTTGCCAACCTCCACAATCTTTGTCATTTACACTTTTGCCCTCAGGCAGGGAGCTGGGCAGCAGGAGCCAGCCAAGAGTGGGAGGAGAAGGCAGGTAAGCAGATATTCAGCCATGTGGGCAGGTGGCTCATGAGCTAACATGGACCACTTTTTAAATGAAATAACTTCGTAAACTCTTAAAACAGAAAAAGAAAGTGGAAGAAAAGAAAAGAAAAGAAAAGAAAAGAAAAGAAAAGAAAAGAAAAGAAAAGAAAAGAAAAGAAAATATAAAAGAAAAAGGAAAAAGAGAAAATAAGAGGGGGGAAAGGAAAAAAGAAATAAAAAGAAAAAGAAGAAAAGAAAAAAGAAAAATAAAAAAGGAGGAAAAAGGAAAAAGGAAAAAAGAAGGAAAAAGAAAAAAGAAAAGAGAAAAGAGAAACAAGAAAAACAAATAAAGAAAAGAGAAAAAAGAAAAAAAGAAAAAAGAAAACAAAATGAAAGAAAAAAGAAAAAAGAAGAGGAAGGAAAAAAGAAAAAAAAAAGAGAAAAAAGAAAAAAGAAAAAAGAAGAAAGAAAAAAGAAAAAAGACAAAAGAAAAAAGAAAAGAAAAAGGAAAAATTAGGGAAAAAAAGAAAAAATAAAGAAAAGGAGAAAGGAAAAGGAAAAAGGAGAAGTGAAAGACAAAGAAAATGCAAAAGAAAATGGAAAAGAAAAAAAATAGAAAAAGAAAATTGAAAAGTAATAGAAAGAAAAATTAAAAGAAAGGGGAAAAGGAAAAGAGGAAAAGCCAGTTTGGTTCCATTACTTGTGAATCTGCAAGAGGAAGCCTCTTTCTGGGGAGGGGATTTCACATTTTCAGTGGTTTCTGCAACATTGGTTGGCAGCCACTTCTGCCCAGTGCAACCTTCCTTGTGTCCTCTGCATCCTACAGGGATTATTCACAGCCCCACTTCCACTTCAGCCTGGAATTTAACCCTCTTGATGGATTTCTGTCATCTATTCTGGCCCCACAACTCTTTGGGGCTGCTTTGGGAAAGACAAGAAGTTGTTTTCCAGCCTCTTGGCTGGTTAAAAAAATTCTATATTTCAATGTGGATTTCACAACAGCTTTTCAGTGATATTTTCCTTTGAAGTGGGGTCGTTCATTCAAAGAAACTGATTTTGCTCCAGTTTTCCTGGACAACAAAAAGCAGCAATGCTACAGAACAATTCAGTCACCCCAAGGAAAGGAGCTGTGCACAGGGATTATTTTTCCCCATTTGGGCCTGTGATTTATCTGCAGAAGGCTCGATTTCAATTTCTTTGCATCATCCTGAGAAACAGAAAGGTGAAATCTACCCCAGGCTTTTGCTTTGTTTCAGCCCCTAATCAATCTTAACAGCCATTTATTGCTCCATATTTTACCAAGCAAAAAGAGATTATGCCTTAATTATTTCCTCGCGTGCCTCTGAGAGTTGCAGGAATAAGGCAAACAGAGGGCCAGTACA